>WKFP01014557.1:80712-125576 GCA_011057875.1 Pterocles orientalis | reverse complement strand
GTCACCAGTGGTGTTCCCCAGGGATGGGTTTTGGGGCCTGTCCTGTTTAACATCTTTATCGATGACCTGGATGAGGGGATGGAGTGCTTCCTCAGTAAGTTTGCTGATGACACCAAACTGAGCAGGTGTGTTGACCTCCTTGAGGGTAGGAAGGCTTTGCAGAGGGATCTGGACAGGCTGGACCGATGGGCTGAGGCCAGTTGTCTGAGGTTCAATAAAGCCAAGTGCTGGGTCCTGCACTTTGGTCACAACAACCCCCTGCAACGCTACAGGCTTGGGGCAGAGTGGCTGGAAAGCTGCCCAGCAGAGAGGGACCTGGGGGTGCTGGGTGACAGCCGGCTGAACAGGAGCCAGCAGTGTGCCCAGGTGGCCAAGAAGGCCAACGGCATCCTGGCCTGCATCAGCAATAGTGTGGCCAGCAGGACTGGGGCAGGGATTGTGCCCCTGGACTCGGCACTGTTGAGGCCGCACCTTGAATCCTGGGGTCAGTTTTGGGCCCCTCCCCACAAGAAGGACATTGAGGGGCTGGAGCAGGTCCAGAGAAGGGCAACAAAGCTGGTGAAGGGTCTGGAGCACAGGTCTTATGAGGAGCAGCTGAGGGAGCTGGGGGTGTTTAGTCTGGAGAAGAGGAGGCTGAGAGGAGACCTCATCACTCTCTACAGCTGCCTGAAAGGAGGGTGCAGTGAGGTGAGTGCTGGGCTCTGCTCTAAAGGAACAAGTGATGGGACAAGAGGAAACGGCCTCAAGTTGCTCCAGGGGAGGTTTAGGCGGGATATTAGAAAAAATGTCTTCACTGCAAGAGTGCTCAGGCATTGGAACAGGCTGCCCAGGGCAGTGGTGGAGTCACCATCCCTGGAGGGGTTCAAGAAACGTGTAGATGTGGTGCTTCAGGACATGGTTTAGTGAGTTAGGTGGTGTTGGGTTCTACTTGATGATCCTTGAAGTCTTTTCCAACCTTAATGATTCTATGATTCTAAGTGATGTTTGGCAGCACGAGACACCATCACACCACCATGGTGCCCCATACTGCCAACCAGCTCAGGATACCCAGCGAGGCAATGTCAGAGGCTACACGTTGGCTCATTGCAGGTCCGTGCACTGCATCTTTGCACTGTCACAGTCTCCCACAGATTTTGTGGTAGTTACATCAGTCCTTTTGCCATTACTGAAATATTCTCAAATATTGAAAGAATTCATATTAGTCACTTCCAATCTCAAGACACAAAATGGTGAAGATAAACATACATCAGAAAATTTCTTTAATTAGTGCTTTATTTGAATTTATATCATATCCACAAAAATAGAAACAGTCTTTAGAACCATTTTATGATACATAGTCTCCGAGCTGGGATTTACACTGGCAATAGTGAAATATCTAATGTGGGTTTGTTTCCACATGTATACGTTGAAGGTGATGCTGTGAGAAGCAAGCAGGAATTATGCAATGTGCTGCAGAAAGAAAGATGAAAATTTAACTAAACATTTTAATGTCTGTGTAGTTCACTAGCCTACATACAGTTTCTCAGGATGTTTTTAGAGTAAGTTGCTCTAATTTTGTGCAGAAAATACAGTTTGGGAGTGCTCACGTCAACATCTTTTACACTGTGATTTGCATGTAACTATATAAATATAACATACTTTCCTATCTAGAGCTTTATACATATGAAAAATTATGGTACAATAAAAATTTATACACATGGTGCTACCAGTTCAGCAGCTGCTAACTTAAAGGATACATCTAAAAATATGATTGCTCAGCCTCTGAAATATAGAAGAGCAATCAGAAATGTTTTTTGTTTAAATAGTAATTTACATAAACATTCATCTCTTCATTTTCTCCAGTTGCTTAGGTCAGGCAAAAAGACTCCCTTTCATTGATTGCATCTGTCCTTGGCAAGAACTGTAGTTTTAAACAGTCCTTTGTGTTTGTCTTAGGCAAAGGTTAATATATTTGTGAAACAGTGTAAATGTTGGCTGGCTTCTGTTCCAACTTTGTGCTATTGTAATGCTGAATAACAAGTACCTAGTCTGAAAAGTTCTGCAGAGTTGGAATAGAAACTTGCACAATTTCCACGTGCTGAAAGATGTGACAGTGGAGGACTGGCATTTATACTGAACCCCTGCGTAAATCACTCTCTAGATTTATACAGTATGCTTCTAGATAAAGCTTTATCTTTCAAAACCTTTAAAAGCAGGTTTAGCTGCTGCTTGGTAACCAAGTGGTGACACGTGCGTATTACAAGTTCATTTTCTCTCCAAATAAATCTGGTGAGAGATTCGATAGAAAGCAGCTTTATGAAGGCATTATAATCAGTTGTTGTAAGATATATGTTAACCTGAGATAAGATACGAGAGTATTGCATACTTGTGACAGTACCACTGATTTCAGATTTTCACCCAAGGTGTGGATTGTGGCTGCAAATAACTATGGGATGGGGGGAAGGAATGGTCTTTGGAGCAAAGTGAAGGTGCTCTCCTCATCTGGTGGTCTGCTTCTTGTCATATGAACTACAAAATGATGGTAAAAGAAGTGGAATGTAGCTAATCAAGCTGGGAAAAAAAAGGAAATTATTGGGTTGCACAAAAGCAAGCAAGACTAGCACAGCCAGTTGAAAAACAAAAAGAAAAAAGAGACTGAGAGAAAAAAATGCTTTGAAGCACAGAGGCATATTATTTGATTTGTAAATAAGGTGAACTTCTCTCCACCCAGGTTATGAAAAGTAAAAACATAAGGTAATTGATGGTGGGAGCTCTGGCATACACAGTATAGGAGGTGGTGTTATTGTTTGACATGCCCTACACGTGCAGATAACAAGCTCTCATGTTTGCCTACAAATTGTTGCTAAGTGCATTTGATACCCTTCATATAGATATTTCTGTTGTCTCTTGGTTTCATCTATGTTTCCTTTTCAGACAAACAAAAAATGGAATACCCTACAACCTCCAGCTGCACCTTGCTGCATTTCAAGCTAATATGGATTCAAATCCAGAGGATGCCTGAGGAAATGTATATTGGATGGATTTAACATTCTTAATTTACTTTTTTAAATTTTTTGGTCCCGGACTTGTCTGCCCCTGTTGTTGTTTTCCAAATTCCCCATCCCTGAAAAAGTGAGTTGAAATTGATCTTGATTTCACCTCTGTTAACATCACCAAGAAAATCCTGTTTCTCAACTCCCACGTCTCACGTCCTCAGTGACCTAGTGAAGCACTCACTGCTTCCTCTGGTTTTTATTTCCCCGTGTTCTGCATGTGCCTGGTGCCAGCAGGAAGAATTTCCGACTTGGAGAAAGAAAAAGCTGCCAGTGAATGTTCAGTCTCCACATACCACTGCTAGAGATGATTCCAAAATACTGACCCAGATCTGAATGTCCCCAAGATCTCAATGTCTTTATGTTGGTGGGATTTTCTCCAGCTAAGAATCCCAAGCAGAGTTGACAAATGCAATACAATATAGAATATAGGCTTCAGAAAAGCAAAGGGAACTGATATTTTTACATGCAATGGAGCTTTGCATTTCTCAAAGGTTTTTTGAAAGTATCTGTCCAAGTGAGACTTGACCTGCCAGGAGGAGCATTCAACTTCAGAGGAACTAGGGAGTCTGCTCCCTCATGCCATGGGATTAACATATGTTCTGCTTGTCCACCTCCTCACTGCTTCATATGGCACACATTTGACTACTTGAATTAGGAATGTAAGAGGGTGGGAAGAATATTAATGTTTCTGTGGGGAAACTAGTGCATTTTATTAAGTTTGCCCAGTCAGAAAACAATCATCTTCTTTCAATAGTTTTCGGTCCCTGAGATTGACTCTCCTCCTGCTTCACCTCAAAGATGTAAGTTAAAAACAAACAGCCCTTTTTGTGGGATGAGCTAAATGGCCTTTGGAGATTAGGGAAGATACTCAGCACCAGGCATGGTCAGGTCCTAAGCTTCTGTCTACAAAAGGTCCCAGTGGTGGAGGTAGTATGGGTTCTCCAAATAAAGCTGACAGCCACCGTACAGAGCCACTGATGTCTGTGGCTGGGATAAGCTAACTGAAGAGGAACCCACTGTCAGACTCAACAAAAGCAAATGGAAGCCGGCAAAGTGTTGCATTCAGAAATCAGAGGAGGGAAGGAACAAGTGATGTTGGCCAATGAAAGCTAAAAACCAGCTGACTGTGGAAGAAGACTACTTGGCTCAGAGATGCTTTACTGTTTCCTCCACTTATAGTTGCCTTCCAAAGTGGGTTATCATACTCCCTAAATGCCCTAGTATTTCACTCCTTCCTTTTCTTTGCATGACTCACAGCATTGTCATAAATCACATTATGCCTGTATGATTTAAAAAAAAAAAAAAAAGAAAAACTTCACAAGAAGGGAAAAATAATCATAATTCTATAATGTTATCTTATATCACAGAAAACTGTGTACATTTTTTCCCCATACAGGACATACTTCAAATAAAATAATTTTAACACCAATAATGATAATGTTCCTTCTTCCCGACAGAAGCAGAATTGGTTTTTTCACCCCAGTTTGGTACATAAATATAAGGAAATAGTCTTTGAATATTTACATCCAGGTGTTTTAAATGTTATTTCTTGCCGTATTTAATTCTCGTTTTCTCTCCAGCCACGGGCATTCTTTCCAAATTTGTATACTAATCTCCGACCATCCACACGCTCGAGGATTTCTCTTTTGTAATAGTATCTGTTAAAATAAAAACATAGAGAAATATCTAAGATTAAATTCACCTATCGTCCTAAAAGACCACTGCCATCTAGGCAATCCCTCAGCTAACTGAAAAGTCTTTATTTTCTGTTGAGTTATATGTAATACCTAAGATTATTATAAACTAAAGACAGAGAAGAAAAAATGGTATCTTCTCTTTCTTTATATAATTATCATAGTTTCATCATATCTCAGGTAATAGCATATTACCATATTTATCACCCACTCTTATGAAATTTCATGGGTTTTTTTTCATGATAAGCCAGGATCTGAAGTCAGACCAGGAAAGAATCTCAGCTTCCATTTAAAAACACACTTTGAACATTTATAGATAATGTAAAAATGCTCAGAACGTTAAAGCAAAGAGCAAAGAAAGTCCTCACATAGAATTTGTAAACCTATTTTAAGATAATGCGTGGGGGGTATGTCTAGTTTCTGAACATTGCTGGAAATAACAAGGTTTCTGGCCACTACTGGGCCACTTAAGCCTTCCCAGTTTTCGGTAGCACGTGAACTTTCAGCTTGCTACAACCATGTTTGTTTCCTGCATCGGTTGTTCAGGTGGACAGCAACAGAACGTATGTTATATATATAAAACATACATATGTTTTACATGTTATATATATTATACCACACAGAAATAAGAGCGGAAAGAAAAGACAAAGAAGAACATAATGTTACAATCTCAAAATTAGGGGGAGAGACTCAGCTGTCAAAGAAAGCAACTGGTGTTGATTACAATTCATTTTAAAAAGTCAATCGGATTCTCTGTTCAGGTGGCCTCTTTACACGCCCCAGTCTTCTACAGCAACATCTCAGCTCACCTCATAGCCCGGCTGAGTTTCTCGTAAGTCATGCTGCTGTTGTTTTTCTTCTTTCCCCAGAGCTGAGCCACAGCTTCAGATTTTAAAAATCTGAAGACACCTTCTGCCCGGTCTTCCCACTTGATTAATCCTGGGTTTTTCTCAGGATTGAGAAGAATATCTCGAATAAATTCCCAAAGATGAGTTCCTCGAGGGTCTGAAAGAGGAAAGAGGGCAGGAGGAAGGCATGCATAAAGAGGTCTCTGGGCTATGGTTGACATTTTTGTGTCATGTTCTTACAATGTGTCATTTACAGATGGTGACCACTCAGCAGGGACAGGTCATGGTTTCTGGAGCACAGGACCCCAACCTCAGAGATACACAGGCAAAAAAACACCAACAGCTTTTACACTGAGACTGGAGGTGAGTGTCAGCTTTTGGCAGGCAGGTGGGAGTCCCAGCAACCAGGGGAAACAGAGTCCAAACCACCCACTGCTTGCTTCTGCCTTTGGCACTGTTTCTGCCCTGAAGTTAACATGCTTAAGTCTTCCCCTCATCTCATTTGCCCATTTTTCCTGATATTCTTCTACAGCATAGCATGTAACCTGACGTTATCATGTGGTATGTGAAACAGCCAAGATAATTGTGAAGCAGGCACTGAATCTCCAGGCATTTAAAAGACAGACAGAAGGCAAAGGAGGTGAAATTCTGCACCACATCAATAAGTATTTGGTCCCAGTGCTTAGGCAGACTTAAAGAAGTAAGAGGGTGTAGTGTGGATAGAGGGATATTGACAAAACTGGCTATTCAAAACTGGGTGTGAAAAGGGTATAAAAAGGTT
The DNA here is from genome assembly GCA_011057875.1 of Pterocles orientalis. NCBI lineage: Eukaryota > Metazoa > Chordata > Aves > Pterocliformes > Pteroclidae > Pterocles > Pterocles orientalis. Next base: position 119,218 of record WKFP01014557.1, on the reverse strand, counting down.
TGGCTGTGATAGAGAAAAGGCAAAACCAGATCTCTAAGTTCAACAGGTAGATGTCCCAGTTTAAGGACAAATCCATCCCACAGTTACTGTAGAGATGGCATCAGAAAGCCCAGGTCAAAAAAGGAAAAAAAAAAAAAAAGATTAAATAAATCCAATAAGTTAGATGTAGTAGTTTACGAATAAAGAATAATGAACATGGTGACAAGTTGGGCTGGAAAGATAGCAGTCCTTTGGTCTGACTTCAAAAGCATGAAGGGTTTAGACCAAATTAAGAAGGAAACAAGCTAGATAAAGATGTGCAGGTGAATAGAAAATGGTATAAAATACAACATAAGTAGATTTTGGTCAACTAATTCAATATTTTTCTTTGTTATTATAATTGTTTTCTAGAACCAACAAAGTGTGGTGGGCATAGTCTGTCTAGACATCAGTAACATACTCATTAGATCACGATACAGAGCAGTACTGAAGAAACTAGAAATGTCAGGGATCAGCCCAGCACTGCAAGGTGACCTTTTTCTATATGCTGAGGCTGTGACTGAGTTCTTACAATCATAGAATATCTCAAGTTGCAAAGCACTGATAAGGAGTCCCACTCCCTGACCCTTGCAGGACTACCTAAATTAAACCTTACGACTGAAAGCTTTGTCCAGACACTTCTTGAACTCTGACAGGCTTGGTGCTCTGACTGTTTCCCTGGGAAGCCTGTTCCAGTGACTGACCACCCTGTCAGTGAAGAACCTTTTCCTAATGTCCAATCTAAATTCGTCTGATGCAGCTTTATTCTATTTCCTCATGTCCTATCGCTGGTCACCAAAGAGAGAACATCAGCACCTCCTCCATCTGCTGCTCTCCCCAAGGAAGTTGTAGACTGTGGTGAGGTCCCCTCAGCCTTCTCTTCTCTAAACTGAACAAACCAAGTGACCTCATTTCTTCAGAAGGTCTGTCTTCAGACCAGTTCTGTCTAATCCTTTCATTAGCAACCCTGATATATGCACAAAAATAGAAACAAAATATCTGTGTGCAGATGAGGAGTTCTGGTTGGGCAAGGTCGCAGTGCAGGGTAAGAAGAGGAATCAGGAAGAGATAGATGATCTGTAGACCATGCTGAAATAGGATGACATAAAACACTACAAAATGCAGTGAAGGACAAATATTAAGGTTTTCTATTATAAATAGGGAATGACATGGGTTGCGAAAGACATATACAAGATATTTTCAGCATAAAAATCTCAGTAAAGTACTTTAATGGAACGTGTCCAGAAATCACAATTATGGTAACCTATCTTCAGAGTCAGGTTGAATCAAAAATAGCAGAAAAAGCAGACCAGGAAAGTGGAAAGACTGTCCTATCAGAAGAGAAGGAGGTGACAGGATTGAGGGGCAGGTGCTTGCTCATGACACCAGGTGTGAGAAGTTATGTGAGGAGACGCTGAGCAGGGTCTCTGGTGCATGCTGCACCCAGCAGGCATGGGCACCAGCATGGCCCTGCCCACACGCAGGTCTTCCTGATTTAATCCTGGGTCTGCTTCATCATTCCTTCACTCCAGTCCACCAACCCAGCTCAACATGGGGCAGAGGCAACTAGTTTCTGATTGCTCACCCACCCATAAGCCCTCACTGATAAAAACAATTTGAAAAGTATAACAATACCGAGTCAAGAACAACGTAAGCAAACAGTACTAGAAGCAGTCAGATCCTTAGAGGATTCAATCACAATGACGATTTTTGCTATCAAAATGCTTCCCTTTCCCTCCTGAAGGGAGGTGTTTCTTTCCATTCAATCAGCCAACCATTATAAACATGGATGTCGACTTACTGTGCTTCTTAGTGTGGGACTTTGGGGTATGATCTTGCACTTTTTTCACATCTGAAGAATCTGTAGGGAAGGAAAATGAAGCCTATTTGTAAATTTGATTAAAGGCTTTCCATTGACTAGCAGGTTGAAAGAAATAAAACCACAAAAAAAGAATTAATATCTCTTTTAAAGATAATCACTTTTAAGAAGGTAATCTAAGTGAGGAGGAAGGGGGAGAGTTTTGTTTTCTGTACTATATGTTAATCAGCACACTTCACAAAGAGACCATTGATGAATAAAGAATGAATACAGAGGTAAACATTTGGCTTTTGAAACTTAAATTTGGTTAACAAATACCTCACCTCATGTTATGCGTGAGAGAGAGAAAAATAAGACGATCACGTCTTTAAAAGGAATCCTGAATTGTCCCATTATGTCTTAGTCTTTGCAGAAGCATGTATCTTTGGGGGCTTATTTGTTTCTGAAGAGATGATCTAATGTGAAATGTATGTGCTGGTACCAATGCACAGAACACCTACCTGACTGAAACATAATGAACTGGCAAAGTGTTGCTGTTTGGAGGGGGAAGGGTGGGGAAGCAGGGCTGTGCTGGTAGGAGTTTTTGGCAGCTGGATGTGCCTATATTGTTCCATGGCTCAGAGCCACAGAAACAAGCCATTTCTCATTGATGGTACTTTATCACCTGCAGACAGCCAGAGGAGGAACAAGGTTTCTGGCACAAGCATTTCTTCAGAAATGAAGAAAAATAAAAGTTCTGCCTGTTCATAACTGTAACCTACCTCGCAGTCTGCAGATTCAACCCTCCAGCTCTCAAACCACCACATCCTGGCTCTGCTCTTGTCATTAACGAATAGCTTTCACCTGATCATTCTAAGTCTAACAAAATCTGTGGGATAGTACTGAGAGGGAGCTCCTTCTGTGTTTTCTTTTACGCATACTTTGCGTCTGAATTCCATGAAGCAAAGTTTAAGGTCCCACGCACGTTTTCCCAGCTGCTATGAATGAACAATTATCATACTTTTCATGGAAACTGGGCATTTGCATGGGAAAATGACTCACAGGAAATAATAATTTGCATAGAAACTTGTTGGATTTGCACAAGCAACTGCAATAGCTGCATGTGAAAAGGTAGATGCAAAACTATTCACACACTTGCTTTATTCATACATAACTGGAAACATAAACTGAACATGTCAGTGAGGATAAATCTAACCTCCACTCTTCTGAGCCTGACACAGTTATTGTCCTTGACCCCCAAGCAGCAAGCACGCTCTGAGTCATTTTGCCTTCCCATTCTCAAAAAGCAGGAACTAGCCTGAACCTAACTCAGCTTGGGGGGAAAAAGTAAAATGAGGTTTTTATTTCACTGCCTTTCCTCAGATTATGATTCTCCTGATGTTGTTTAAAGCCTGTGGGAACTCCAGCCAAGGACAGCAGGACCTAGTCCTTTATTTGCCCTCATATGTAGATCTTTCTCATTTTAAAATCCCACAATTCGCTTGCAAATGCTTGTTATGCTCCACTTAGCTGGAGATTTATTCTTGGAAGTTCAGTTGCCTGCTGCCTACCTGGTGATTTAGTCTGTATTTCAGCTGTGTAAGTAGCCTCCCACTCTGCCCGCGCTCCTATGCGGAGACCGGTTTCAAACATGCCGTGTTAGGAGGCTGGGGCCTCACAGGTTAGAAGAGTTATGATGAATTTTCAACAAAGCTGTCTTGCAAAACTTTTGACAAAAGGTTGCACAGTATTTGCATATGATTCAGGAATGAGCCATTTTTTTTACGGGATATACAAATTCAGTTTTTACAGGAGGCTGTGCCCTTGGCATGCCACCCTAGCTCTTAGGCTTAAGCAGTCAACGGGTAAACACACAGTGCCAGGATCTTGACAGGTCCCCAGTCCCGTCAGAGAGCTCTGAAATCCTGTTAACCGTCTTGTGAGAGTATGTGGAGGTGGCAAAGAAAGCAAGCAGATCGTTTGGGGTTTTTTAAGGTTTGGTGGTTTTCTTCTTTTCTGATCAGTTTTTCTCTATTTTTTTTTAATTTATTGCTGAATACATTAGTTTAAACTGTATGTCACTCGGCAAGTCCATCTGTGCTGGGAGGCTGGGGGACGCAGCAAAAGGACAGGCACGGAGGCTGGGGGATGCAGCAAGAGGACAGGCACAGAGGCTGTGACTGCCACCCACGTGCAGAGGCACAGGGTTGCCCCCAGTGCAAGCGGTAGCTCCTGCGAGGCTGCACCTACAGCAGTGTGCTGTCCTTTCTTATCCTCCCATGACTTCCACTCCCTCAGGCCCATTTGCTAACAGCCTCCTAAGAAGAGCTTGCCTTTCCTTCCCCACTGCAGTAAAGGGGTTTGGTCTTTCTCCTGCCCGAGCAGGCAGATTGTATCTCCACCTCACGGAGACACTGTGGAGGGGTGAAGAAGCGTGCGGTGCCTGCCACGCTGCCAGCTCAGACGGGCTCCAGCAGGAAGCCCTTCTGCTGGTGCGCTGGGCAGAGGGCTTCACGCCTGCCCTGCGGCTCTCGCGGGCCAACCCCAAACCTGGCCCCAAAGGTAGCAACCTACTCAGCATGAACCACTGGCTCACCAGGGAAACACAGCCACTCCTGGGGAGGAACATGGCACTCGTTTGCCCATACCCAGCCGCACCACAGAAATGCGTGGTAGAGCAGGAATGTCTCGTCTCTCTGACACTAACATCTTCCCCTTTGACTCAGTCACTTAAAAGATATGTGGAGATCGCAAATCATTTGATCTTCTTTGTCTTGACAGAGAGAAGAGAGAAGCATTTCTTTAAAGCAAGCTATTGTAATAACCATAGCTAAAGAGCTGTCGGAATCAGTATTGCTTGGTTTAAAATGACTGGAGGCTCAGATTCAATCCTACAACAGCAGAACACAGAGACTATTCTACCTTGGTAGTTCTGGGACAACTGACAAACAGGCCAACAACATAATTACAAGTTTCTTACCAGGAGGCGGGTGATTAGGTGTCGTCATGGAAATCTGAGCACGACAGAATGTTTTACTGTCCAATAGCTCTGGGAATTAAAAAGAAGATATTTAAAGTAATAGCCTCAGACAACAATAAAACCATATTCAGAAATGCATGAAGTATTGCGATGTTAGTTACCTACTGTGCTACCATAGCCACTGTCATACAGGTAATTCTCTTCTTTCCAGGACACCATTAAGGACGGATCTTAAAGTAAAGGACCAAAAAGAAAATCAGATCTCTGAAAGAACATTTTTTAGCACAGAGGTGAGTATTGAGCACTGAGGGAATAAGAAATGTGCAAAAAAAGAGCTGTGAATGGAACCAAGTAGTGAACGGGCTATGCACAAAGTTATTTCCTTTCACTCAGATTGTGGATGGGGTTTTGCATACTTGGGTAAATGTGCTTACATAGAGCACTGACATTTAGATCCAATGTAGTAGGTCTTCCTTTTTCTGACTAATATACAGTTTATGCCTGCCCTTGAAGGAGGTTTTCTGTGCCAGATCAACTCTAATTCTACCCAATTCAGTCCTGATTTTTCAGCCCCTGGTGTTTACGACAGTGCCTTGGTGCCATAGAGATGGAAGTGTTCTCAAATATCTAGTAAAATAAAAGGATGCTTATAAAGAGTATCTATTTCTATGATGTCAGAAATCAAAAGTCCCCTCTGCAAAAGAGCTTCATGTGCAAGCACACAGTGAGAAACATTGAAGCCTAATCTTAGATGAATTGCCCTTTTGTTCCAGGCATGCCAAGTACCCATCCTTAACCTATAAACCACCTTCATGATTAAAGAGGAATAATTTTTAGCGACCTTCTGGTCGCATGGATCAATACAAGCAGGACAGAAGTATTGTCTTTATGACCTCTACATTGATCAGGAAATTACTCTTTTCAGAGTGCATTTCTGAGGTCAGAGCCTTAAAAATCTCTTTTTCTTTTGAATACAGGCCAGAAAGGATGAGATGTAAGGTTCAAATCTAAGTTTTAATTATTTCTTTCATATTTATATAAATGAAATTTAAAAAACCCAAAAATGAGTTACAGCTAAATCACCATGTTTGACTGAGTTACCACTTATGACACAGGAATTTAGCAGGCATGCTAGGTAATAGCTGCATGTTTGGGCACCTAGAGTTTGTATTCCTACAATAGCACACACCCTTTGCTGCTTGGACACTTGATCTGACTAATGTTGCCTCTTACCTAGCCAGAACACGGGCGACAGCTTGTCTTCCCGTTTTGGCCTTTTTTCAGTATTCCTGTGTTTCCAACTGCGATGGTCTACCAGGACAAGGCAGGCTCCTCCTCTAATCCACCAGCCACTTCCCTGCTGACTCCCAAGGACTCTCTTCCCCAGCAGCCCCAGTCTGCACTGCCTGCTCCTCCCCATGCAGAAACTAAACCCACTCCCTATGACCGTGATCGGCATTGCCAGAGCCCCCCCACGCCACTCCTGATTCAGCACAGCTAGGAGAACCATCATTTAGTCCTGGGCTTTGACCTTTCCAGGATGTGCAGCTGAGGTACTTTTCCCTGCACCGTGTACCTCTAGTGGGAGGAGAAACTAGTGTTATACTGCACAATGAGGCTGGGACTAGCGGGATAGAGAGTGTTTAGATAATGTTTAGATATGGACAGAGGTGCTCTGGCAAAGGAAGCAGGAAAATAATCATGCCTGAAGAGGAGGATTGAACTGAGCTGAGGTTCTTTTCTCAGTGAAACAAAGTCCTGGAAGGAAAGGGATCTATCTGGGAACACATGAGAAAAAAAAAAAAAAGACTGGCACATGAAAAAAAGCAGATTTGGTCAAACCAAAATACTACCTGAATTTCAGTTTCATTCAAACGTGAAGAAATTGAAAGGTAACATTTTTTTCTCTCAAAGTTTTTTTGTTTGGAAATTTCCTCATGTTTCAAGCATTAACAGCACTTCACAACAAATTTTTTTTCTCTTTTTTTTTTTTTTTAACAGAGAATACTGTGAAAATAGTTGTTTTGAAATCTGGTGAATGACTCATAGACTGAAGTCCTCTACAAAGCTGCGCTCACTGAGTACTGCAAACTGGTCCAGCTCTGAGCATCACTATGGACTGCTGACAGTGCAGAGGTCTCCCAGGAAATTAGCCACATGCAAACTGTTATATGGTGGTACTATCTGAAACTTCAAAAAGTAGACATTGGCTGATATTTGTGTTACCTCTTTTATTCTGCATGAGACACTTTCAATTTTATTTAATGCCATTTTGATATCTCTCTCTCGGAATGGGCAGTTTCTCCTTTTTGTCATCATCAAAAGACAAGTTATCCAACTGTCACTCACCTGCTTGCTCTGTCTTCACAATGACATTGTGAGATTGGTACATGTCACTTCCACACTGGCCTGTAAGAAAGCATATGGCAGACAGGATGTACAACAACAAGCACAGGAGAATCAAAGGTATTAGCTCTAAGCAGTAACAGCTACAGCTGAGCCAGAGGGCTAATTTTGGAGCAGGAAACATACCCTTTCTGCTGGTCCTTCAGACTTCTGCCTTATGTCATGTCTAAGCAATTTAACAGTACAGTGCACGAGGTATAAGCAGCATAGCAAACATAGCAAATTAGACCTGCCAGGTAGATCTCTGTAGAACATAAGCGACTTCTGAAGATCCCAGAATTCAGACCACAGTATGTGCATCTCTGCCTAATATCTATTTACCGTTCCATTTTAGGTGCTGAAGGTTGCTGTAAAGCAATTGCCCTGCTGTCCCAGCTGCCTGAGTGAATTCCTGTAGGCTCATACTGCACAGATGTTCCCCATTGATATCAAACTCCTGGAAGGGTATGCAGTTGGCATCCAGTTGGTTGGTATCAAGGAGATGCTGTAGCCACTCCCAGACTTGAAACTTAGTCCAGTACTGTGGGTGTATTTCATGCCACTGGGTTCCATAGAAGCTACTGGACACTGGAAAAGAAAATAGGTATTTACTGTCTTTGTTAGCACCATGGGATTATGTTGATGATAGTAGAGGTCTATAGCTAATTTGCATGCCCTGGAAGTCCACAGGTCTAGATTCTCAGTCCTTAACACTATCTCAGTAGCTATTGCTGGAGAAGGCATTGTTATCTTTTTGGCCTTAGTTTTAAATTTAAAAGCTGGGAATTATTACATTACACCTCTCTTGGCAGATTGAGTATGTAGGAATTAATTTATTAATGTGGGTTAAATACACCAAAATTCTTTGAGGGAAGATACCTCACAGACATACTGTTGAAGAGGTATGTTGATCCCTGTGCAGGAAAATAATTTTAGTGCATCAGAAAATTATGGAAAAGCCTTGCAAAATTCTCATAATGTGACGTAGAAAGTTTGTTTGAATAAGGACTTAATAAGGGCTGTCTATAAATTGCAGGATTCAATCAAAGAGCAGTAAAAGCCAAGGCACTCTCATACTGCCCCACAGTAAAAGCCTCTCAGTATGGCCCACAGATTCACGACAGAGCTCGTGTTCTGATGAATGCACCTTAGTTCTGTAATCAGGTAAAGCGATACCTGGATGCAGCTGTAAAACTCATTTTTGGTTACGAAAGCTGGCTAATTTTCTTGTTAGGATGTCTGAATCTTTTCTTGGCAATCTTTTAAACTGCTCTCAGTTGTATGTCATTGCACGACAATAATTTACATGTGCAAATGAAAGAAATTGTATGTGGGGATAGGATAACCATATAAGATAAGAGCGAAGGTAGGACTGCTTTGGTCTGCCTTCACCAAAGGGCTGGCAAAAGGAATTCAGTGCAATTTATTCCTTGGGAAAGGAGGCAAATGGAATATGCCAAGCAGAGATGGCGGCATGATAAAATGCTCACAAGTGCAGGAAGTGTTTAATGATGAGGCAATGAGAGATTGCAGGGGTGGCTGAACTACAGGAGGTGGAAAGACTGCCAGGGTCTAGCTCTAAAATAGCCTCACTGCACCATGTGGCACCCGTCCATTCTCAGTCTCCTGAAGAAAAAGGTTAACCGCACAGCTGTGAGAAGTGCGGATAACAGCGGATATTGCTAGAGGAGCACGAGTAACAGAGTTGGAACATTTTGGGAAATCACCTCCCCTCAGGTCCCACTAGACTTCAGGTCTCTCCAGCTGAGATGCAGTGCACAATGCTAGTTTCCAGGTAAACACAAAAAAGCCCCACAGTTACTTAGGTTTCTCTATCAGTATTGGCCAACAAGGTCTGTGTCAGTAACCTACGGAGTTGGCATGACTGTTTCTCATCCTCCTCTTGGAGGATTTGGGGAATGAGTGAGGAAATTATTAAGAGTGTGGTATGTCAGAGAATAAAGATTTGATGGACCAATCAAGTGTTCCCTGGAAAGGAGGTTGATACGTATTCCCATCACAATTTTAGAGGCCACTAGACTCCTAATGTAAATGGAGAGCCTTTAGTGAGAGGAAAGAGCAGCTAGGTAAAAGGAAGTGAAGTGGTGAATGATTGTAGAGGCTGGTCTGAGCTTTCAGCTTCCTGTCCCTCAAAACATAACTGAATCCTGGGGAATTTCACACTGGAAACACGAAAACAGATCCCACTGTTTCCACTCGTGAAATCCTGTGCAAGGTGAAATTCAGCCAGGACTGTTTTCCCCATGAATCTGTTACAAACAGTTCGGCACATTTATTAAATGCATGCTTATATATTCTCCTGTATTTAGAAATTACACACAAAAAAGAACATGAGTTTCGTTTATGGGAATTTTCAGTGTAAGTTTTGTTGCCACATTATTTGGATTAGAAGGGCAACTGCAGTATCTATTTGTCTGCTTAGACTTTAAGGTTTACCCATCAACTGAGTGACGAAAAGAATTTAAAAATTATATCAAACACTATATATATATAGATGCAAGTCTATAGTTTTTTATTGAGAGAGAATATATATGTGAACACATTTGTACATATATAGCCACATAACCAGAAAACAGTAAGAAAAATAAAAGTTCTCAGATCACAAGCTATCTGGTGCTCTAATTAGCTATCTAGTAATTTGAGCTGAAAAAGCAAATACAGCAAAAGAGCAAAAAGACTATTCTGGAAAGCTGGAGGGGTGATTAGCGTTTAACAGTAATGTTGGTTCAGGAAGGTGTGAGGGGTAAAAGTAAAGAGAGAAAGAATTCTAGACTGAGGAGAGGGAACTTTTGGCACCTTCAACACTACTAAATTCATTCATATGAAAAAGAATCAGTAAGGAAATGAACCATAAACTGCTGACTTTCAGAAACTTAGTGTTGCTTAGTTCAGCTTTTTACAAATAAAGTAACAAATGGAAATTTTTCTTACCAGAAGTGAAACTCCAGTAAATTAGTACTACTGAAAAATAATTCTTGTGCATGCTCAAAGGTGTAGTAGCCCCTTACCCCCATCTCCTCCCAAAAAACATGGCTTAGATCCATTAAATTCCTCCTACCATTGCATGTGGAGTATCCGTCTGTCCAGGAAGGCTGCTGGTGGAGTAAATTGCTGCTGGAATTGATACTCATTCTGCCAGCTCCTTCCAAAATCATGATCTGTAAGTAAGTGAATCGAAGAGCTTGCTTAGTGAGTGGTGTCTAGCCCAAGAGGTAAATAGCAAAAAAAAAAAAAAAAAAATTAAAAAAAAAAAAATTCACTGAAGTTGAACGGAGGAAGCCAATTCCATTTGTAGAAGATACAATTGCAATCAAGAACATGTTGCCACAACCCCTTTTCCACTGCCACAAAATCTCCTTATGATAAACATTACCATGATTGATTTGCATATGCAAGAAGCAAGTTTCTACAGCTGCCCATCCATAAATGAATAATCTGTAATCAGAAATGAAGCCGAATGAAAAGACAAGGCTTCTGACAAAGCAATGCAGGAAAACTGCCAGTCTTTGAGAAATAAAATACTAAATAGCTTTACTTCTTTTTATTTTTTTTTTAAAGAGAAATGTGATATAAACATGATATTTTTTTTTTGGACAGAGAAAAGACTTTTCAACAATTGCAAATGAAACTGTACAATTGACAATAACCCATGTTCAGAAACTCCCTCCCACAGAAGGACCACATGTTAATGCCTCCGGGAGGTAAGGTTACAAGGAATACCTTGTCAGCTGACCCAGTTTCTTATCTGCTCTGTGTCAGCAGTGTCCATAATGCTTCTCCTTCATGAATGTCACAGATCATGTATTTCAAATCACCAAAAATCTGATCTCAAAGATCTTGTAAACGAGACAGCCATTGTTGCAACAGAAACAGCATTTTGGAATGACACCACCCCCAAGATAACATTCCCTCTTTCAAGGGACACAAACTTTCCTTTCTACTTATCTTAGCATGAGCAGCATGAGTAAAGCTGTCTTTTATTTTATTTAAGGTTTTAAGAAAAAAAAAACTACCTATATTTATCATATATTTATTGCACGCTTAATCATGCCAGTGAAGGTATACAAAATTCCTCACTTGCAGGTATTCTTGATATTTTACATTATTTTGCAGTAGTTTGAAGTTGCAGAGTGTAAAAATATACATTTTAACTGTAGACATTCTTCGAGAGTTTGGGAAAGTAGTTTTTGGATATTAAAAAGGCTTCAGATCATTATTCTTACACAAATATACAGAAAAAAACCAAATCATTGTTCAAAATATTCTAAACTGAAAGCCACAAAGTCTGTAAAACTTAAAGATTAGACATCAGGATGACAAGTGCATGCAGCTGGACTTCACCTTGGAATTAAACAGAGGATGAAATACAAAATGAACTTGTGAAAGTTAAAGTCACTGGTCTTGGCTGTTTACTCACTGAGGCCAATGAGAAAACTCCCATTGAGAGCACAGACTGACCTCCTGCACGCTCATACACACAAACCTTTTTGTCAATAGAAACACTCACAGCCTTGGTTTTAAAGAATAGGCTGCAAATGACCTGGTTGGCATTTTCCTCTGTCATTTAAACTAAATTATTTGGCTTTTAAAAGTTACAAGTCTCTTTCTCTTCCCTCCCCACCGTGTATGTATGTATGTATGCATTTAGAGAAGGATAAGGGGAGAGAGAGTTGCTGAGAATTACTCTCAGGAAGTTTATCACAGCGAATGGTGCTTTACAGTATAACCTAGCTCAATGCGGTTTTTTGTAGCTATACAGAATGGCAAAATCAAATCATGGGTGTTCTAACAGTTGCTTTACACTCTTAATTCTAGCCGATCTGTGACTCAGTGACCATCAGTAAAGATAATTTACTTTCTCATAGCAGGTATGTGTGGGTATAAATATTAACAATTAAGACAGATACCGATTGTCTCACCTTGTCCAAATAAAAGATGACTGTCATACCAGTCAGTAATTTTTGCTAGTTAGAAGACAAGACCTTTTTCTGTCCCATGTTAAAGCCAAGTCACTTAGTATTGTGAGGGGGAAAAAATGTAAGGAAGCATTTAAATTTATTATAATAATCATAAAGATGCTCAGCATATAATTTATATCATATACTTGATATATAAGAACTTTTAAACTTGATATATAAGAACTTTTAAACAACAATGCCTGTCTCATAGTCAGTACATACACTTCTGAGATTGTACAGGCAGGTATATCAAGTTATTTATTTAACTTGGTATTTAAAAATTTAAAAAAGCTAGGTATGAATGAATGAAGTTTTAATTATAAAGACCTTGTTACAGTATCAATTAGAGGTGAGGTAAAATACTAGCTATTCTGGAAAATTGTAAAACTTGAGGATTATTAAAACAGTTTTAGGAACGTAGTTTGGTAAATTAACTTCTTTTTAAAAAATTACAGCGTGCACTTAATATTGAATTTCAGCTTATTGATATGAAGTCACATTTTCAGAAGCCATCTCAGAATCTCAGGTATCTGTTATGTGGTTTTGTGTTCTGCAAATTCTGCAGTTTCTGGAATTCTACGTAATTTTCATGCCTGATATTTGTGCAAATAAAAATGCGTCTGGGGAAATGTGTGTGTATCAACTGAAATTATTTCTTTGTTCAAGCTCCTGCGCAATTTTGCCCTGAAAATTCAGTTCAGGTAAACTCTCATTTTTACTTCTTCATAACAAAGCAGGTGAATTTCCAAACCAAAAGATCCTATGACACTTTGATTCATCAACTGAAGCTATGGATAGTTAAATAAACCAAATGATGTGTATTGCACAGTTTCTCCACCCCAGCAGTAACCAAAAATCGATGCATGTTAGGGATCTGAGAAGAAGCACTCCGACAGCCTTTTCCCTAGGTTCGGATTTCAGCTATTTTCCTTTAAAATCTTCTTTCCCCATCACAAGCTAGCAGACAATTGCTCTCCATGGTATTCCTCAATAACATTAATAGTATTTTCTGATAATGTGCATGGAACTTGCTTTATAAATTAATCAATCAATACATCCCATTTTTGAATGCTATATAAGTTATCTCAACCAGAATAACTTAATTAATTTCCAGTATCACCTGTGGGAACAGTTGTTCATGAGTGGAAGAATTTGCAATACGACATCAATCACAGGAACAGGGCTGGATTTGGCTTTAACTCAGACTTTCACAAAGTTCTGCATATTATTCAAGGTGCTAGTTTTTTGTTGACTTGAAAATCGTCAAGTCAACTCCTTTATCCTAATGCAAAGGTGTTCCTTATTTGGAAATCATTCTAGCACTTCGTTCAGGGTGAGTCTGAAGTCCCATTAAGGTAACTTCCATGCCTTTGCTTGGAAGTGTACAGCATCACGCTCAAGAATATTTTCCCTATGAAAATTAAACTGTTCTTTTCTCCATTTCATCCTGTAAGTGTCTTTCTTTGATACAAGTTCATGACAGGTTTATGCTTATAGCAGTGTCTCATCCCAAGCTTGGAAAGATTTTGAGTCAGGATATTGGAAGGGGCAAGCTCTTCATTACTTTAGGGCCAAATCCTCAAATCTCCTTGTATACAGACAAACCTGGTTAAAGGGTGTGAAGCCTGAAGGGGAAGGACACATAATATGTTAACTTTTCTTTTAATCATATGCCACATATCAAAGTGAACGGTAGAACTAATGAAGCCTGGTTTCCTATGAATGTGTATCTTGTGGTTGGATTCTCTAGTGTCTAGTAAGATGTGAGCACTGATTGAAGTTTTTCCCACGGTTGGGGCATTCATAATATCTCATTGTCTCAAAGGAGTGAGCTCAAGCTTCACTCTTTCTTTGAGATGGAGTATTAATAGATTTTCCTCATGTACTTGGCAGCCAGTTTTCATTAATCCTGTAAGAATAATATCTTTGAGACTTCTACCCCATATCAAATTTAATTAAAATTAGCGATGGGATTCAAAGATTGTTACAGGCTAAATGCAAAAGCCAACACACAGACAGAATAACCACGAAAACCTCATTTCCTCAGGAAGCCACATTGAAAAAGGATTCTAGCTGAGATGAGATTTGGGAAACCAATATAAAGATCTTGGGATCTGCCTCTGTTCTAAGACACGGTACATTATAAGTGAGGGCACACATGAAATATCGTGTGTGTATATACACACACGTATTTATATACACCGGTATGCACACATACGCCCCTGTGTGTGTGCATTGTAGGTATCTGTACACACATTTCCATCCTTTTCCACTGAAGAGGAACCACCTCTGGAGTATAATCTTACAACACTCCTAGGAACGCTGCAGTTGTGAGAGGAAGAAAATAACACTTTACTCAATCATCAAATAGATTTGTGCACTGGTGTTCAGCAACATTCTTTCTAGAGAGTCCCATGAGAAGGGGTGAATGCGTTAAAAAAAAAAAAAAAGAGAGAGACACCTTTCACCTACATTCAATATATCAGGTGGTATTCAAACCCTTAAGGTCTCTCATAGTGAAAGCTCTCACTGGAGTCAGGAGCTTTGGCTGAGCCACAACCCAGCAGCTTGGCAGTAGCAGGAGGTAATTTGCTCTGTTTTTCTTCTCTTCCTTGACTGCCTGACCACTCGGAGTAAATGGCAGCAATGGAAAGAGCAAGGAGCCACGGCCTGCTCATGGAGCAAATCCAGCATTGCAAAAAAACATATTTACAAATCCTTGAACCTTGGACACTGTATAGAGCACTCTATGCAAATTATTTTATTGCACTACAGGTGTGCTCTGAGAACGAATTACTCTGATCTCCATTTCCACGTTCAACCCAATGAGTCCTAACATCCAGATAATAAGTTTCTCCTTTCTTTGAATCACAATCTTTCAAGAACAGGTCATATTGAATTACAGAAAAGTTCTTAACACCGTACGAACGGTGAATGAGCAGTTCAGAGAAAACGAGTGAATTCTAAAGTGCTACAACTAGAGTGATTGTTCTGACTTTGATTTGTGCATTTGCCTATGTTACAAAACTGAACTGAACTAAGGGTCTCATCAGTTACAAATATGAGGAAGTGTGGAGCCCATAGGGGAAAGGGGCCTACAGCATTCTGGTTTGTAAAGCTAGGTAGTCTATGCAAAACACAAAAAAAGATGTCTACGGCAAAACTGTCTGAAACGATTAAACTATGACTCCACCCGTAAGCTATGCAAAGAGTGACTTCTAGCTGAGACAAGCTCAGTGCAGCTCCTCCTGGTGTGTCGAAAAGGGTGGATCTTTTTTGGCATATTTACCTATGGGATCCTTCCCCATTTTTCCCCTTTTACCATCATGGCTGAACTTCAAATGTAGATTTCATCTCGGCCCATTTTCTTTGAAGTATGTTATGTACACAGTGAAGACACAATCCCTGCTTTTCAGGGCTTGGAGTTTACGGAACAAGTATCTACAGAGTATGTTAAATATTTTAGATCATTACTGCACCTTGGATTACAGTCAAGCACTTAACCAGCGATCTAAAATAAATTATACAGGGTAATAACTGCAGCTGCAGAGGAACAAAATCTGGATTTTTATCTTTTTCTTGAAAAACCAAAAGACAACCAAGCAGGCCAATTTTTCGAGACACCAGAAACAAAGGACATATAAAACAAAGCAGGTGAACCCACTTTACGCGTATGGTTACTTCAGAAACAGAAATGCACTATACTTGTAATGTATATGATCAATTAGCTGTTTTGCATTCCAACCACCTATTTTACATATCCAGTGGTGGTAATGGCAGGCACAAACTGAATAAATGAATGCTGAGGGCCTGTCTGAGCTTTTGGTCTTCTGGAGTTTCTTTTCCTCTCGTTTAATATGTGTTACTACCAGGGCTCCAGGGTCTTTTTCTGAGCCAGCGGGCCTATACATACAGTTATGGCTGACCCTAAAATTGCCTTATGATCTTTATCTGTCTGTTTTGCAAAGGTCTCGGGTTCATCCTTGGTGTCTGTGTCAGACTCCCAGGTAAGATCGCATCCCTGCCACAGCTCACTTTCAGATAAGGCCATTTCTGCACTGTGTTGGGATGTCTTCTGGCTGTGTAGATCCACATGTAGCCATCACATACTTCCTTCTTTCCATCCCTTTGTTTTAGTGCCTGAAAAGCAGAGAGGAGCCTCAAATGAAACAACCCATCTGCAGCCTGATTCCCAGCAGGGATCCACTTCACAACAAAAAGCCACTTTGCTATGTCCTGCAAGGTACCATTTAGATGGCAGCCTGAGCAGCTTGGCCTGACTGATGATAATCTCAAGACTCACCACTAATATCATTGCAAACAAACACCATAAAAATTTGTTTCCAAACTCTTTGAAAGCTTTGAAGAAAGTTCATATGAAGAAGAAGTATGATCACACTCAATATTTGTTGTATAACATATGGACTGTTTGATGCATTTCATTTCTAGTCCAGTATACGTACCCTTGGGCCACAGTAACAGAATGTGTTTACTGAATCACATTGTGAGTGTGAAGTTCAAGGAATCATTTTTATAAGAAAATTTTCTAAATAATCTGCACAACTCTTTGTATCCAGGATTCTGGTTTGGGGTTTGAGGCCAATCTCTTTCCCTTCTACACCTCTCTGAACTGCATTCCTATGCTTCTGTATTTTTGGTGTATATAGCTGTGGTTTATCTGCATAAACCCACCTTTGCATGTGCAAAACTGACTCTTGGTGAGCTTTCAGAGACTACACTGAGACCTTGATCATTTACTGTTGTGGGCTTTTGGAAAGGAAGAGTTGGGTTTATTCTTTTTGTTTTCTTTGAACCTTTTATATTAAATGTATACATGAAGGTAAACTAAAAGACCAGAAAAAAAGAAGATGAATAGAAAATAAACATTTAACATTTACCAACATTACAGATAGGATCATGATAAACAAAATCAAATAAAGCTTGATTGGAATATTTTATTACTAGAGATCTGATTTTCATGATGTACTACAAAGCAACTTTTGTAAGAGATATGTGGTGGTTGTTTTAACATGTCCATATGGATGCTTCAAAATCTTGCATAGATGTTTTAAGTAAAGAGAAGCTTGGGTAGAAAAGTTAGAATCTAGATCTCTATCTGAGCTATCTCTCTGCTCCAGGGTTTGGGTTTGGTTCTTATCTCTCTTTTAATGATGTAATTTAAAGACAAAACCACAGTTCAGTTTCCTTTTTGAGAGAGAACAAAGTTCACTTTATGAATGCAAAAAAAAATTACTCGGTGATATGCAAATTCTCATAGGCTGTTTTTTCTCTGACCTCTTTTTTCACGATCAACAATCGTCATATGAACTTCAATTTTCAAGGCACTCATTAGTATAATGAAAATAAAAGGCAGAATTTTAAAAGATGGTTTGTTTGTTTGTTTGTTTTTCTAAATGAGAAGCAATCAGAAGGCCAACTGTGAACAGAGAGTCCTCAAGGCATAGATGTGTCTGACAGTGCCAGCTGCCAAAGGCTGGTACTTCTGCAAATTTTACCCATAGTTACGCTACCTTAGTAGAGGAAACAGTGAACCAGAACCTGCCATTTAACAAGGTCCCAGTGTTTGGGATCCATGCATCCTTGCCACTTCACAGTCTAGATGCACATCTCCTTGTCATGCCACTAGTTTTTTAATATGAAAAAAGAACATAATAATTCATTTCACTGTAAAAAAACTCATTCTTCTCTTGCAGAAGATCTGTGCACAGATCTATTATTACTAGTGGAATTTGTCAGAGCTAAGACAAAAGTGAGTCAAGAAAATACTTTATTATAAATGTTCATGTCATTTTGCATAGCCTTAGAATGTTTGGAACAAGGAGATACAGTCACTAAAGACTGGCAAAAAAAAGTAGGCCTTTTTCATTATTTGTTCTTTGGAGATGGTGTTGCAAAACACGGCTTTGACCAGCATATGGCACTCCTTTCATTACTGTCTGCACCACCTCAGCAAGTTCATGATGATAATTTGGGTCAGCCATTTTTCCTAAATTGCCATAGATTCATCAGTCTAGCCCCAGGGATACAGATAGAGGCTTGGAAAACACAATAATGGGAAAAACTACCTTTGCTCTTTATTCGTCTTTCAGCACTTAATACCACACCTCATGGAATAACTCCACACCTCCTTTCATGTCCTTCCTGTCTCTCTGGTACATTCTTCCTCTAACCAGGAGCCAGCTCATCTCCCTAATCTCCTTTTGCTAAACATCTTTCTTTTGCTTACAATACACTAAATATACAAATGGCCAAAAAGCACTCTAGATGCCCCTGTAGCTTGACAAGCCACATGTCTATAATTAGGCAAGAATTTAATCAGCTAACAAAGTATTACCATGGTTTTCTACCACCTTCTTTTCTCTTGGCTCTGGTTCCCCAACCACTTCCCTCTACCTTCCATGACAGCTTCTCTTTGCATTGCTTTAAAGACTAA
The DNA here is from genome assembly GCA_011057875.1 of Pterocles orientalis. Taxonomy (NCBI): domain Eukaryota; kingdom Metazoa; phylum Chordata; class Aves; order Pterocliformes; family Pteroclidae; genus Pterocles; species Pterocles orientalis. The sequence continues at coordinate 100,604 of WKFP01014557.1, read as the reverse complement.
CAGCATATCAAGGGAACTGCTTTCCATAGTGCTAATGTAGCCTGTGTGACTATTCAGTTATTAGTGAATAATGGCAATAAAAACAGCAGCAATTGTGCTTGTGTTCATGTTTGGTCTCATTAGGTGCTGAAGTGTTTCTGACAGAACAGCCACTCAGATATAGAGACTCTGACATATTCTGTTGCAGCAGCCAGTAGTTCGTGGAGAAGTTTATTTTAACCACTGTCACCACCAACACTTGCCTTTTATTATGGGGCTAGTCTGGTTTTCAACAGTAACAACCACTAATTTGCTTATTTCCAAATTAAAAAAATAATTTTTTTCTCGTTTCCTTTTTGTAAGCTCTGTTTCATACATTTTGTTTTTACAAAGGGCATGTGCTTGGAAACTGTAGGTTTCCTCTTTTGGGGCTGGTTTCTGAGTGAGAACTAAATAGAGTAAGGAACATCGAACGGAGACCAAACCCAGAAAAGTGTCTTTGGGAACATGCAAATTTTCCCATTGACTACTATTGTCACATGAATTGATTCATTCAACGAACAAAAAAACTGTGATTCTTCATTAAATACATGAGGGACACAGCACAAATTAGCTAGGATGGGAAAGCTGGAAGTTGAGCGTAAAGGATTTTATTCTAAACTAGGTAGCTTGCTGGAGGACTAACCCAGTCAATAGCAGTATTTATGCCTCATTACAACCTGCAGCCTGACTAACCACAATCAGATCACATTCTTTTGCTGGTATGACAGCAAAAGGATATGTCAAGGAGGGGACATAGCAGGGGCAGTGCAGAGCTCATGGCGGGAAGGATTGTCCTGTGCAGCTGACAGGGAGGGCTTATATGGCTGACTATTAACTCCTCTTGCCCAGGTCAGCCTCATCCCAAGTGCCAGGATGGGACTTACTTATCCCACCTGTGCAATAGCTCCAGCCAGGATGCCTGCTCCCCCTGCATTCCTGCCTAGACTACCAAGTATTCCAAGCTGGGTGGCTGTTTGGAAGGGAAAGTGTCCCTAAGCAGTCAGCTATCCCTGAAATAGTTCAATGGATCTCACTGACCCTGTTTCAGAAACCTGCTGTCAGACCATTACTTTGACTTAACTTACTTGCATGTTTGTGTGTGTTTAACAAACATTTATTTGGACCCCTGCTATATCCATGCAATTTCTTCATGTTGTATTTATTGTGTAAAAAATAAGAGATTGCAAGACCACTGCCCTGGCATCCCACACCACTGTCTGCACGAGAGCTGTTTGCTTCACCCCTGGGCGTAGCAGTAGGCTGTCACCCCACACACCAGGACTTTGGGGGAGCCTCGGGCCTCCCGGAGGCACATGGCACTGGGACAGTAGCTGATGTACATGCTGGGGCTCATTTATGCTCCATCCCTTCATTAAAAGCAACCAGAAAATAAGGGAAATGAAGTTTCCTTTCTCTGCAGCCACCTTCTGTAAGTATGGAAAGAAGCTGTGGGCAAAAATGTGTCCCCACTTCTGCAAAAGCCAACAACAGCTTTCTCCTCTCTCCTGCTTGTGGTTAAAGGAGAAACACTTCCATGGCATCGTTCCTTCTCACCTGACACACTGAGAGCTGCCCATCCTGTTTTCACTGATTTCTTCAGTGGTTGCGTTAAACAATACAATGGAGTATTTATGTGTCAGTGTTAGGAGCAGGTCATTAAATAAAACCCACCGTAAATAGAGCCGTTAATTCAGTTACTGGCATAGCCCTTTGTTATCTTCTCAATACCTCCCAGAGGGTATTAGTCTTATCCTTTCGTTTGAGTTGGCAGCAGAGTTATTTTTTTGCACCTGCTGCTCTACTCCGATAACAACACAGGTCAGCTTTGATTTGTTGGAATATAAACAAAAGAGCAAAGCCAGGCATCTGCCTCAACAACCTGGGCTGGTTTGACAACAGAGCTTTTCCCATTGGTTTTTATATAAATGTACTCTTTCGATTCTTATGTGAACTCTCCCCTGCTTCATAAATAGTCCTTTGCTGCAGAGGAGAGCTCAATACCGTACTTTTCCATCAATTGAAACCTCAATAGGTCAAAGTAACACACTGTTGTAACCCACTGTTCTAAGACTTAAGTCAGAAGAAGTGTCATACAAAATACCTAAGGAAAAATCATCTGAGATACGTGGGTTCGAAAAATAGCAGAAAGAAAAGCAAAAAATTAAGTGTAGGCAGTGAAGGAAGTTTCTTGAGATAAAGAAAAGTTGAAACACTTGGAGGGTTTGCTTTCCCATATGAACCTACACACACTGCAACCCTTGACCTACTACTTAAAAAAAACCAACAAAAAACCCCCAAAAAACAAAGTCCATAATAAGTAGTTAATCAGCTGGGAACTGGGCTACTTTTGAGTTCTGAAAATTAAGCCTGTAGGGCTCATATACTGTAAAAACATCTACAGTGATGGAAGAAGTCCTGGAACACTGGCAATCATGGAGCAGAAAAGGAAGAGTCCACACAGGCAGCAAAGGTATTAACTGACACAAAGCACAGAAACGAAGGAAAGAACTAGCATTACCTCCTTATTACAAGTATGAAAATTGAGACACAGAGATGAAATGATTTGCTTAAATCAAATTACAAGTCAATGGACAAATCAGTCTAACTCACATCTTCCAGCTCAAATCTTCATTACTATCCATTGCATCATGTCTCCAGCAAAAATTTCTACCTGCAGCTGAATTAGGATGATCGTGGGTTTTTTTCAGGGCAAAGAGAAGGTATTAAATAAGGGAAAGAATTTTCTGTAAAAAAGAGGGCTGTTAAGACTGAAATCAAGATTCTCCTATGTGTCGTGGCTATTATGTGTCTAGTAGAGATCTGAATGTTAAATTAGACAAACAACTATATCTGCACTTGAAGCATTAAATCAAAAAAGCTGCCCTTGACCTATGTATGATCCTGAAAATGAGCTAGACATTCCTAAGCAGAGCTGGCTGAAATTAAAACTTTCTGTTCTGTGGACCTGTGGCTATTTCAAGGTGCTTTTTTCCTTCCCTTCTTTTCTTTTTTTAATCACAGTGAAAGAAAGCAATTTTTAAAAGCAAGTTCCCTGGCAACAGAGAAGAAGGATCACCATCCCAACCAACTGACATGTAAAAAACTGTATTCAAGTTGTCCAAGTAACGAAAGTGAAACTCAGCCTGTTATGTAGAATTGTTCATAAAAGACAAAAAAATGTCAAATAGCAAACTAAGATATTACTGCAAACAGGCAGTAATGTCACCACAGAGCAGTTACGGTGAAAGCAATAAACTTGCCCAACACAGTTGTCGTGCACACAGTCACCAGGGAACCCTCTGCAGAGCCTCACCCCAGTAATCCTGAAATGCAGCCTCTGCGGACTACCAGATTTGACTGTCTCAGACACTGCTTGGGCTGTGAAGTTTACCGTCCTGTTCTTCCTCTTTTACTGATCACTGCTATTCCTTTTCTTCCTTATTTCTTTCTCCTAATTTTTTTTATTTTTTTCCCTTCACTTTCATTTATTTTCATTCCACTCAGTCAGACTGGCTGACCTGGCCAAGGAAGCTTCTTTCAAACACCACCATAAGCCTGGAACCAGTAAAACATACAAAACCATCATCTTCAACTATCTCTCTGTGGCCCAGAATGCTGGGTCTTACAGCAGCTGAGGAGTTTGTGTCTGGTCTCTAGGATGGAGGCTGTAGGAGTCAGAAACAAGGAAAAAAGCTTGCTTCCCTCAGTTCTTTTTGCTCCCCTGTATAGGTATGCATCTTAGTCCTCAAGGTAACTGGAACAGGTTCCACCAACAAAACCAATAAAAATATTTCCAGGCTATTTCAAACAACTGTTTTCTTCAAAATGAGATTTATTACCATGTGAATTATAATCGACTTTAACACTGTTCTAGGAAGGCAGTGTTAGCAGAGTTCCTTCTAACAACTATTTTCAGGTGCTAGGGAGGTTTTTCTTCTTTTCTTTTGTCTGTAATCATTAAATCTTCATAAGTTTTTTAATATTGAAGATGTGTCATAGCATAAGGCAGGCTGATACCTTGGTACCAAATGACCCAAAGCCCTGTTAGCTTTTCCTGTGTATAGCAGCACTGATTGTGTTTTTGAATCTGCACATCCCTCCATTGTATCAATGCTAGCATGGAAGAACCTGGCTGGTGTTAGAGCTGCAAGCCTGCTGCTCCTGGTCCAGGGTTTGGGGAAGGGCAGACCTAGACACAGCAGCTCTCAGGCTATGCATGTGTTCCTGCAAGAAAAACTACTGCGGCACAGGGCAAAATCAGCAGGCATGGAAGTTGCAGACAGCTCAGGCTAGGGCTTTTGGTATGAGCAGCCCCTCACTCACTGCAGGACACTGCTAGTCACTTGTCTGTACCTCCGAACACGATGCACTATATGTACCAAACACCGAATACAAATAGCTTTGCATTTTAAATTATTAAATCAAGGAATTATGTGGATTAGTAAACAAAATTTCTTAAAATCAGGGCAAATATTTGAATTCCTATTTTAAAAAGAGAAGTAAGAAAGCCTGTGCAGGAGATAAGGGATGTGCATGTGCATGTACTTGGTGCCGTATGTTTGTATGAGTGTATGCATATGGGGAGTGGCTGCACGCAGACTAAAAAAAATGTACTGGATTGACTACAATTTGACTGTCATCCAAAATACATAATAATTTGTGATTTTAAAGAAGGAAGAGAAGTTTCTACCTGTTCTTAAATATTATTACAACTCCATCAAAAAAAGTCTTAGATATCCAAGATATCTAAGGATATCTACAAGTCACTAAATGAAGAAAAACTATATCCATTTCATTTTGTACATCCTGCTATTGATAAGTTTGTAAGGAAACCGTACTCTTCTAATCACTTATTAATTGAGTCTTCTAAAACTTCATTTTTCTCTGTCAAGGCAGCTGCCTGGGAATATTGCAAGTAAACTCCGTTTTATGTGAGCAGTGTGTTAGAGCCCACTGCAAAAGAGATGAGAACAATGCCCTTGAATGTGTCCGAATTTGACTCCCTGATAAAGCCCCTCCACAGCCATGACAATTTATGAGACAATTGCTTAACGAAGCATGCTTTGCAAATGCATCATCAAGATGGAAGCTTCTAACCAGTTTTGTAATAATAAAGATATATTTTAGTAAAAATCATTAAGAAGGTTTTGGGGTAATCATTATATCATGGACTTAGTCTGCTTCCTGACCATAGCATCTTGGGCAGTTTTGCATGGGTTCATTAATTATATAGGTATATACGTCAACTGCCTGTTCATTGCTAAATGAAAGAAATCCAGAATGGTTTTAAAAAATAAAACAAAATCTTCTGATTGTGGCACTAGTAATTTGGACAATAGAGCATATTTAGTTGCTTAATCCTTACAGACTTGTAAGGGCTCAGAAGACTATTCTGGCTATGTCTGTTTGTGAGCTGAGGAAACATCTCAAGTGTTTATGTGTGTATCGTTCCTCCAACTTTCACTTTATTCTACGTGTTTGCAGATCCTTTAAGTAGAATGACTTTCTTTTCACCATTGCAGAGCAGTTCTCTTTTATTGTTCCATCTTATTGGTGTATAACCAGTGATTATCCAGCCCTAGGTACCTGTTTTGTCTACTAGTTCTCATTCTCTTTCCTCTGGAGGACATTTCACAAGATCAGCAGAGAAGCAGGTGATGATAACCATGTGCAATGTATGCTTTTGGAAAGGGAGACTTTGAGGGCTCTTCCTCAGAGGGAGACACGCAAAATGCCAAATGCAGTTGATTGCTCCATTGGCCGGCCACATGACCCCATGTTTACTCATTCTCACCCGTCTAGGTCAATGACCAACGAACGTCCCAAGTATTTTAAGTGAGGGATTTGGTGCAAGCTGCATCCCCATTAGAACTCAGAGTATTTCTCAAAATAAGGCAGACTTCTGGTGACTTCCACAGCAACCAAATTAAACCTTACTTTTCCATATACTAGCTGTGTGAACAAGTTTTCTGCTTTCTTTTCCACTTCTACCAGCAGTGTTACTTGTGAATTTCACCCTCACTAAGTTTGCAACATATCCTTTTCTTGAAAACCTATTGAAATAAACAACCTGATCTAGTGGAAAGTGTCCCTGCCCATGACAGAGGGTCTGAAACTAGATGATCTTTTAAGGTTCCATCCAACCCAAACGATTCTATGATTCTGTAAACCCTTGGTTCCTCGGAGACCAAAATACATGTAAGCTGCTGAAGGAAGGGACAGGGAAAAAGAGAAGCAGACATTTGTGATTAGAGATCTTGAAGGACCCATGAGCACTAGGCTGGCTGAGCAGCTGAAGCCAGCATGTTTTGCTGAAGAGGGTGTTGGACTTTTCTAGCACTCACAAGGCACTTACTAGGAAGAAAACCACGAGTTTATGCTTGAGTAGTCAACAGTAACTAAGCTGTGAGACTGGGCAGAGACTTTATTTCACTAAATATCACAAACTATGCAAGCTACAAAATTGTTAGCATTTCTGTTCATTTCTTCGTGTACAGCAAAGCCTTTATTATTGGGTTCTACTACATCCTAACATCATGTGTCATTAGCAATGACAACTGACAATTAAGTTCGTTACTCTTTACTTTTTATGTGCTGCTTGGTGCAGGAACGCCTAGTCCCCAACAAGAATACTTGCTTTACAGCTGTAGGAAGGCTAATGAGAAAGAGAGCACTGCAAGACCACAGAAAATCCTATAAGGGGATGGTCACATTACCATCAGAATAAGAAGGGACGATTCAGCTCTATCAGTAGTTTGGTCTCAGCACATTGACCAATTTTTAAGCCAGACAGGTCTGTCCTGTAGCACCCACTTTCCAACCTGTCTCTCTGTACAGTAGGTCATTGCTCCAGTTCACAGAAATTGTAGTCATTGTATTGCAGAACAAGCTCAGACATTTGCGTGCAAATTTAATCAAACCAAATAAACACCAACAGAAAGCACATAACTGTACATTCCACAGAACAGATCCAGTCTGCACTGCAGTCAGTGGAGTGTGTCTGGGAGAAGACTGAATGGTTTTGTCCTGAGACTATGTTCGATAGTTGGATATATTTATAAAGAGCATATAAGAGGTGAACAAGTGAGGGAAGATAATGGCTCATTCTAGAAAGGTGTCGTGGCTTATGGACAGTGCTCTGAGTTCACTGAGGCAATAAAATCATTAAGCTTCTTCTGTGAGAACTGTACATAAATATTCCCTTCTTCAGCAGGTGTAGAATTTAATCCTTACAGGGGTTTTTTGGTGGGAATTGCTGTGGGACAGGCAACAGGCTAACATCAGTCCTGTCTAGACACAGATGCATCTACAGAAATCCTCCTTTTTCCTCTGCAACCTCTCTTCATCTGTGTCTCTGGATGGTTATTCCTGTTTAATTTGATCTCTCTCCACTGCAACTTGTTACCTTGTACCTCCTAGACAGAAGAAGTACTGATGTGAACAATAAAATTCATTGGGAATGGAAAAAAGTTAAGGAGGTTCAGTGGGAGCCAAATGATTTAATTTTGTCTTTGTCCAATTGTCCTGTTGTCTGTTCCCACCACTGCTGAAAATTCACAATGCTCTGAGAATGTCTGAAGTAATATGAAATTACTATAGCAATAACACAGCGTATTCTCTCAGGTGACAAGAGGGTAATAATATCCCATGTTAAAGACACCACATTCGGTTACCTGATCTCACCACAACTGGGGTAATACGTATTGTTGTCGTCTATAAATTGGTATGAAGGGCTACCTAATCTGTGCTGGGGCAAACAATCATTATTCTGGTCTTATATGAGATCCTTTACTACTATGACTTGGAAAAAAGATCCTTTTTTTACCATTCTTATAAGCTTTACAAATGGCACTAGGACTAGGAAAGAAAAGAAAAAGAAAAAAATGCAAGCAAACAACAAGTCTACTAATGATAACCTCATCTCTGCATGTAGGGCCGATGCTCGAAGCCGAGAAGGAGGTCTGGAAAATAATGACTCTAAGAAAGCCTTGTGCACACTTTATAAACTCCTGACCCTGAACTCCCAGTATTCTGACTCATATTACCTTTCTGTAACTGCTGTTCCTACATCCTATGTTCAGTCCCAACATCTGAATTTCACAGCAGATGTTGAAAAATTAGAGGGGACCATTGAAGTGATTAAGGGATGGAAAAGCTTACAGTGGAACAGGTTGAGGTCCTAGAAGTTTTCACTGTAGTGTAGGTTTTTCCATGAGAGGGAATAGCTTACAGAGCTCGGTCTACTGGGCTGAGGAAGGATTTGTCCCCAGCTACCTACACAAGGAACAGAAATTTGCCACCCAGGGGAACTTCACACTAACCATCAAAAGGCAACAAAAGCAGATGGCTGAATGTTGAAGTTGAGACCACATCAGACTAAAAGTTAGATAAAATATTTTTAGAGGAATGGTATTTGTTGCTGGGGCACTTTAAAACGTTCTGGTGAATTTCCCATCGGTGGACTTCTGGACTTCTTTTTCTCAAGACTGGAAGTTTTCTAGAAGATAAACCCTACTTCAAGCCACCTAATTAAACTCTGAAAAGTTCTGGGAAGTCCTATGTTGTTATCACAACAATCACTTCTGGTTTTAAAAACTGCAAGGGCCAGGAATTAAACTGTCATTAATTGTGATATTTGTTGGTGAAACACCTTAATTGTGTTGTTTTTCTAGATTTAGTTGCAACTGTTTTCTTTGGTTTCTGCTTTTGCATTAAAAATAAAACTGCCATATTTTCTAGCTGGAGTGCAAAATATGTATCAGAAAACTGGCTTAAATTCCTGCCCCCAAAGTTGCTATCAAAACAAAACTTAAAGTAGTGCATTTTTAAATTCCACTAAAGTTTTCACAAATTACAGGAAATACTGGTGCAAGATAGGTATATTTAACACAGTCCTATATAACATAAATACAAAAAAAAAATCACTACATGAAATTTTTGCCTCAAGGATCATTTCTGTCATTATGTCCTATTCCAAGAAAGGATAGTTGGATGTACTCTAGAAGCAAAGGTGACATATGATATTTTTAGATTAAGTAAGCCAAAACCACATTACTGGTAAAATTCAATAACTTTATAACCATATACACAGGAGTACGTGCCTAACGTCTCATGTGGTGAAACGCAGACATTTATCACACATATTTTACAAAATCAACATAGATTTTGAGCAACATTGTCATTACACTCAGTTCTACCATTACTTAAACAGCTGTGTCTGTACCTTAAGGGGCCAATTCTAGTTCTATTCAAATAAAATTAACATTGGAAGAGAAACAAATTAAACAGGTGAAGACACTGCAGGCCTCTACTCACACTGTATTTACCTACCCAGTGCTTAAGCTGGTTTTTGTGCAGTTTAAAAGGGACTAAGATCGGCAGAACCCCCCTCACCACGGGAACGGCCAAAAAATAGCCTTGAGGATAACACTAAGCCAAATTATAAATATACTTTAGGATGTTTTGTTATCAACACAATCACCATCAACATCCTCCATCACTAAAAGCAACAGAAACACCGTCATCATAAAGCATCTCCCAGTTCTGGAACACCAGCACTCCCAATGGTTCTGAGAATGTCCACTTTCTCGCCCCTTGCCTTACCGAACAGATGACCACTCTGAGGAGAAACGCAGCAGATTTAGGACCCAGAATATTGTTAAATTCATCATAATAAAAAGGATCCTCAGGAAACCTTTAAATAATCCTGACGAAGCCACTGACTCAATTCAAAGTTAATGACATTCTGGGTAAGTAAAGGCAGAACTGTCCCCAGTCAAACATAAACACAACAGAAATATTTAAACTAAAGTAAGATACAAGTTCAAAATAGGAAAACAGGAGTCTTTACTGTAACGTTAAAAATCCTTTTGATCAAATGAGCTTAGTTGCTGTTACAAAGTGCAAAGGGAGGGGCTCGGTAGAGTTGGGCATGAGTCCAGTAGACACTTCTTCTCTTTTTGTTTTCACTGGTGTTAGTTTAAAGGAAGTATATTAAAAAAAAATACCCCAAACACCTTACCTCATTTAGCTGCAGATTCTGGAGTGGAAATCCTTAACTGAGGCAATGTGAAAACTGTCTACAGAACAGCAGGTTGGGTAAACACAGGTACTAGGTTATGTCTCCTAAAGGCTCCCAGGAGTGAAGATAAATGGATGTGATATTAATTTTAAAACATTTTTCTGAACACTCAGGCAGCCAATAGCGAAATTCCTTAGGTCACTTCCTGTTCGTTTGATTGGGTCTACAATGACAACAATCAAGATGAGGTTGGGAGTATTTGCATAAGGCCAGCTCAGTCCTCACTATTCAAAGAGAACAGGTCTAACCGGGTTACACGCGTGACTCCAGAACAAAAGAAAAACCTGGTAATGGATGAGGGATTGATTTCTTTGTAGTTGTTTTTTTAAGACCATCCCTTTTTTTAAATGGAGGTTATTTCAGGTAGATAGAGAGACTATAACTAGAATGAGGAGAAGTCAAAAGCATAAAAGTCCTAAATTACAATTAGTCTGGAAATAACATTAAGAGATGCATGGTATGGAACAACACTGTGCTGCAGGGAGGTGGACTGTGTGAGCCAGTGTCATGGGCTCCACACTTTCTTTTCACACCTTGAGCATCCTGCAAAATGCATGAGTCTGCAGAAAGGTGAGTATCTTGGTCTTCCAGCTTCTCTGGGTGTCTGAGAGAAAGTAAAAACAAAATGAGGAAAAGATTGTCGGCGTATGTGTATATGGGGTTGAGTATGAAAGCTCAGCTACATACAGGTCAGCAGGGCAGAAAATCAGCAGAGGAGTGCTCAGTTTTACATTTCTCTGCTTTTAATGTTCCTCATTCTGAAGGTTAAGATCAGCAGGGAAAAGCCAAAACTTCTCTTAAGGCACCAGCCTATGGAATTCAGGCAAAATATTTTTGCTTGTTCCTCTGAGCCACGGCCTGGGCATTGCATTAGAGTCCTTTCACCAATTCAGTCATCAGTTCAACTCTTAAATGAGGTGAAGATCAAGGAAAGGCCATTTCTTCATGGAAGATCTGTGCTTGCAGGACAGTTCTAACAGTTGTGAGTCCAAAGTTTTCCCTGACCATGTCTGAATTATCCCTCCAGCTTGCTACTATGAACTTGAGCAGGAAATGAGGTATCTAAATTAAAATATGAACCCTCATCTGTCTCATGTTATTTTACTAGTTAGAAAATGAATCTAACTAGCTAAAAATGTAGTAAAGTAGTAAGGTTCTGAGGTTTCACGAATTCGTATGCATAAAACACCAGAAGTGCTTTATATTATTATACAGTGGCTGTTCAGTAGTCTGTGTGAAGTGAATTTTCCAGTTTTTGTTCACTTTTGGTTCCAGAGCTCATCACAAATCTCCCTCTTGACAGATGCTGACAAGCACTCCCAGGGCTAGCTTCACCAAGCACAGGGAATGAATTGTCCTTCAACATTCAGAGATAGCATTAATCATTAATCAAGGCTCATTGTCAGTGTAGGGGAAACATTTGATATACGTCATTTATGCTGAACCTGATTTCAAGATAAATAGTGGATCTCAGACTCAAGGAATGTCACTTTTGTTCGTATCATCCATGCTAACACCAATTACATTAAAATCTGAGTTGCTTTTGTTCACACAGATAAGATGCACCCATGCACAAGTGTTGTTTGGGAAGATCCCATCACTTTTCGCCAAGGTTATAGTCAAGTTCCGTGGCTGCTCACCTTGATTCTCACCTGTCAAAGAAACTTGTCCTTGAGAAAGAAGGAAAGCTGTAAATATCCTTCTTGGAGAGCAGTATTGTCTTGTAGTTACAACAGTAAGCTTTAAGGATGTCACTGAAAACAGCTAGGCAACTGTTTGGAGATTTCATAAGTAGGTAGAGTGCCTAAAAGATTTCTCTAAGCATTCATGTCACTGGATCTAAGTATTTGTGTATTAGCTCATGTCTTGGTGTGTATTTATACTGAAGTTTTCAGCATCAAAATTGTATCTTATCATATAAGCATGGATGATTCCAGAGCAGGGGAAGAGGAAAAAAGCTAAGAAGTAAGTAAAGAATGAGAACACAATAAAGAGCACTTCCCTTCCCAGGAAAGACATCTTTAACAAGGAACTCACCTCTTACGTCATCCCATTGAGCTGAACATGGGACATTAAAGAGTCACTCTGAAGTTCATCTCATCTGTATGCTGCGGAAGCACCACAGGAGGATGTGGCCACTGTATCTCAATATAGCCAGGGAAATCAGGCTTTTCCTACTGCCAGAAAATACACTAGCAAAAGTAGTAGAAATTGGGTTCAAATATGGTACTTCGACTGGTGTGTCACTTTCTGTCTGCGTGACTGTCAGTCTTTTTGGTCTCAGTTCCCAAGGGCAGAGACAGCTCTAGTTGCTAAGACCCATAATACATCCAGACAGACAAAAAAAATCACATTGTACCAACACGTCTGGGCAAGGTGAGGCTAACTCGGCCAGTACACCAGCATGCATTATTTAGTAGTGTGCTATTTTCAAAGGCAGGGTGCCACACAGGGTGGTGGCTCCTTAAATTTACTGCCCTGCCTGGCCAGCTACGCTGCCCCCATGCTCCAGAGTATGCTTATTGACACCTACACGTGGCTCAGCACTGGGAGGATTACGGGTAGCTTTCAGAGACAGGGAGACCTTTCACTCTGCATATCCTTCTCCAGCACTGCTGCCACAAAATTAACATTATTTTGGTCTCCACATAATTCTAGGTGGCAGAGAAAGCATGAAAACCTCTATAATTAGGAGCTAGGAGGCCACATTCACAGTATGGCAGAAGTGTAGATTCCCAGAATTAATTTAATTATAGCCACCAAGCATCAAGGAAATTATCAAAATCTGTCTAGATTCTTAAATTGGCGTCTGTTACTATAGTGTCTGACACCTGAAGAAAACAGAGAACAAATGTATGGTAATTTCTACTTTTGCATTACTGCTTCATTTGTTAAATTCCAGTGGAACATAAAAATGAGAGTGTAAAAAGCTGATACATATGTTAGACATGCCAACCAAACAGAGAATTCGGGGTGTGATGTTCCTGCATTCATTCTATTGCATGAAATCAGAAGTGATTCATAATATTTGCTGTAAAATTTTTACTTTCTGTAAAAACATCACTAGAGGAGCCAGAAGGAGCAAGACCAATGCTATTTCCAGATTGTGTTCAACGTTATAGGCAAGCACCACCTATTACTAAGGTTGCACATTGCTTAGGCTTGCAAGACCTTGTAATTTTTTTTTTTACAGTTTTCCAAATTTTAGCCCTTAGCTGTTTGGCTAAATCGAATTTTTCCATCATGGGCATTTGCTTTGTAAAAAAAAAAAAAAATGAATAATTGTCATCCATAACAGTATGTGTTTTCCCAACAAATTAAAAAAGGAAAAAATTCTGTCCTTTGTATTCATAGTAAAAATTATTCCTGTGTTTTCTTTGGAAAGCTCACGAACATTTATGTTTGGAGAAAGGACTGATCACAGTGTGCTGTTGAGTTAAGGGTGTGCCATTTCTCATTCCAAATACAATCCAACCAAATTTAGCCACTTTAAAGCTCATTGACAGATCATAGTCCACATAACGCATTCCATGATGAAGATCCATGATCCCTGCAGATTCTTTCTGCACTGAGCATTCTCCACTTCCTGCATCCACAGGGCTTTCCCAGCAGCTAACAAAAGCTATTCCTGTACATCCACCCCACCGAAAAGGCAAATATTCTAGCGAGATAGCCCAGCAGCCTAGTAATTTGGTCCAGCAGCTGCTCTCAGTACAACTGGCAGAGGTCTGTATAGGGGATGTAAAAGTTTCACTTGTGGGCTTGACCCGCAGGATACCCGATGCTGAAACACCTGTATTTCTACATCACTTAACCAAAATCTAGAAACCATACACAAGAAACAGAACTAGAAGAACATTATTAACATTGTGACAAGTTAGGAGGTACTGTACTGAAGACACAGCCAAGACGGTACTCATTAGAAGAGAAGCTAGCCAATACTATGCATTTTGGGAGTGGCCCTGAGCTGTGTTTGCTGTACATGAATCAAACTTGCTCTTAAAACTTCTGCGCATTTCCTCATGAGTTTTCTTATACTGTTCATCCTCATGGTATTTGAGGTATTATAGTAACGTATTTATTAATAATGTAAATAGAAATGTAATATATGTACATTAGCGTATTCCATTATATTAATGCATTAGCACTTATATGACTGTATTAGCACCAAAACATTTATTTATCTTTATGCTTCCCTCCTGAGGTGGGAATGTAATGATTTATTATCCCTATTTTAGTGGTGAATCCTAAAAAGATCGAGATAAAGGCGTTTCATAACTCGAGGTATCCATTCTGAGATGTCTAAGCACCACGTATATAGAGCACTTATTATTTTATAGTTATGTAAAGTACTGAAAGCACAGCTCCCATTCACTTCTACTTTGGATCTTGGCACTTAGCAGTTCTGTAAATCAGACTCCTTTTCTCCCTGAAAGGAAAAGGAATTTTTTTTTTTAAATAAGAACAAATAATGACATAAATCTAGAAAATAACCTAAGCATTTTGTCTGAATTTTTTCAAACATATTCAACCTCAAGCAAAAGCCCATTGTAGTTCTGCTGGTCACCATTTGGACAAATTATAAGTAACAGTGGTAATGATGAGGAGCTAGGAAATGGTCACAAGAGACCCTCAGCTTTGCATACAATTCTATGACGGTTCAACTTCTAAACCAATACAGCCATTTATGTTAATATTTCTTCAGCTTCTTCACATGCATCCCAGTTGTCAGACAGACCCTAACTTTCTGTAAACTGGAACCGATGAACTTGAAGTAACTGAGTAACAAAGCCCTTTGGCTCTCTATGTTCTCCTGAAAAGGAGATGTCTTGCAAATCCAGACATGCCTCAAAAGGGGTACTGTACAACCTGGTGGACAAAGGGATGAAAATGAGCCCCCTGAAATTCCTTCCCCAGCAAAGCCAACTGCCAGGCAGAAAGTACCACCTAGCACCACTTCTTCTGCTCCTAGGGAAGATCCCCCCATCTTTACCCTTTTTCACACATCACAGCTCAAGGGATGGATATTTTACTGGAGATGTCACAGTCGTTTATCTTATCATGGTATTCTAAAGGTAAAGAAGAGGAAAAATCCAGTGTGCATCTGTTAATTTAAGGACTTGCATGAAAAAATGTGTAAGCATCTTTGCAAGAATCAGTGCAAAACTGTACACACTCTGAGAGAGATTCAGGGGAAAAAGAAACATAGACACCCGCACCGAGAAATAGAATGGGGATAGGGTAGAAACAACAACAAAAAATAATAAATAACAAATTTTCCGTGGAAAAGATAAGGGTAACAAAGGGCTAGAATGCACTAGCAGAGCAAACACAAATTGCTTTCACAAACGCTGAAAGAAAAAAGTGCAAATCCTAGAGACAATATAGGCTTATTATTAATTACGTGTTTGTTTTGGTCTCCTCAGTGCGCAGGACAGACCAACTCAATGTAACAGTGTGGTGGCATCCAGCCACTCTTTTGTGCAAGAACTTCCATTGTTGCTCAAACTGCTGGGAGTAAACACGTGTGAGAAATGGGGAGAGAGATATTAATGTTAATAAACAATGTCTGTGGCAAATAAAAAGATATGTAGCACTGGGGAGACCATTAAATCCAGTGCATTATCAGTTACATTTTTCTTCTCCTTTGAAAGAAGAATGCGAAATATTTGTGAGGAGTCAACGGGACCAATTTGTAAGACTATTTATACAATTATTTTCTGCCCATATGAACTGATGCAGTTCCATGGATTTCTGTGAGGTTTTGGCAATGTATATCTAACAGTATATTTTAAAATAGTTGTGTATACTCCTTTTCAGCAGTCAAAAAAACCATTATGAGAATATACTGACTGTGCAATGCTCTCTCAGAGAAAAAGCTTTGTAACTATGCAATAGTAGGTGTTAAATAACAGGCAGGGCAAAATGACCTAATGCGTCTTTTCTATCTGTTGTGGTTTGAATCTCTTAGAAAACACCTGATGCTGCCAGGACCAAAGCAAAATAACTTTGTTTTTTGAGAACATGAAACTATCTATGCTAACACAAAGTAATACACAAAGATAAAAAAAAGGAGCACAAATATGGTGAGATAAATTTTAGCAGGGCTGAAATACTTTTCCTGTTACATTCATAAGCCAGAACATGATAAAACCACAGGGGCCAGGAGAGGCACAACCATTCATGTGAGTGTTACAACTCTTGCTCCCCAAATTTGCTGGATATAGAAGTATGTTTGTATTAGGACCATTTGTAACTATAAACCACCGTGCAATCCCCTAGATGCCACTGATTCACAGAGATAGGAACTGTAGCACAGCTATAGAGTTTAGAAGAGTGTCGTGCGAATACCTTGTTATTGAGCTACAAATATAAGAAAAAGTGGGGATAAGCACTGTAGGTTGGGTGGACCTTGTTCAAGTTCATCCTTGCACTTATGTTATCATCAGTGACTCTGCATGTTGCTATGGCATTTTATACACAGCATATCATGTCAAACCTTTTAGGAAACCTACAAATGGGTAAGTGGCTGCCACCTACAGAATGCTGATTCTAACAGTGGCAATTAATTTAATTCATATCAAATTAAATATAAAATTCATATCAAATTCATATCAAATTAAACTTTTCCCAGTTTAAGGGTGTTGGATTCCCAAAGAGGCCTCTGGGGTCTTTGTAAATCAAAATGGTTTGAACATTCCCAAATTTATATGCTGTTCAGAGAAGAGGATTTGATTTGAGATAATCTCCAGCAGAGATCTACAAAGAGCATTTGTGGTTTCTTTTACGTGCTGGGAAAGCAGAAAATTAAAAAACTACAACAGAGGCTACCAAAAGGCTAGTTACATGTTATATGGACAGATCAAGGAACCAATAAGATGGGAATGAAAAGGGGTGGCAGGGCCAGTTATGTGAAAATGGAAAATGTTCATACTGTAATCGGTTACTTTTCAAGGCAGTCAGCCTTGTAATCCATTCGGCATGGTAGAATGAAATAGAGATGAGGAGTCAAGGGTATCCCTGGCCACAGATACCCATGTCCAAGTTTAGATCAAAAGCAGTTCAAGGACAGGATGGCACAGCACAGGTCCTAACTGAGAATACAGAGACAGGCAGGTTGGGGTGCAGAGCATCTGACTGGGAGATTATGGATTTGATTAGTTACGAGGAATCTGTGGCACCAGTGCTGCTTCCCTGGATTGCTCAAGTAGGAAACCCAACGTAGATACCTGGCAGCGTGATCACGGGGGTGACAGTTCTTCAATGTGAGCTTCTCACTCTTCATTACATTGAAGAGTAATGAGATTCTGTATGAGTGTATTTTTATGCATGTCTCCCTACATGTGGGTGAGCATTGCATGACTGAATAACTGAGGGGATAAAGGAAGAAACTCATTATGCATATGTTTGTCTTGGTTCATAAGTGTGGGCCAAGCACATTCAAATAGGTACACTCATTTATTTGGGAAAAGCTATCAAAGAAGCCTCCAGAATTTCAGCATTTAGAGTCAGGGAGTGGATGCATTTGCCATAAGGCAAAGTTGGAATAGCTTCACAGAAATGAATGAAGGGGTCTAAGAACTGCATAGGTACAAAGGACATTAAAACCCCAACCCTTCGTGGTTCAAGTTAGCCTTAGGACTCATACCGGAATAGATCTTTTGGGGACATCTCAAAGAAAGGAGTTACCTGCAAGATAGTATGAGGTGTGAACAATTCATAGGCTAACTTCCATTCTCCGTGATTATGAGAGGATTTTCTTTACCAGCATCTGAGAGGGGGAGTGAGAGTTAACCCTTGCAAATAGCTATAGCAGACAAATCTTTCCAAACCAGTTTATCTCAGCTCCAATATCTACACTATGCTCAGTGCCCATGAGATGCAAATATGAGGTTTATGATTAACTGTGTTAAAATTCCGTGGAACTTCAAGTACGTTTATTTGTTTGTATAATGAAATTGCAGCAATGCACCCTTTCCATGCTATACTTTCACTTTGCTAGCTGTTAAAAGGAAATTTTCAGTAAATATATATATAATATCCCTATATGTCCCAAGAATTTTCTTCATATCCGTTAGTTGGACATATCAGTGCACTATTTCCCAGGGAATATGCATGTTCAGTTCATGCATGAATAGGGCAAATATTGTTCGGCTGGAGATGGAAGATAGACTAAGCAAATATTTTACACCAACCACAGAGAAAGTCAGCTGGTTCCTACTACAAAACTTGCACGGTGGAGCAGATACTTTTGCTAAACAGGACACAGATAGGACTTCAGAGGCCTAAGGTGTTTCTCTGGATTCTGCCACAGCCCTTCAGCGATTTGTCTCTCTAGGTCAATCTAATCTATGCTGTCAATGATGTAACTCTTCCTGAAACAATGTAACACTGTAAAGATGAATGTATTCCTGCTTGTGAGACATCCCAGGCTTCAGTACATACGTCTAGATTTGAAGACTCTACACAGCTAAGTAGGGACCCCATAAATGAAGGTCTTGCACACACCAGACTATTGTACTAGTGCTTATCGTGCTAATTAAACTTGAGGGGCACAGAAGTTCAGCCTTTATCCTTAGAGTACTGCTGCGTTAGTCTTTGAGATGGGCTGTTAGTGCTTGATAGCTGTAATATTATCCAGATGCCTTTTACTCTGCAAAGATTTAATTTTTCTAACCCTTGCATTTGGCACATTGTTCCCAGATGAAAGTACATGGACATCCTTTTTGCCAGGAGAAGGGGCTGATTCTATTCAGCTATGTGGTCGTTTGACCGGTGAGCACTGAAGATCCACATTTGCCTTTTACCAAGCAAGCTGTTAAATCATGGAAAGTGCCCATGTGGACAGTATCGCAGGTACTGCAGTGAGGCACACTGGCATGAAGCTGGCACTGCATCACCCCTGTACAGGGTTACTATTCAGCATTGCATTACCCAAAACTAATTACTTGATTTATTTAGAAAGAAAAACCTTCTCCCAGGTTTCTCCCATGCCCTTCCTGAAATGGCTTTTAGCAGCTGGCACGGTACCTCTGTGGGAGGAAAGAATGAGAAAAATTGTAGTGACTTTACTAGGACTCGTTCTGTGGCTTGGAAACTAGACTCAGTGACCCACAGCAACACAGCCCTGAATTTCAAAGGAGTGAGTCTCTCCTTGAGTTGCTCCCTATTCTTCCAGTAAGCCAATGAGAGCCTTACAGCTGGAGTGGTGATCTTCAGGAAACTCCATCGCTGGTCTCATACCCTGCAGGCAGTCCTTCTACTTACATGCAGTTTCCATAGAACTCCAGAAGCTTCTTTTGTGTGAAGCAATTTAAGTGCCAGGAAACATTAACAGGCAGCAATGCCTCCTGGAATACCCCCAAAAGACTGAAGTGAGCTGCTGATAAAGCAGACGGGTGGCTTTACCCTGCACCTCCACACATATACATACACTGCAGAAATGTCTCTCACGAGCATATCTGAAACAAGCACCTACGGAGCAGCTACAGGGGGAAAAAAAAAGGACCCAGTCTTTAAGTTGATTTCTGTGCTAGGAGATTGCACCACTGCTACTAAAATGAGTTGCCTATTCTTGCCACTGCTGTCAATTACATTATTTAGTTATTGGTCTTGATGATCTAATCTAAATGGTGACTGGCACAACATGCTTATGTCTGAGCATTCTTGGGTATGCACAAAGTGTATGTTCTTGCATCACAACACAGCTTCACAGGAAAGCTTCTTAATACTCCCAGGACTCCCAACAGAAGAAAAGGAGAGGAGAAGAAAAGAGAAAAAAAAAAAAAAA
>WKFP01014557.1:44794-72228 GCA_011057875.1 Pterocles orientalis | reverse complement strand
AAAAAAAAAAAAAAAAGGGAAAGGAAGGGGAAGGGGGAATTTCAGCTTATGGACTCTATAGGAAATGGTACAGTCACTTTCTATATTTCTTTTCTTCACCATACTCTTGGATATATTTATTTCATAGGATAATTCAGGTTGGACAGGACCTCAGGAGGTCTCTGGTTTAGCCTCCTGCTCAAACCACAGTCAGATAAGTGATCAGACCAGGTTGCTACTGGTTTTAGGGCTTTATTTATCCCTCTAAATCAGTTTCTTGATCAATCAGGTGTACTCCATTAATTGAAACTACTATTATAACTAACATTGTAACTAGTCTACCACCCAGACTAGTTTTAAGTATTCCTAAGGATGGTACTTGCGTCTCTTCCTTTATGAAACTGCTCAATGATTTATCACATTCTGGCAAGAAGCTTATCCCAGTCATCTGGCTCAGTTTTGCCGTGCTCATGTTATAATCCACTGTCATATTCCTCTTGCCATGTCGCTTCATCTTCTAAACTTTACATCATATCCCTTTTCAAGTCTCCAATAATGTTATATGTAGAGGCACTGAGGCACTGTGAAATCCAGTGTCCACGAGGATACAAGTTAAAAGAAAGCAGCCACCTGTTCATGTGCAATTGTGTATAGAAAAAAAAAAAAAACCAGAAGCAAATTCCCCTGAAAATGATGGTTAAATATACGTGAGTCCAATCATTGCTAAATGTCTCCTTCAGCATTTTTCTCCATATAGCATAGTTGCATAGAATGAGCTCCATTCCCAGCGCCAGCTCTCATCCCTGGAAAATCAATGACAGTAAAGGCAGGTAACCCATGATATGTTCACACACAGATTCATCACTCACTGAAAGATACAATGAAAAAAAAGTGTTACTACAGCTCGCAGGTATACGAGCATTCATGCCATTCCAAGCATTCATCATCTTAACACCATAACATACGAATTTAATGTGAATTTCTAACGACACAATTCTTCAAGAAATGTGGGGTTTTTTTCACAGTAATGAGAAACACAGGATGCATGTCTTAGCATCCTAGCATAAAATATTTGGTATATACGTTCTAAGTCAAGAACTTAATCTTCCTATTTGCTGACATCCTATTATTATTATTAAAATAATGAAAAAGATGGAGAGAGGGATAGGGGAAAGAGAGGGAAACTGGCAATCATCTATTAAGGACAGTTTAGTAACTACTAATATCCTTTGAGATGCAAGATGAAAACCACAATTTGTGTATAAATCAAAGACTAAATTTTAAAATCACCATTCAGATCAGATTTCATTCATTGAGAACTAAGAATGAATATGAATATATATATGAATATTATATATATATAATTTTGGCTGAAATTTATCTGAACAGAAGTGGCTATTTGCAATATTTGGAAGTGAATTAAAGCTTTAAACTGCACCATGTTCTTGTATAGAGACCCTAGAGCCGATAGGAATCTTTCCAAGGGGAAATTATTTGCTGTTCACTTGTGACAGAGCACACTCTAACAACCAGGTTAGCAGATCAAAGAAGTCAACTTCGTTGTTTTCTTAAAAGCCCTCTTATCATATCTTATTCACAGTAATGGGTTTCATGTCCTGATCAACTGGGAGCAGAGGAAGGAGTCTGAAGAGTACATTAGTGCTTTCATGATACTCGGTTCAGCCCTGCGGTTGACTGAACAGTCAAGTGCTGCATTTTCCTCTTTAAAATCAGCTCCTCCTAACTAATATCCTATGGTGTCACTACAAATAGCTACATCACCTGCTATTTTTCAAATTGTTTCAACTGCAAATTTTATAGACAGCCGAGTTCCTTGGACAGAGCTGTGAAAATAACAAATCTCTTATACGAAAGGACAATAAATCATGACTCTGGTGACTCACTCCCTGTATAGAGGATGGAAAATGAAAGGGTAAGTCCTTGAATAAGAACTGACTGAGACCTGAGTGAGACCAGTTACTGAGATAATTAGCCGATGAATGTCAGATGAAAGCTGAAGTCTTTTCATTTATACATTCATGAACCAGAAGATCAAAGGCCTTGGGTAGGCCTATAACCACGACTGCAATGTTGGCTTGCTATGCAATAATGAACTCATTATTAGCTGCTTTAATAAATTACTTGTGGTAGACTACCTTATTTTTAATACTGTACATAAAGCACAAAAATATCTAGAGTGTTTATTTTAGAATATTTCAATGGCTAAGCATGCACTTTTGTGTAATACGCATGTTCATCCTTTCAGCTGACTGCTGCTACTAACTCTGTTCTTCCCTTGGGAATTTCCTGTCAGGTGCCTTTTCGTATTTTGTGGGAGAAAAAGGAAATAAGTTAACAAAAAACCAAAGTGAACTTGTAGTGACATGCGTCACTTCAGAAAAATCTGAAAATCTACCTCACAGGGAGGAAAAACAGATCAACAAGCTAGGATTCCGTAAAACTGAGAAAAATAAATAAATATTCCAACACTCATCCTTACCCCATCACTTTGTGCCAATATATTTCTGCCATTCATCATGTTAGTGACAGATATGCCTGGACCCATGATCCCAGAGTTAACATTTAGCTTTGATGATTTTTTATTTAGGGCTCTGGGATTGACCTTAGGAAATCTGGAGTGTATTTCTCTTTCTACCATAGACTTTCTGCAAGACTATAACCAGGTTATACTATACCCACCTTTCAGGTCCAGACCTGTAAAACATTATATCATTTTATACAGATGCTGGGAGAATAAATGTATAAATGTTCCCAGTCTGTATTTGAGAAAAGCTTATAAATACACATCTGATTGAAACTTCCAGATAAAATCCCAGCAGCTCATGAAGGAAGTTGTGAAACAACAGTAAGGCACGATATGGAGAAAAGCTTTGTCACAAATGGACAAGTTATTACGTGGGCATGTTAGTACATGCCCTCTTTTAAAGCGCATAGGGAAGAAAGTTATTTTATCTGTTGGCAAAATTTCTGATGCAAAGAAGATATATTCACATTTACTTATGACCCACTCAGAAGATCTGACACTGCTGGTGAGAAGTTTAAATTTAGGAGATTAAGCCATCGGTTGCTACAGCAACACAAAGCAATTATTCACTGCTCTGGGACACAGGGTAAATCTGACATGTTGACTTCCCCCTCCTAATTTTTTTACTTAACAATTTACCTTCAAGACAATGACCAGATGATTCACAGCTCAGATAAAAATAAGGGTGAGTGAAATCCCTGTACTGAACAGTTTATCCAGAAACCCTTTTTGTCTGGAAATTAGCCACAACCTAACATTTTTCCATTTGCTTCAATATTTTCAACTGGTCTTCAAACTTTTGTCAACCCCCACAGTTCTCACCAAGTATTCACCAAAGCTTTTGTTTCCAGCATGAGTACTCATAATGCCTTATTCATCCTGTGACCTCAGTAACATGTTATGGTTGTTTTTCTCCCTAATTGGATGACTTGAGAACCCACAAAGATCTAAGATGGCTGCAGGAACAGTTTGACTGAGAATACTTGTGTGTGTCAGAGCATGTCATTGCAGAGGTGCAGCTAGATAGATGTTTATGGCTTGTCCCTATTTCACAAACACTAGAGTAAACACAGTGCCAAGCCAAATGCAGAGATCAGCAAGTACAGTCCAGGGTTGTTATTAAACCATACATTCCCAAAGCTCTTTGAATCACTCTTGCAGGTTCCCTTGAGAAAGACACATAGAGAGAAACTCACCATTGCTTCATTAATATTCAGGACCTATACAGTACAGTTTTGTTGGCTCTTCTTATGCCCTGGAGAGAAAAAGGGATGTGGCTAAGACACCTTCAACTAGATGCATTTCCCCAGGAAATGCTCACAGACTCTGAAAAAGGTGCCTCAGCCACAGGAGCTATAATGTCTAGGTGGGTGCCAAGGGGTACTGTCATTGCCAGTGCCAGAGCTGCGGAGTGTCTCATACTCCTCACTCCACCCTTGAAAAACTTTCCTGAGGACTTTAGTGGTGGATGAGAGCTTGGCCTAGACATTGAGGTTATTTTGGTAACTAAACAGAGCGTTTACCATAGTGTTTATGGAGAAAAAAAATAATCCCCCTAACAGCCAGCATCCAAATCTAAATGCAGAGGGCAAAGTCAGAAGACAAGTACCGTCAACTTCAAGAACACCTGATAGTGCTAGCCTGGCAACTGATAGCATGGCTCCACGCTGAGAGCAGTGCCCATCTGAGCTGCACAGCTGGAGGATCTCTGGAAGGTGCATTCTTTTTTGTCACTTCCACTCTGGTGAGCTCTGAATCACGACAATTCCTTGGTAACACTTGGGAGGCAGAGTCTGCTCCTTCCTCAGAGAGCTCTGCTTCACCTCACTCGAGCACTGCCTTTGTTAATTGCAGAGCTTAGATAGAACTAAGACATTAGATCAACCTACCACTTTCTTTGTCAGTGCAAGATTATCGTCTTGATTGTATTGTATGAGCCTATGGCTCAGCAAAAGCAGTTTCTTTTGGTAACTTTTGGCCCATTAACTATTGCTAGTGCATCAAGAGCCCAAATAGACTGCACCAGTCCCAGCAATGGAGCTACCCTTCCACTGTCCCCACTTGGCTGATGTGGGGAGGAAGCAGGATCTCTGGGCCCTTCCCGAATCTTAACATTACCTTTTCTTTTGCCTGATCATGCCTGAGATTGGCAACAAGAAAGCTATTCATTCCTTTTGTCTCAGTATAAAGTATTGTACCAGCTTACTATCATTTTGAGAGCTAGCTTGTCTCTATCTACTTGTAATGAAAATGTCTAAGGAAGGGCAGCACAGTTTCAAGCTGTGTGCTTGTCTTGAGTTAAAAACACTTTGTTGTATTAACTCTTCTGCATGCATACTCTACAATTCGCATTTCTACATCATGAGCAAGTACTTCCTGCAGCCCTGTTGTCCAGTTCTCACTAGAATTGTGACTGTTTCCAAATCAGTTTTCACATTTCAGTGTAGTGTTGGGTCATCCGGCACAAATCATTCCCAGAGACAGGTGAATTAAGCAGCTCTGAATGGGAAAGAAGGAATCCATTTAGCCACAAATACTCTGAAATCTTTTCTCTTCGGTAGTGGATCAGATGAGAGCCTAAATTCTTCCAATAATTTTCCTTCTACTATAAATGCATCCTACTACTAAGGTAGCTGGAGAGTGAAGATGAGAAGCCCACTGCTATGGTTTGGTTCTAAAACAAGGGCAAACTTCTAGGTAGGAAAAGACCAAAGTGAAACAGACTTTCCAATCCATACTAACAAACACCTCTTGAGGCATAGGATTTGCTGTGATTAATCCTTGGAGCACTTGGCACAAACACATGCAATGGCTCTACCACTATAATCACAACCATGGGAGTATATTTTTGCCCCTTGCAGTGGATCTGTCCATGAAAGTTATAGCATCTAGGCATCTGAATAAGCAGAAAGCACAGATGTCACAACAGATAACATGATCAGATGCATCACCAAAACATCAAGGAAAATTAAGCTCAGGACAGCTCTCGAGGTCCATGAAACTGGTCATCATTCCTGCACATGAACAGTATATGAAGAAGTTATTTGTAGGACTCAGATGCTTGTCAGTGAGGAAAATACAGTGCTTTTTGCTTTTAAACTAAATTAAATAGCTACAATGGCACATAAATATGACAAACAGGCTACGAAAAAGCATGTAATCTGAAAAAAAAATAAAATTTATATTAAAATTATTCACAATTCAAAATTTTTTTCCACTAAAAGGTGGGGGAAAAAAGGAAGAAATAGACTGGAATTTTAGTTCAGGTTTCCAACAAAAGTCCTAACTGTTTTTAAGATGGTACTTGATCTATGGACGAAGTTTTTCTTAATCATTTTTTTCCCTTTTAAAATCTGCTGTTTTTACAGGCCTCCAAAAACGCGTTATATTTTGCAAGCTAAAGCCCAGGTGCACCTATTCAACACTGACTCACAGTGCACCTTGGACAAGTGTCTCTCCTATTTCATGAAGAGGTAAACAAGGGAGCGATAATTCTCACTCTCATAAAATACTGTAAGAACTTGCTATGAAAAGGCCTAGCTCCATAACTACAGTCTCTTACCTGCCTCCTTCCTAGCCCAGTAACATCATCAGAGCAAGGCACAAAAGTCCTACAGAAAAGCAACTTCTACTGACCACCATCACATGTTGGAACCCCCACTCATCCCTTCCTGAGAGTAGGTTAATCATTAAGCCATCCGGCAGGTGTATTGCCAACACCACTATCACAGGGGGGATGAGAGTTAGGGTCAGGACTGACAACAGGCTAAATATGTGGAGAGGGAGAAAGGAAAAATGGAAAAACCTTACAGCAAAACATATACTTAGTTATTTCAGGAGTTTTCTTAAAAGAACATCAATGGAAAAGGCAGAGGTAAGAGCTATGGAGAGCTGTGAGGAGGTTGAGGATGCTGACAGCTAAAGGACAGGGCTGTAGCTGGTGGCTGGAAGCTTGTCAGGTCCCAGGAACATTATTTGTGGATCAATGCCTTTACTGTTCTGAGTGGTGTCACTCCATAGCTCTAAAATGACAGAGAACATGTAATGGGATGCTGTGGTAACTTTTTGTACTTTTCAGAGCTTTTAGTGGAGATAATAAAGCCTTTACAACATCCTTTGCTGGCTGTCTTCCCGGTACTAGATACAAGTGGAAGTTACAAGAGCTCTTTGATGATCTGCTCTGGGTGAGCCGGAGTGCCTTGGCTCTAGCCAATGCAAGACCAGAGCTTGCCCTCAGCAAACAGCGGGCAGCTCAGTGTCAAGGCAAGTGCAGCAAGTGCTCTGGTAGTCACAGGATGTAGATGCTGTAAAATCAGATCTGTTTACTGCTTGACTCAGCCTTTGTTCTTAATTTGGCATGTCATCCACCTGTTTACAGGGATACAGACCTAGTCTGGAGAAAGCAATACATGATTTCCAAAGGGCTAACGCATTCCATTGCAGGTCATAATCCCCTGCTTGATTAATACATCATGACCTCTAGCAGTTATGCTGGTGTGTGGAATTGCAGAGAGGACACCTCATTTCTTGGTTTGCTTGTCTCAGACAGTGCCATAAAGGTGAATATGTATGGTGGTAACAAAGCCTTGGGGTGTATTGATGCAATGTAATTGGACTCAGTTGAAATACCACAGTTTTGGAACAAAGCATAAGGTTTTGAAGAATAAAATAGACTCCAAACTTCCTGTAAAGCAATCATGCACAACTGCAGGTCAGACCTGTGAAAGCAGTCACCCAGCACAATGTATCCAGGTGCACAACGTGGGGTGGGTAGAGGCAGATAAGGAGATGCAGACAGGTTAATATCGCTAGGTGTTGATTGGTTGGGATCGAATCAGGACAAGGGAAAGAGCACCATCTGGTGGAGAACAAGCCAAAATTAAAAGCAGTCACTCCTGATCTTTTTTTTTTTAATTGTCGTCTTGCAAAGAATGAAGGAGTTACTATTGCCTCTAACTCACTTTGCACAACTCTGGAAATCCCTGACTTACTCTTCACAGAAGATCAGATCTGTCTCACTTGATGTATGTCATCTGTGCAACTCATCACATAAGATAAAAATGGGTCTGTGAGTCTGGGGAAACTTGGAATTTAAGGATGGTTTTGATTTAAATTCCCAAGCAGAATCGGATCCAGGTATGACGTGCCTAAAAAAAACCAAACAACAGGTTTTTACTTTAATTGTAAAAATCCAAATTACCTAGATTCAACCTGTTGCAATTATGTACCAGCCTATACACATCCAGTGCTTCCTCTGAAAAATACATCCTTGTGACTCTGCCTTCATACATTTTAAGCACTGCTCCTCTCTCCAGGTGGAGGAGTCCCCCATCTTCATTTGTTAAAGCACTGTATTTCTAGAAAAGGAGGAAATCAGAAGGAGAAGCATTATAAGCAGTGAGACCAAGACATCCTGGTTGCCTATGTATTTGTGTCTTCTGGAGCAGATCTCAAAACTGTGCCTGAGAGATTCCCACAGCAGGACTGTTAACTATAGATGTGTCTTGTCCGGATCCTCTCCTGTCTAGTAGGTGTTGTGACACTTCCTAGATGTTATCTTTTGCTGAGAGACCAGAACAGTCTCCCTGTTTTCCTCACCTGATCATTTCCATTGAACCTGTGCTGTCCTTGGGACTGCTAATCATGTGTCAAATATAGTCAGAACTGGCCAATAGATTCAAAAGATACAAGGAGGAAAGATGCACATGAACTTGCACACACACAAGCTTTCTCAGGAAACAAGACTGCAAAGACAAGAAGCCAAATGTGAGCCATTAGCTCATCTGATTCTTTTGCAATTAATGGATCTCAGCCTAGTGATTGCAGAGTATTTCTATTCAACACAGCAACAAGATGCCAAGCATCTGAGCCTATTTGGTAGACAAGTAATTTTTTAGAATTCAGAGGAACTAAGTGCAACATTCAGCAGAATTAAGCTGATGAGTTACAATTCAGGTCAATTCCAATGTTTCTGTAATTTGGAAAAGAGAAAACATCTAGCAGTAGTTTCAGAGTTTAATATTGAGTCAGCAAACAATAGTTAATGTTTCTACAGTAGGGAAGATCCAAGGCACAGCTGAAAAGAAACTCCAAAATCAGCAGCTTTGAGAACTGCATTAGCGGCAGGCCGTGCTGAGTCTTTACATTGTTTCCTCAAATGGTGTCGCAGTGTCTTTTCCTCCCTTTGACTTTAACAGCACTTATCCGTCTTGCGCTAATAGAGCAAGTACCATATTGTGCAATTTAGTGGGGGTTGCATATCAGGTTTGTGTAAAGTGGTTTCTTTCAAGCTATTTTATTTTTGCTCACCTTGCTAAAGAAATAAGAGAAAAGGTATCATGGAGAGAACAGATGATAGCAGTGGATCCTATAGCTCTTGCACAGCAGTCGCAGGGACAGGATTAATGCTTGTGGTGGTTTAATCCCAGCCAGCAACTAAACACCACACAGCCTCTCACTCTCTCCCCCTAGGTGGGATGGAGGAGAGAACTGGAAAGTGAAAGTAAGAAAAATTGTAGGTTGAGATAAAGACAGTTTAATAAGTAAACCTAAAGTCATGCATGCAAGCAAGGCAAAATAAGGAATTCATTCACTACCTCACACCAGCAGGCAGGTGTTCAGCCATCTCCAGGAAAGCAGGGCTCCATCACATGTAACGGTTACTTGGGAAGACAAACGCCATAACTCCAAACGCCTCCCTTCTTCCTTCTTCTTCCCCAAGCTTTGTACTCTTGAGCATGATGCCACATGGTATGGAATATTCTTTTGGTCAGTTGGGGTCAGCTCTCCCAGCTGTGTCCTCTCCCAGCTTCTTGTGCAGTCCCAGCTACTCACTGGCAGAGTGGTGTGAGCAGAAGAAAAGGCCTGGCTTTGACTCTGTGTAGGTGCTGCTCAGCAGTAACTAAAACATCTGTTTTCAGCAGAAATCCAAAACACAGCCTCATACTAGCTACTATGAAGAAAATTAACTCCATCCCAGCCAAAACCAGGACAATGCTCTTTCAGGAATAATCAAAAGTCACATAGAGAATATAAAGTCAAACACAGAGATTATGATGCTCGTCTTTGATAATATTGAATTTGATAATATTGAATTTGCTGATAAATGTTAACAATATCCAACACTGGATGTACAATATCAGATCTATTTGCAGTAGCAATTACCAAAATGGGATTGACAAATAAATACATTTATCCAAGCTGTCTGTCTCACTGTCACACCTTCTCTGTTTACCATGCTGGGAACCAGTCACACAACAGTAGCAATCGCACAAGGGAATAAGCATCTGTGTATGTATTTTCAGAGTTCTGACAAAACATCTCAATTCTTTTAAAATCTACCCTCTAATTCAACGTAGGGATGTTTCTTTTGCACTTATGTAGTTCACTAACGAATCAAGACCTCTGGTCTTTTTTTAACTGGCAAATCACAGTTTAATGGATGGAGCATTCTCTTAAATTAAGTGTAATTTTGGACATCTTTTGCTGTAAGAAACTGTATCCATCCTGCTATTGCTGCATAGCTTCACTTACTTGAACCAAGTAGAGTTCCTCACTGTCTGATTTGACCAAGAATCCAAGAACGGCATTTCAAGTAATATTCTCTTGAAGTCAAGATATTTTCACAAAATATTTTGATTTTTGACCAAGGAGAATTTTCTGGTGGAAAAAATGTTGCCCTGGCAGATTCCTCACCAGCATTACATCTAAGTACTTATCAGAAAACGCAATTACATGTATCTAAAAAAAGGATCTTCTGACCTCTGCCTAGGGAATTAATACGTCCTTCTCAGCAAGAAGCCATAAAGAGGATATTTAGCCCATGTGCTACATTCCTCACTGACAGCTCCTACTTGCTTGGGAAGGCAGTATACACGGCCCCTACACCTGCCCATGTAACTTCCGCTGCACCTGCCAAGCAGTAATTGCATATTCCAAGGAGAGATTTCCAGGAAGAGTAGTGAACTCAGACTTGGAGCCAATGGTAAGAGAAGTAAGAATTTGACTCACTGGCAGAATCTATTTTATCAGTCCAGCCTACTCCTTTTTTCAGACTGGAACCCATGCCTGCCTGAGTGCATTTAACATAGAAATTTTTCTCATTTACATATCATTGTGGATTCCAGGCATGCATGTGTCCTTCCAGAGTCTTTCTCTTTTTTCCCCCCCTTTTTTTTTTGGTAGTGTTTTGGCTTTTTTGGTGGGTTTTTTGGGGTTTTGGGGGTTTTGGTTTTGGTTTTGGTTTTGTTTTTAATGGAAGTAGACAATAAACAAGCAACCAATATTTTCCACCCTGCAGTCAAACAAAAAGGCATCATAAGTTAAAGATAACTACATTTTGGTTTAAAACTGAAAAGACTGTGAGATTTGTGTCTAACAATGTTGTGGTTTAGATTAACACTTTCTAATAATTATGTGCTCTATTGAAAATTCTCTGTCTGAAGCAAGCTTGAAATTTCTCAGTGCCACGGGATATGTAATTCCTTCCTCGATCACACTGTTACTCTTTTACTCTTCTGTTTTTTTGTTGTTTAGTTTGTCTTTTTTTTTTTTTTTCCTAATGAGCTAATAGGAAGGATAGTTGCAAAACGAGTCTCTATATCTCAGGTAAGGCTACTGCAGATAGTCAGTTGATGCCATTTGCAGGCAATTGATTAAGATGCGTAACGAATTTTGTATCAGAGATCCATTTTGTGAAGTACTTGCAAGCTTTAGTGTACATATAAAAATTGCAGATAGAAGTTTAAAGGAAACTCCTGGGGCTCTGGAACACTTAACAGCATGTTGAATGAGCAGAAAGGAGCCTTTGCCATTGATAATTCTCCTCCATATTTTATCCTTGTTCTATAGGTGATTCTAAACAGGACTTGTGAGCAAATCATACTATCCAAACCTGCTTTCTGCTGAGGTTTTTCAACATATTGTCCTCTAAAAATTATGGGTTATGGATGGTTATTATATTAATTTAAAAAAATTATATTGCAATGACAGATGAACCACTTAGATGCTACCTACCTTCCTGTACTTAATCATGCATATATCTTAAAGGATTTGATTTATCTTAATGGGAATCACACTCTAAAATTTACCTCCTCCGGTGCCTAGGTGAATGAAGACTGCAGTCAGCTTAAGCACTAAAGACTTCTTTCAGGCACAGTAAACAAATAAAGGGACTGTTCCTGTTTGAAAACAAAAATGCTTACTAAAAAACCATAAGATGATAGAGATTCCTTCCAAAAAAGTAATGTTCACAGGCTGACATTAAAAAAAGAGATAGCACAAAAAATAATATGAACCACTGACTGAAAAATGAAGCAGGAAGGATGAGTGCTCCTTGTGGCTGTAAAGCTTACATTGTTGGTCATTGCAGAAGCACTGTCTGGTAACAATTGTAGACCATTCTTATAAGCTGTGTCTAATCTATAGCACAGCTAATGTGGTTCTAATGCAGATTCTGAAACACCCCAAAGGAAAAACTGAAATTTTGAAAACGCCATTGCAAACCCCACCAGCAAAAGCGAGCAAAGACACTTTTCTCACTTTCTAAGCATTTAGCACACATGCAGGACGGCAGTTCTGCATTGCTCCCTGCCTCAGCCTTCCCAGGACACTTCATTTGCAGCTCTTTCCTCACAGAGACAAAGCATGTGCAGAGACAAAGCATGACAACTGATTAGTATTTGGCTTGTCCTCAGTACAGCCTGAGCATGTTAGGACTTGACAGTGAATCCATGTTGTAAAAGGAATTGAACATGCAGCAAGAGTGTGCTTTCTAAACTTCCTCGCTAAAAGTTGTTTTGGCAGAGATCTGTAAGCCAGCAAAATGAAAAATTAATAAGAGTGGTAATAGGAGGTGTATAGCATACGGTAGTCCTAGCTGAGGTCCATATAAAAAGAAACACATAGCAATGGTTGCAGAAACTAACACTATATTTGTTGGCTCCTAGTTCAGCTCACTGGCTTCCTGGTTCAACTTTGTCAGTTGTCTATTCAGAAAAGTGGACATGAGTTAATTAAGTGTGTGAAGTTGATACATATGTGCTACAGTATGTTAAACCTCCAATTCAGTGCTCTCATGTACCCTTAAATCACTATAGCTTAATCCTCAAGAGTAAGATAATGATATTTAGCTTTCCTTTCAGCAAGGATAATCTATCCTAGCCTAGCTTTCAATCTATCTTCCATCAAATTTTTGCAGAACTGTAGTCATATAGTCTTGCATTTTGATCCATTCAGAGCTCTTACAGAAGGCCACGTCAAATATGATGACTAACTGAACACGAGATGGCCAAAAGTGTGATTGCCATCGGCAAGTATTGACCCAGCAAGTGGAACATCTCTGCCCCAGTACCAGAGCACGACAACAGAGGATGCTGCATTACTCTAAGTTTTCACGTGAATGAAAAAGTTGTATTGTTTGTAATAGCTAAAGTCTGAACAACACTTTTTTACAGGAGTGAAGGTGTTTCTGGTGTTCTAGCCACCTTCCAGACTGGATCCACGGTGTCTGAAGCACTATGGCAATGGACTGTTTAGGGAAGCTGAGGGACCTCCTCCACTGGTGGTGTTTAAGAGGTTGGTGTTATCTAGATGCTGATTCTGCCTCAAAACAGAAGAATGGACTGGGTCATTGATTCCCAGGATTTCTAGGTAAGTCTTGCTACGTGTTCTAGCATTTTGTCCTTTATCTCCTCATTTCTGCACTGATATGCTTCCATACCTATCCTCCACAGACCCTGCTCCTTTGCTTGTTCTCTTACTCTCCTCTTTGACCCGAAACATAGTTCCCAGGCTCTACTTCCAGTGCTGACGTGCCTTATTAATGAGGAATTATAAGGAACTCTTAAGCAAACGCGAGGACTGACTCCGTTGCTGCTTTTGCAAAATCCTGAGAAGCACCACAGTGACGATCTTTCCAGGATGCCTCCCTGTTTGCAGTAGTGGCCTGAAAGCCACTTTTCCACCTCCCCATTGTAAATTGGAGCATGTAAACTCAGCACATGTTAACACATCCTCTGATCCATTTCCTGTTATGCGCACAAAACTTTGCAGCGTGCCTACTCCTGCAGCCTTTCCTCCATCTCTCATCTTCCCTAACATTTACAGTTTTTCCATCAAGTTCCCTGGGATTCTTAGTTCAAATGTGAATCCTTTAAAATGACGAAAGGAAAGCCAAATGCCCTCTCCCCATTACCTCTTCATTGTCCATCCAGATCACGCGCATATTCTTTGGGGTATGTGACAGGCTAAGAATTGTTCTTCATGAACAACAATGTGCCATTTATCTGCTAATCCTTCATGCTTAATTCCTGAAATGTCAAAAGCATTGTTTGAGGCAACAGCACAGGCAGCATTAAGCTTTCTGTTCTGCCCGATGATCCTGAGAAACAGAAGGCATAGAAATTTTCATTAAGGTTAAGGTTTAGTTTAATCTGCCTGCTGTGCCTATAGCTTACAAGGTCATTTGAAGGAGAAATTCAACATAATCAAATACTAAAACAGGCTTAAGTGACATTTCCACACATTAATGGGCACCCACTGTGCTTCTGTACAGCACGAACTACTGCTATCCCTATTTTCAGGATTAAACTGAAGTGAAAGGTCAAATGTGTGCATATCTCCAAAGAAATGCATAGCAAGACAAGAAGTCATGCACAGGTATTCCTGTTGCTAGAGGCTTTCTGTGGTCACTGGGCTGTACTTCAAGCTACTCTTCACTGCGTCCCAAAACAGACCATGGTTTGAAAGGACTTTTGGAGCAACACTTTCTGCCAAGTAACTTCTGTGCAATATTAATGGTATACTGGTCTTCCAATGGAAAGAGGAATACCTATTTGACCCACCATCTAGAAAGCCTAATTTGGGCAGAAGATATATTGCTCTTTTCCTGTCCGTATCCTCCAGCCAAATTTCAATCAATATTAGTGAACATTTTGCCCTTCTATGTTATACTACTGAACTTGACAAAAACTTTTGAGAAATCCAACTAGTTACTTGGTCAGTGCCATTCATTTGCAAGTCTCCTGGAAAGCATGGGGTCTTGCAGGATTTGATGCTTCTCACAATCAAGTTTTCTGACTCAGGCTGTCATGAGTATTTACACACTCTGACTGTTGTGCCTCAGGTCACAAACATCTCCTCATGAGGTTAGACTAGTATCAAGACAACAGCCTAAGAGACTTTGTGCTTGTAAGAGAGAATTTGCGTTTCTCATAAATGGACACAGAGGCAAGAGTTTATTTAACTGAAACTGTGTACAGCTCTATGGTTGAGAGATGTCCACCTTTCTGGTCACTAAACCATATGTGAGCTGCCTTCGTAGGCAGTGGCAAAGGTATGCACAGGTGTGTAGCAATTGAGCCTTTGAGCTTGAAGAATTAAGAAACAGGCTCAAACACTTTTTGAAGTTTCATCTTTCATGGAATGCCTAATCCCTCCATGCTTGGCACCATTTCTCACTCATTTGTTTATATTTCAACCTGAAGTTTCTCACCTGAGAACTCCATTGACCTTTTGTTTAAACCTGAGGCTGTGAGTGATTGTGCATCTGGGAGTTCTGTTACAGATTTTCCAGCTGCTTCTCACGATTATTTTTGGGGGGGAGGAAGGGGCAGGGAGGATGACATGAACACTGCATGAAGTTGATCACATCCATAGTAGCTGATTTGTCTTTGCAGGTTTTGTCACTGGGCCTGCATGCTCATGAGCTAACAGACAAAGCAGTCATAGAAAGCAAAGGATTTAATGCTGAAGGATCAATGCCTGAGCAAATGTCATCAGTCGCTGTGGGTTAGATGACCCTTGCATTAAAATATAAGGGTAAAATATGTAAAATCGATACTAACTAGAATTGTTAACATAGGTAAGCATTTGTACAGTGCTAGCAAAGGGCCAGATGTCATGTTTCACACATTTCACTAAAAGCTTGGCTTTTTGGTTCACTACAGGACCACAAGGCAGAAAACTGTCCTGTACAAACAGCAGGTGTGGGAAGAAGGCAGAGCTCAAAACACATCAGTGAGCAACAGGCTAATGGTGCTCTCACACCACCACAAGCTGTGGGTTACTGGGGCTTTGCTGTGCTCATCTTCAAGGGGAGCAGAAAGCTGCTTACCTCCGCCAGCCTCCAAGTAGCACAGTGAAGTTGGTAGCTGTGTACTTGGTGGGGATGACCGAAAGGTCCGTGCCCACCCCACCAGCGGTTCTGGTGTCCCAGCCACAGCCCTTCACCCAGAGGCTATGAAGCACAACATGCTCTGGCAGCCCTCTGGCTGGCCTGGGATCTCTCTACTGTGCTGGGCCCTCAGCAAGGCTGTGTCAGTCTGTGCTCAGGCCTGGCTCTGGACTGGTCATCAGGAAGCAGTAAGAGACAGGAAACTAGCTCCCGCCATGCCCCACATGCTGCAACATACTGTAGAAACCTCATCGAGCAAGGACTCTTGTTGCTTGGTCCAACTTCCAAGTACAGCAGCAGAAATGTTGGTCCCAGGTTCTATTTCATTTGCTTCACCCAGCTTCTTATGCAGCAGCTTGAAGCTCTAACTCTTTTTATCTCCTGCTTTTTCCTCCTTTATGCTTCCTTCCCAATCCTTTGCTTTTTTTGCTGGGAAAAGAGGATCCTCCTCAACAGCCTGGAGAGGAAGGAGACATTCAAAGCCCGCCTGGATGCGTTCCTGTGTGATCTGATCCCAGTTTTCCTGCTCCGGCAGGGGGATTGGACTGGATGAGCATTCCCTTCCAAACTCTGACATTCTGTGATTCTGTGATTGTGTGAGTGCAGCTCTGGTTTGAAATGCTGCATTTGGAGGCAACAGCAGGAGGTTAGGGTTTGACCCACATGAGCTCTCTGAGTTGACTTCAGCAAAGAGACTGAAAACTAGACTGAAAACAAACTGGAGGGGAAAAGGTTCTATCTCCTTGCTGCTGTGTTAATAGGACATCGCATTCTTGGAGATGTGCCTTAAGAATGAGGATGATCAACAGTTATCCATGAAAGGAAATATTTTCTACATCAGGGCTACCTGTGGAATTTACTGCTGCAGGAGGTTATCACTGAGGCAAATGGGGCAGCTGGGCTTCAACAACAGCAGCAGTACGACTGTCCACTGCAGTTATGCAAAGACAGGCAACAGCAAACATTTTTGAACCTCATGGTTCATGGCATCAGCTGATTACTTGAGAGTCAAGAGGGGAAATTTTTCCTCCCAGCTTTCAGAACTGAGTGTGTGCTTTCTGTGGGGCTTCCCCTTTCCAGGATGTATCTACTGCCCTTCCCTCTGCTTTGTTCTGGGTTGGTAGATTTGGGGTAAGAGATGTGATCTGCACCAGGCTCTGGTTAGTACCAGAGTAGACAGTATATAATATGTTTCCCTGTAAACACGTACTTGCCTGTAAAAACTAATAGGTGGTATTTGATCACATACCACCTTCCACTCAGAAGTTTCACAGACTGACTTAACACAAAATCACATAGTTGTCATGATGCTCAAAACAGAAGAATCAGACTCACAGATTTTATGCAAAAGATACCAAAAATTCTCATTTATGGTGGTTATTTTTTCCAGCCACCAAAATGTCAGGTTACAAGCATACTGCCTAGCCTGACCAGGACCCACAGAGTCACCCTTCCTCACCCACCATGCTAGAGGTATCCAAACTCACCAACATCTCCAAAACTTGCCTAGCAGAGAGAGCTTCAGCCAAATCTGCCGCAGGGCAATCTGCCTGTCGGTCCAGGGCGCTGGATTCAGAGGTGATCAGGTCCGGTGCAGGCGCATCCTGCAGTGGAGTGGGGGATTGCAGCCTACAGCAGGGTCTCCTGAGACAGGGAATCCCCCGGGGAGCACAGAGACCTGCCAGGAACCAGCAGCTCTCACGTAAGTGGCTGGTGAGTTGTGGGCAGCATCAGGAGCAACAGCAGCCACCCCGACCCCCACAGAAGGCAGCCCTAAGGAGCGCTAGCAACCAGGATGGGCAAACAGGGCATGTCACAGCAGTTTGTGCAGGAGGGTGCCTCTTCAAAGGAGGGGCATTCACCGGCCAAGTGGGAAACTCGAAGTACACAGAACTCTGCAGCCAGGCACTGTTCTGTGACCATCGGCACAGATCATCCCACCTGACCCTCACGGCAGAATGGTGGGCACTCCTCTGAGAGCAAAGGCTGCAGCTCTGGCTGAGCGGTCAGCACCATCCACCGCAGCAGTGGCTGATGCCCCTGCCCAGATAAAGCTGCTGAAGTGAGGGGCTACAATGCAGACCTCAGACTGCAGGAAGTGCCCAGACATTTCTCCTGGGGCAGGGGCAGGCATCAGACCTGCCTGCATGAGGTGAGCCCAGGTAGAGGACGTCCTGCAGCAGGTGGCTGAGCTGCAGGAGGCAGTGAGAAGGCTGCAGAGCATCAGGGAAGCTGAGAAAGAGTGAGATATCTGGTGCCAAGAGAAGACTGCAGTGGTCCCACAGTCCACAGACAAACAGCCACCACCCCCACCCCTGGCCTCAAGCATACACAGCAGGGAGGAGGGCCAATAATGCAGAAGAATGAAACCTTACAATGCCAAGGACCAGCAGGAGGAAGAGACTTCCCCCAAAGCCTGAGGTGCCTTTGCAGAACTGCTTCACTGCTCTACAGATTGAAGACAGAAGGCTGGTCACATCAACAGTGATGGGGGAGGGGAACCTCAATCCATCCCAGTCATATCATATTGAAACCAGGACCAGCAATAGATGCCCAGAGCCTGGAGAAGAATCACAGGTGAGCAGGAAAGCACCTGAAGAGCAGCACAAAGGAATTCCAGCCAGTAACTCAGCTTCATCGGGGCCCAACTTAAGTGCCTCTATGCGAAAATCTATAGCATGGGGAATGCACAAGAGGAATTAGAGATGTGTGCACACCTGCAGGGCTATGATCTTATCGGCACCACAGAGATGTGGTGGGACGGCTCTTTAGGAAGGACAGGCAAGGGAGATGAGGAGGGGGTGTCACCTCTCTATGTCAGTGACCAGCTGGAGTGCATGGAGCTCTACCTGGGGATGGATGGGGAGCCAACCAAGAGCTTATGGGTCAGGATTAAAGGGAGGGTAGGGACAGGGGACATTATAGTGGGGGTCTGCTACAGATCACCTGGCCAGGAAGAGTGAGCATATGAGGCCCTCCAGAGAAAGATAGGAGCAGCCTCACATTCACAAACCCTGATCCTCGTCAGGGGTTTTAACCTCCTTGATGTCTGTTGAGGGGAGAACACAGCAGGGCATAAAGAAGCCAGGAGGTTCCTAGAAAGAGTTGATAACTTCCTTTTCCATGTGATAGAGGAGCCAACAAGGAGAGGTGCTGGTGGGAAATGTGAAGCTCAAGGGCAGCCCGGGCTGAAGTGACCATGAGATGGTGGAGTTCAAGATCCTCAGGGCAGTGAGGAGGGCACACAGCAACCTCACTACCCTGGACTTCAGGAGAGCAGACTGTGGCCTCTTCAGGGTCTGCTTGGAAGAGTCCCATGGGATAAAGCCCTGGAGGGAAGAGGGGCCCAAAAAAGCTGGCTAATATTCAAGGATCACCTTGTCCAGGCTCAGGAGTGATGCATCCCAACAAAGAGGAAGGCAGGCAAAAATGCCAGGAGGCCTGCATGGATGAACAAGGAACTCCTGGACAAACTCAAACACAAAAGGGAAGCCTACAGAGGGTGGAAGCAAGGACAGGTAGCCTGGGAGGAATACAGAGATATTGTCTGAGCGGCCAAGGATCAGGTTAGAAAAGCTAAAGCCCTGATAGGAGTAAATCTGGGCAGGGACGTCAATGGCAACAAGAAATCCTTCTTATAGGTACATTAGTGATAAAAGGAAGACTAGGGAAATCATGGACCCTCTTCAGAAGGAAACATGAGACCTGGTTACCCAGGATATGGAGAAGGCTGATGTACTCAATGACTTCTTTGCCTTGGTCTCCGCTGGCAAGTGCTCAACCCACACCATGCAAGCCACACAAGGCAAAGGCGGGGACTAGGAGAATGAAGAAGCATCCACTATAGGAGAAGATCAGGTTTGAGACCATCTGAGGGACCTGAACATGCACAAGTCCATGGACCTGATGAGATGCATCCGTGGGTCCTGGGGGAACTGGCAGACATAGTTGCTAAGCCACTCTCCATCATATTTCAGAAGTGGTGGCAGTCTGTGGAAGTTCCCATTGGCTGTAAAAGGGGAACTTAACCCCCATTTTAAAAAAGGGAAATAAGGCAGACCTAGGCAAATAGAGGACAGTCAGTCTCACCTCTACACCCAGCAAGATTATGGAGCAGATCCTGCTAGAAACTATACTAAGGCACATGGAAAATAAGGAGGCGATTTGCAACAGATGACTTCACTAAGGGCAAATCGTGCCTGACAAATTTGGTGGCCTTCTACAACATGGTCATGGCATTGGTGGGTAAGGGAAGAGCAATTGACATCATCTACCTGGACTTGTACAAAGCATTTGACACCGTCCGGCACGACACCCTTATCTGTAAATTGGAGAGACAGAGATTTGATGGATGGACCACTCAATGGATAAAAAATTGGCTGGATAGTCACACTCAAAGAGTTGCAGTCAATGGCTCAATGTCCAACTGGAGATCAGTGACGAGTGGCATTCCTCAGGTCAGTCCTGGGACCAGTGTTGTTTAACATCTTTGTCAGTAACATGGGCAGTGTGACTGAGTGCACACTCAGGAATTTTGCTGATGGCACCAAGCTGTGTGGTGTGGTGACACGCTGGAGGGAAGGGATGCCATCCAGAGGGACCTGAACAGGCTTGAGAGGTGGGCAATTGCCAACCTCGTGAAATTTAACAAGGCCAAGTGCAAGGTCCTGCATCTGGGTCGGCGCAATCCCAAGCAAAGGCTGAGCATGGATTAAGAGCAGCTCTGAGGAGAAGGGCTTCGGGGTGTTGGCTGATGAGAAGCTTAACAAGAGCTGGCAGTGCATGCTTGCAGCCCAGAAAGCCAACTGTATCTAGGATACAAGGGAACGACATGTCAGAAGAGATGCTGGGAACCTGTGGTATGCTGCAGTCTTGTTTAAACAGTCACTAATTGTGTCATCACTTATGGACTCTTCTGTTGCTAGTCAGTAGCACTGTATTTAAATGGGATTACACAGAAGAAAAAAAAACACAAAATCTATAACTTCTCAGAAGACTAAGAAAACTTGTGGGAGTAGATGCTATAAAACCCAGCAAAAGCCTGGATAACTGTTGCTAGTAAATGCTGGTAGTAAATCATAGAATCATAGAAAGGTTCACACCTTTTGTCTTTTTCCAATAAATATATTTCCAGATACATCTCCCAGAAACTTCTGTGATTCTGGGGAAAGTGGCATGATTCTTGTTTAGAGGATCTACTTGTGCAGGGATAAAAATGTGATGAAGTGTGTTCAACACATCCTCTGCAATGATAGGAGAGTTGACCTTGAGCTGTTTGGTATTGGTCAGTTCTGATTGGAGGAAACAGAGTTAACCTTTTTTTTTCTGCTGCTGTGGCTAAAAGAAAAAAACTAGATTAACATGTGCTGTAAGTATTGTCCCTTGAAAAGAGTCCTGCAACTTGTTCCAAGAAATCTCATCCATTATGTGCTTCAACTCTAAATATTGGCTTAATGCCTATCTTTCATTTTAGGGACTAGTTGTGTTGCTTTTTTTTTTGTCCAGGGTACTGTCTCTTATGCTGCCTGACTTTGAAAAGACTATTACAACTTTCCCTCTTTCAATAGACAGATTAGTTTTGTTTAAGGATGAAAGAAAGTATTGCCCAAGATGCACACAGTTTGAAGTCTGTTCATTGCATACTCCATTATGACAGGACAGTTGACCCTTTTTTTTGGTGTTGGTCAGTTCAGAATGAATGGAGGAAACAGAGCTAATCAAGTTTCTGCTGCTGCAGCTGAAAGAAAAAAAAATAGATGAGTGTTAACGGTATTACTGCCACCACACTTTCCAGAACATGGAAGTCAAAGTCCCTTTGGAGTCACTGTGATGATTGCGAGAGATAAAAAATAATAATGAGGAAATAGCAGATGAACCTAGTTTAACAGACTGTGGATAAAGTTCATTTTAGCCAGTCGAAATCTGAGCTGCATTCGAATCAGGAACATCTTCCTGTGGAAACCTTTAGAGTCCATTTGCACCCATCAGCAATACTTATCCAATCAGTCTGCAAAGCTCTGTGACTGACACTTTTATTAAAAATTGTGAAAGAGGGTGTCATAGGCTAATCCAATAATAACTTCTTCCGACTACTCGTGAGAGCTCAGTCAATCTTATTTAAACCTGCAAGATTTTGTTCACGAGCTGAGCACCAAGGCACTTCTGTGCGAGACAAAGTACACAGCATGGACCGGTGCTACTCTATGAATTCAGAAGTGCAGAAGCGTGTCTACAAGACTGCATCAAAAAAGAAGTCTTTTTTCCCACATCCTTGAGAACTAAGAATTTTCTTTAAATATCCTTATTGAGTTGGAGAGAAAGGAGAGGAAATTTTTTTTTGTGACTCATTTCTTACGACTGTACCTATCAAGTTGTGTTTACACAACCTTTGAGATCCTTTCTGTACAGTACAGTAATTGTTACTCCTCATTTAAAGTTATTGATGTTTGCAAGGTTACCAAGAATTTCCAGTCTGGATAATCTCACAATCTGTATTCTGCTTTATCAGCGCAAAAGACACATTTCAGGAAATCAGACTGCCTCTCTGGACAAAGTAATAAGCTATTGCACAAACTCATGTGTTTGGCCTCACACACGATGGACGGGGTTTCTGAAAAGATCTGCTTGCAGTGGAGCTGCCACAGCACACATGCATTTTCCCCATAACTTCATCATTCTGCCATTTTGAAAGAAATGTAGAAAGAGAATGATAGAAGAACAGTAAGCTAAGAAGGAAATAAAAAAAGAAACAAGGGGGAGAGAGACAATTAAATTAGTTAAAGGAGAGTAAGGAGAACACAGTGGGGAGAAGGAAGGAGGGGTTATCTAAGGCTAAGGCTTTGCCACATGGGAGCATGCAGATGAAGCCACGTTTGTCAGACATAATCTTGCATAACTGAAGGCAAGTCTCTTGATACAACACGCTGCTCTGAAATGGCTACCCGGGACACTGCGTCTGGATGGCCCTCTACCAGCCTCCTTAACAGCATGTCTTGGCATAGCCCGTATTGTGCTGGGGAGATAAAATGCCACCGAGTCACTTCTCCTTGTATTCAGACTGTCTGTAAGCCTTACCTTACACCAGAGATAAAGCGTCTCCCTGGTCACAATGTGCAGCACCACTCCAATGAGAAGCACACTGCAACGAGTAGCACAGTGACGCTCATGAGGCACGCTGACACTGCACTAATGGAACGAATAAATGCCTTAATTTGAAGTGAAAGCATAAAAGAAAAGCAGAAAACTAAACCAAAGGGATCCTGCAAGCTTCTGCCTCTGTTATTTGTCTCATTTAATCACTCCTCCCTCCCCCATTTCCCCCACCCTGAATGACAGTTCTGTTTGAGAAATTTCTGAAGACGGGAAAATCCTAGTACAAAGACCACCTAAACCATAATAAAGACAGGGTATTAGAAATAGTATCAGGGAAAAAAAAAGTATTAGAAATAGTCTGTCTCAGGAGAATTGAGGTTTCATAAGTGCCTAAATTTTTAACTCTTGCTGTTTATGCAGGCATTCTCAAGAGGCTACTAATTAATATGTACCTATGGGGCACAAAAAGTATTTTGATCTAGGCTGACTGAAGCTCCTCCTAATTTATATTAAAAAGAAATACCATTTTATGTTAGATGTACTCATTTCATTTTCCA
The DNA here is from genome assembly GCA_011057875.1 of Pterocles orientalis. Lineage (NCBI taxonomy): Eukaryota > Metazoa > Chordata > Aves > Pterocliformes > Pteroclidae > Pterocles > Pterocles orientalis. The sequence continues at coordinate 48,881 of WKFP01014557.1, read as the reverse complement.
GTTCATTCCCTCCATCTCCAGTATCTCTGATCTGCTGCTTCTAATAATGCCAGGCATCCTGTCCATGAACTTTCAAATCACTTTGCAGCCATTTCAGACCTAAAGGCACCTGCATCCAGGCTAGAAGTCCACAGGTTTTTGTGGACTTTACAGGCACTGTGCTCAGCCAGAGATGTCCCCTGACATCTGAGCACTGTCATTTCTCTAACACCCACAGTGGTTTGCTGTATAACTTTAAACCAGTCACTTTTCTGCATCCTGGTCTTTGCCAGATGCAAATGCGGAGAATGCCACTTCCCGGGCTCTGAGAGCCCTGTGGTAGCCCTTTTTACATGCTAAACTTGTGAAAGAAAGAGGAGAGTCTCCTTAGTTCAAGTACTTAAAAAATACCAGGTTCGCTTAAGGTGGTCCAAGAGTCATGCTTACATAAATCAACACTTTTTAGAGAAAGAGAAAACAACAATACGGGATCAAGGTAAACTTTCCACACTTGAGAGTGTTTCCCCCTGAATCCCTGGGCTATGTTATACTATATATTATCACTGCCATCAAAAGTGGTGTGTATAAGAACTTGAAAAACCAAACCAACCTGTCTGTAAGGGTTTCCATATATCACAGTCCCGCAGGTGGCTTTGTTTCCAAAGTGCCAGGCTGTGCTGCAATTAAAGCTTCCTGCTCTCCCTTGCTCCCAAGACCTACTTCTGGACTTAACTGCTGCATCAGGAGTAATCACCTACCTTACAAGTAAGCTCCACTTCTTTAGTGAAGTCATTGTTTGAAAAGAGTTGTAGTCTGTCAAAGTGCTTTTGCTGTGATGATTTTACCAGGCACCCAACTGATCTACTGCCTGCCATTGTCACTTGTGCATCATAAATTTTCTCAACAATAAACAATGGACTTTTGTTTAATGAGTTAATGGCAGAGAAAAGCATGAGCATCTAAAAATACTTTAAAATAAATTAACAATGGAGGCTTGTCTCACTGTGAGATATGCTCACTTGATTCATGTCAATATGAAACAATGAGACCATATAATGGGACGTCACCCTCTTGTGAGGGTGATCTTTGATTATTCTGATTGTTCTTGTATAACCGTGGGTAGTGGAATGGTATGTATATAGTTCATGTCCTGTTGCCAATTTAATGTTGTTAAGCTGTTAATTACGCAGTGTTAAGTAAGTTTGAAAAGCACATGTGGAGGGTCTGGAAAGTTCCTGAAACTTATTTGCATAGACCCACCAGTTATTATGAATATGTAACACCGAGTGGCAGAACCTTTGAGTGGCCACCAGAAAGTCCTAGAAGGTGAAGAGAGCATGCGCAGAGACTTATTTGCATGGACCCACCTCTCCATGAATATGCAACAAGAAGAAGGAATATAAACCGGAAAGTGGAACTGTCAGCGCGCGTCTTGGCAGAGCGGTGACTCCCGGCGCACCCAGGCCTGTTTGCTTGCTTTCATTCTTTATTCTGTTAGCCTAATTTCTTCCGATAAATTCTTAACTTTAATTGGAATCCTGTTTGAGGCTAAATCATTTATAACATCACCATATCAAAAGAGATTGTTTGTAATGTGACAGCTAGTTGATAGCTTCTTCAAACCTAACACCAGCTGGAGTAAAACCAAAGCTCTCCTGTAAAACCCGCCTGCTTCCTCCCCTTTCTGTGTCCCCAAGTTATATGTAAGCAGACATGTATGTGTGTGTACACAAACAGCACCAGCTAATAGTGAAATACTATTCATTGTGATCCAAACCAATATCCTGTCTGCATAAAATATTTGAAAAGATATTATACTTGCTAACGATATTAGTAATTAACATTGTTTTCTGGAACATCTATAGCTCTATATGGGAGCAGCAGTATAAACTGTACGTGTGTAAAACAGGATTTTTTTCCTTCTCAAATAGCTTTTGCTGTCTGTCACAGCACGTGGTCAAGCCTGTTGGTAGGATTTGAAGCTGGCAGCTTTGCCCCACATCTTTGAGTTCAGGTCTAGTCCTCAGCAGGGGCTGAGGCTGCTATTCCACTTCAGAAAATTGACTGTCACAGGAACAGGAGTATGCTGGCTGCAGAGGGTATGGTTCGAAAATCGTTGTCACCACACATGTCCTGGAGGTCTCTACCTTTTTCAGAGGTGCTAACTGGGATCATCTACTGCACAGGTGTAGGCGCATCTCTGGCAACATCCTCTCTCTTTAAAGTATTGTAATTAAGGATTAAAGCAACTGCAGAAAAAAATAAATAGGTATTTTGTACTTATTTAGATATGAATTACATTCTTCATCAACTCAGAACAGATAAAAATGCCACTGTTCTGACTTTCTAAATTGTTTGTAAATAGATATGACACTGGGAACCTTTCTGTGTGTGGGCTGCTCAGTCAGAGGAATAAAAAAATCAGATTGAGACCACCACAAACTTAGATTCTGGTAATCCTCTTACATCTGACACGGGACCTGATAGATTCATATGAACCACTTGGTATGAAATCTGTAAAATTCTATATTTCTCACTGAATATATGCTGTTCATCCAAAAGCAAAATTGCACACATATACATAGATGAGATATTCTACACTAAATCTTTGGCAGAAATGCACAGAGAATAGACTTTTTGTCCATATTGACTAAAATTATTGATAGTTTATATTTTTTATATATTCCATTCATAATGGTATAACTAGGTGTAAATGTGATATTCTTGAAGCCTATATATGAATTCAGCTATAGCTGAAGGATTTCAGGAGCCTCCCAAATGTTTCAATTTTCCATATCTCATCATTGCTTTATTTAGATTAAGATTGCAGGTTTTTTTCAGTTCTGCAATCTATCCATGAAAACTTCTGTATTCTTCACATTTCCTCAGTATACACAGCTACTCAGACAATTTTTGCCTTTGTAATAATTTTAGGCTACACACTGATCTTTAAGATCATATTACCCTTCTAACCACCCTTCTAACCATCTCAGATGTCTTTCTGCTAGAAATTACCCAAGCTGGAATTAGTTGTGAAAGGCAGAACCTTAGTTCTGAAGAAAAGAGACCAAACTGCCTTGAGCAATTTTGCACAAAGTCTGAAAAGCAAGAGCCACTATCAGGTCCATTTACGCATTCGCAGCTGTTAGTTCATGGAACATTTCCAGTCTCCCCCAAAGAGGAAAGAAGACATGAACTAGAATATAAAGGACCATAGGATTAAATTCCACTTCATTCTTCCTTCAAATCTCCTAACCCATCATTATTACTACTAAATTTCATATGGGAGGTCTAGGATCTTGGGCATTGTAAGTCCTAATCACCAAGAACAGAGAAATCCACGGGTGTGTACAAATACGATACACGTAGAACAGAAAGAACTGGGCAAAAATTCTCTTCTTCTGTACCTCTCTTCTTCTGTACCTACTTTAATTCATATCACAGAGCATGTTTTCCTCAGCTACTTGTTTGTTTCATGGAAATATTGTCAGTTCTCAACTGCTTTATTCTTCAGTCATCTCACTTTTGGTGCAAGAACCTTCTTCCTCGAAGTGTACGACCAGTTTTCTGCATAAATTCTCACTCTCTAATCTTTTTTGAAAACACATTTTTTTCTTCAGACTTTGTTAATCTCTTCACACTCTGGACTGGCTGATATCTGTGGCAGTGTCTTACAGACAAAGTGAGTATCCTTATGGCCAGAATGATGTTTTCTCATACATTTGTATGGGGACTTGCTCAAAATTTTGTACCAAAGATCTCATTAAACCTTCATGTTATTCACATCTACATGTTTCTCATTATTCTATTCCTCACACTTATTTTTATATACATAAATTGCATTATCAAGTTCCTGGGAATGTGTCATTACAACAATTTTTACTGTAAATCTACCTATGGTATACTAATACCTATGGTATAGCAATACAACATTTGCAGTTAGAAAAACAAAGCCATGACCTTTTTACTTGGCTGCACATTGCACACAGACACAGCGCAAGGGTCTGGGCTGGCTTGCTCATGGAGCAGCCCATGAAACACAGGGCTGGGTTCACGCCCAGTCCCACAGGAATGTCCCTCTGCCAGTAAATGTGTCTAGCTGAGGAAA
>WKFP01014557.1:16504-44744 GCA_011057875.1 Pterocles orientalis | reverse complement strand
GCTGGGCCGGGCCGGGCCCTGCCTGGGGCTGCCCCCCTGCTCCCTGCGCTGTGCCCCCTCTTCACTCTGTCATTCCCAGAGGCGCTGGTGGCTCAGCCCTGGCCAGAGGCGGGTCCAGCCTGCAGCTGGGGAGACTTCCAGCAGCTTCTCACAGGGGCCACCTCGGTAGTTCCGCCTTCCCCCCAGCCCCCCCAGACTCCCTGGGCTACTAAAACCTTGGAGCCAGGGGTGGGGCTGAACTCTCAGCAGTTACTTACAGGAGTCACCACTGTAGCCCCTCCCTGGCTACCAAACAAACCTCCCAGTCCTGTGTTCAGGAGCTGTCCCATGCAGAGCTCAGCTGGTTTTCAGGAGAACGCTGTCCAGACGCGAGATGAGGTTCTGCAGCTCCTGTGCAGTCCTGCAGACAGGTGTTTGCACGGTCAGCTTTCTGCATGGCAGCAGCACAGGCAGAACCACAGGGCTACTTGTGCAGCAGAGCTGAGCACAGGGTGTGAAGGTTGGGCCTTTGGCAGGGTGCCTGTTGTGCTCCCCGCGCAATGAACGTCCCACAGCCCAGTCTCCGGGTCCCAGCACCCCAAGAGCCTGGGTCCCCTGCAGCCCTCCATGCACAGGGATTGCCTGGGGACCCCTCACCTCCCACCGAGGTGGTGTGGAGCAGTGGGACAGTGCAGCCTGGCCAAGCCCAGGGCGACCATGGCTGTAGGTCCCTGGGGTCACTGTGCCCCTGGGGGATGGTCCTCACCTCCTGGCCAGTGTCACAGGCTTCCTTCCAGCCCCTCACCTAGCCCACAGCTTGCTCTTCTCGAAGGAGTGGGGCAGGAGGGGGGTGCTTGCAGCAAGCGAGATGTCAGAGCTATGCTTGTGCTTGCTCAGAGGAGAGGTGCTCTGTCAATAGCCTGTCTCCAGTGGCTGTTGCATTGTTGCTGGTAAGTCTTTTAACTCTGCTTTGTCTTTGACAACAGTAATTGCACCTAAAATGCCGCAGTCCTTCTACAGATATAACCATCACTCCAGTGAAGTGTGAAATCAACATCATAAAGACAGACATCATTCTAAATAAAGCTAATTGCAAGGGTTTTCTGTTCTTAACTCTTTGTTTTGCCAATAGACAGGGCCAGCGCAGGGGACACAGACACCAACTTGAAGAATTGAGCTTATCTTTACTTATGGTTAAAGCAATAACAATAAAATGCCCAGAGAGGGTGTGGAGTCTCTTTCTCTGGAGACATTCAAAGCCCGCCTGGATGTGATCTGATCTGGGTGTTCCTGCTCCGGCAGGGGGATTGGACTGGATGATCTTTCGAGGTCCCTTCCAGTCTCTAACATTCTGTGATTCTGTGAAAATAAGGATAAAACAGAGTATGATAATATAATGCAAAGCAATAAGATAAAAGACAAAATAGTACAATGCAAAGAAAATAAGACAGGTATTACTGTATGTGGTTAGCCATAGTGATTAAATAAGATAATCACCAATTGCCCCAATACTTTACCATTATCCAGATCTGCAGTCACTGGGGAGCCCCAGTTGCCGAGAGGATCTGGAGAACCTGTCCCAGCAATTGGGAGGTCCTACACAGTTTGTCCACTTATAGGGGAGGTCTTCAAAGTCGCTGTAAGAGGGTCCAGCTTTTTATACTATTAAATAAACAAGATTACATCACTTCAAATGTGGAACATCCATCATCGTTCTCTATTAGATTCCCCCAAAACCTGGCCAGGGCTCAAGGAGGAACCAAGAGAGTTTCTTGATCTGTTTGGCTTTGACCTCATCGATACAACCAAGGCCGGACATCTGGTCCTATGGCCTTGACATGGGAAGAAGGGACAGTCTCACGACATCTGATCTTCATTAGTGATTATACTTTAGCTAAGCTATTTGCTAATGAGCATATATACTTTGCTAATGATCAGGTACTATTCTTATACGTTGTTCTGTTGGAGGGGTTCGTCTAGAGGCCAACTTTGGTTCGAGGCCTGTTGCTCAGGCCTCAGTACTTCAATTGGTCCTTTCACCTATAGATGAACCACGACAACCTTTACAATGGTTCTTTCACTAACAAAATCTTAGATTTAGGTATTAGGTGTAAAGGTATCACTTCTGGTTCTTCAATCAATTTTTGCTCATCAGTCAAAGCTATGAGTCGCATTCCTTTCAAAACATGTCTAATTAAGTACATAAAGCAGGGGATTAAACATGGAACAAAAAGTAGAATGGTGCTGGCACAAAGGAAAAGCAAAAGCATACATTTAACCCATGGTCCCCCTGGTAACCATGAAAACATATCTAACTCCCAGCCTTCTTAACAGTAAATACAGAGCAATCTCCCTGAATATTTCACGTTGCCGCTCCTTTTTTATCAGAAATTAACTTCCACAAACCTTCTCTTCACATACATCTTCCTCTTTCTCCATTCAGTTCCTGTTGCTGATCACACTATCATTCTCTTAAGAGCATGTTTGGAAGGCCTATAGCTACTATTGATGCAACGATGATTAGAAACAGTCTCACTGTCAGAATGTCCTCTGTCATCCATGATGAGAATCAGTCCATGGTCACATTGGTCTTCACATCCACAGCAGGCTGTGTGGGAGTTCTTACTGCTTTTCTCATTTTTGTAACTATTTGGTTGTGTTATATCTGCTTACCTTGTGATTGCCATTGCTGACAATCACCTCCCTCTTCTGAGGAAGCCATGGACCCACCAGAGCCATGAGCAAATCTTAACTATCGCATATGTTCTTGTTTGTTAAGTATTCCATGTTCTCTTTATTGTAACTTTGTTTGTCATATGGCTTGGCTGTATTGATGGTTTTTGCCACGTATCAGCTTTTGCCTTGTTAAATAATTTTAAGTTGACATAGATTGTGTAAAGTGCTCTTTTCCTACTTTTCCTAATGTTTTCCATCAGCACCAAGGAGGGTAAGAGACTGTTCTGAGACACCTTGGCAACACAAACCAACGTCCTGTTATTGTCAGGGAAGAGCAGACATTGTGGGCCAGCAGACTGGTGAAGATTGGTTCTGAGGCTGGGTCAGACCACGGTAAAATCTCTTTATGGGGGTATACAACAGCCTGTGACTGCCTGAAGGCCCCTGGAGTGGAACTGAGCATGTGTGAGGTTGCGCCACCGAGCACGAGCTCTCTGCATGAACCATCAGAACATGAGCAGGTGGAACAACAGAAGGATGACGTGCCATTGCCATGGTGCTGGACCAGATAAAAGTGACCTGCCACCAACAAACCCTGGATTCCTAGACCATTGAACACTTGGAACATGTGGACTTCCTTGGTGGTGACTATTCTTGCAACCCTATCTCAGATGCTTGTTTAATTTCCATCTTTCCTTCTCATTCTGTCCTATTGCTACTCTCTCTCAGTTTGGTTTTGATAATAAAACTAGGTTTAGTTGCACAGCATTTGACCTTGTTTGTGTCTTAATTTCGTCCTAAAAATTTTACTGTTTGGGATGGTCCTTGAATTTTGCTAGGGTTAATTTCCTGACCCTTTTGTTTCATGTGATCCACCATCGTTTCAAGCATTTGCTGCACTTCTTCATTATTTCCCTCAATCAAAATGTCATCCGTGTAATGAACTATTTGCATATGGGGGGTCAGCTTTATTCCATCCAAATGTTCAGCTACCATTCGATGGCAGATGATGGGGCTATGCAACCATCCCTGAGGCAAGCAGGTAAAGGTGTACTGTCGTCCCTGCCATGTAAAGGCAAATTGATTCCAATTTTCTTCTGCAATTGGAATAGTGAAAAATGCATTAGCCAAATCTATTACAGCATAATAAGTTCCTGGATGTTTTTGAACTCTTTCTATTAAAGTAACAATATCTGGAACAGCCACCGCAAGAGACGGGGTGTGCTTATTTAACTCTCTAAAATCCATGGTCATTCTCCATGACCCATCACTCTTTTTTACGGGCCAGACTGGATTGTCCCAGGCTGTAGTAGTTGATTTTAAAACTTCTGTGTCCAGTAAATCATTGTGTGTGAACCTCTTCCTGCCCCCCTGAGATCCTGTACTGTTTCATCACCACTAATTTGGTTGCGGTGCGAATTTGCACAGGTGGCATTTTCCTTCTAAAGTCATTCCAATGCTGATATTATTTTTCACCCTAAACTGGTACTGACTGTCCGGGAGGTTCAGAGGTAACCCCTTCAGAATGTCTATTCCAATCATGTATTCAGGGACAGGAACAATCACAACTGAATACAATCACTTTGGGAGGTTTCCTATTTTCATTTCTGTTTGTGTTTGCACAGCTTCAATTTGTTTTCCTCCCGAACCCGTAATAGTTACAGTTGTCCTTTGAATTTCTTAGAGTTTCCTTATATTAAGGAGGCCTCCACTCCACTGTCAATTAAGGCTTTTACTGTTTGCAGGGACCAGCTTTTCCAAAATATCTGAAGTTCTACGTGGTGCCGTCGGTTCCTCCACACCCATTGCACTAGAGCTTGGCCATTAACTCCCGTTTGTCACACTGGACAAACTCCCTAGTCTCTTTCCGTGGGTATAAGTCAGAATGCAGCTCCCAATCCTCCTTTTCCCCCGGAAGAACTGATCCACCCACGGAGGGCCTGCCGCATAGGATGGGGAGTCAGGCTGAGGTTCCAGAGAGGTGCTGTAGGCTGAGCTACCCCTGGATCTCTGGCTTTAGCACTCTGCACACTCCTGCCCAGTTTATTCAGCCCTCTCTGTTTACACACTCAACAAAGTTCATTAGTTGAAACACCATCAATTTTATCACGGGGCATGCCATCCTTTAGCAAAGCTGTAAACATTTCTCTGCAGGAAATTCTGTTTTCACTGCCTCTGAAATCTTTTCAAGTGTCTCAGCCTCCCGCATTTCCTCGGGGGCCCTGTTCTCTGAGATCACCCAGCTGCTGCACTTTCTCACCTGCCTCAGTAAGAGGGTTTCCTGTCTCACTAATTAAAAGAGTCATAATCACATTTTTATATGCTGGGGGATAGGTTTTGATCAGCCTGTTTCTCATGGTAACAGATAAAGCATTCTGCATCATAGTGTCAGCATCCCCAATAAAAATAGCCCGTTTCATCCCCTCGTCCTTCATTTGCTGTATACAGTCCCTCAAAGCATACCACTGACATTCAATTCCTGGCCAGTCACTTTCTGTAGGGTATTTGTTATTACACCCCTCAGCAGCTATAGCTAGCAAATTAATGTCTTGAGCAACATTTCAAAATGCATCTTGCACAACGGAATCTGAACTGAGAACTGAAAACTTGGAATCTCCAACATCCAGGGTAACCCCCACCGCTCCCTGGTCTTGCAAACGCACCATCCAAGGAATCAGAGCCTCTCCCGGTTTGTGTTTAAACCGCTCAGTTATGTAATTTATTTCATGCTGAGTATAATTCTCTGCCAGATCTTTTCTCACTTGCTGTCCATTAGCATCTAATTCCATTTTTTGCCTCCATGCCAGTCTCACATCTACGAATTCATCTGGGGAACCAGCCTCATCAGAATCTGTAGAATCCCAAACATCTCCATTCCATTTGTCACGATCCCACTGCATACCTGTTTCTGAAATCACTGCATGCACTTTCTTACAATTCACTCGTCCCCTTTGTTTTTTATACTTACACTGTGGAACCTGCACTGCAGCTGTCTTGGCTACAGTTTGATAAGAATCCAACTATTTCTCTAGTATCCTACATATTTCTGTATATGGAGAAGTTCCCCAGAGCCTCCTCTTCTCCACGCTGAACAGTCCCATGTGTCTCAGCCCCTCCTCACTGGAGAGATGCTCCAGTCCCTTCCCCATCTTGGTGGCCCTTCGCTGGCCTCTCTCCAGCTTGTCCCTGGCTCTCTTGTCCTGGGGAGCACAGCACTGGACACAGCCCTCCAGGGGTGGCCTCCCCAGTGCTGATCCCCTCCCTTGACCTGCTGGCAACACTCCTCCTCGTGCAGCCCAGGACACCGTTGGCCTTTGCCAGCTCAAGTTCAGCATGGTGTCCATCGGGATGCCCAGGGCCTGGGGCTGTTCCTCCCCAGGGGCAGGATTTCGCATGTCCCTGGGTTGAACTTCAGGATGTTGAACTTGCTGTCAGCCCATTTCTCCAGCCTGTTGAGGTCCCTCTGGATGCCAGCAGCACAATCTCCTGATGTCTCAGACACTCCTCCCAGCCATGGTATAGAACTGTGACTGATTTTTTTGTTTGGTTAAATTGTAAATATCACATAAAAGCAGAGGAAGGAAATCAAGGGAACCAGGGAATGAGGGGTTGCATACCTCCCATTTCTTTCATTTGCAAAACCTGCTAAGTGTTTTACTTCTAGTCCATCGTGGAGAGCAGTCAGTGGGAGACTGCTGAAATCTGGGAGCCTCCCCTGCGTGCATGACCATGCCCTTGCAGCTGCACTGCTCCTGAAATCACAGAGCCTTTCCTAGCTGAGAGGGGAAGTAAGAGGGACTGGGAAGAGCTTTTTCTTTTCTTTTACAAAGGGTGCTTGGGGAGCGGGTTTCTCCACACAGCTGGAGAACCCACAGTGCTGTAAAGGAGGCCAGGAGGAAGCTAGTCAGGGTACCCTCAGGGAAGAGAAAACACGTCTGGATGAGGAATGACCCCACCAACCCAGCAGTCAGGGCTGCAGCCTGAGCCCTGCTGGTCCCTGCTCTCTGCCAAAGGCCGTGTGTGAAGCAGGAGATCAAAAGCCACCCTAAGCGCAAAGAGCACAAGGACATTTCTCCGTGTGTGAGAGGTGCCCAGTTGAAAAACTTCAGAAATGGGGCACTTGGATGCCCAGCGCTGCTGCCTACCTGTTTCTGTCTGAGGAAGAATGCCTGGTTTTGTTGTGAACTTACAGAACCCAAACCATAAGAGGCAGCAATCACCACACTATTCAAAAGGTGAGTGTTAAACGTTTAAAGAGCAGAAGATCTGCAAGACACATAAATCCTGCCTGTGAACTATAAGGCAGTATGCAGCTACTTTTCTAAGAACTCTACAACACTATTTCAGTAATCTACTTCTCTTTTAAACTACTTTGTAAAAATGGCTTCTGTCAAAATATCTATTAAAACAGAAAACTAAACAAAGTTGTCAGCAAGTACTAGAGAAATGAAGGTGAAAATAACACCCTGTTGTAAGCACCAGCCCCACGGAATTAGTACTGGAGAGCTCTGAGGCAACAAACACACAAAAACCCCCATCACTACACACTCTGCACTTGCGTTAAACTTGGACAGGAATAAATCCATTTGCAGCTTTCCTATTCCCCCAGCATTAGTATTCAACGTCCTTTTTCTTGCTGCACCCACACAGCCCAGGGATCTGTCAGACTCTACAGTAAGAGGATGAGAAGCTGCTGCTTGGATTTCCATTCCACTGGGCTTCAAGTTCCTCTTGCTCACAAAACCAGATCACCAGAACATCAGGCAAGCACCTAATTCTCACATCCAGCCAGGACCGACCTGCTCTTCTCTGGGCCTTACTTCCACCTTGATAGCTGATGAAGGAGAAAAAGCAGAGAAAGAAGCTCACCCTCTCCGTGGCTTCTCTTCTACTGGGAAGAAGTCAAGGCAACAGAACAACCTTGTAAGCTCTTCCTTCTACTAAAAGGAGAGGAAGCGTAGTGGAACAGCCCAAGTAGCATTTTCTGCAGTCTTTGAGGGATTTATTAACTCTGCCCACAACAGGGTGAGAGACAGTACTCCTGTGCCTTAAATGCTATGCTTGCTAGAAGATACACTGAACTACTCTCTAGTTTCCTGTTTGTAGGACAAAACTAGCTGTAGTCCAGGCAACAGACAGCTACAATTTGTAACCTAATGAAATAAAGCTCATCCCTAAGAGCTGCTGAGAAAGGAAACTGTCCTATGAGGGTTTCTTGCATCATGAGTCCTGATGTTTCAGGCAACCATGCAACAGAACTGCTCCTCTAAACCAAGTTCCACACTGAAACCAGCTGGTTTTGTGTCACTTTACGTGAAAGAACTGTTCCAAAAACAACCAATGTCAGGTAGGAGCCCTTTCTAACTTGCCAAGAGATGTGTCTCCGTTCTTGTTTGCATCTGCACACTCTTGGGTCCTCACTTACCAGTTCCTTTCACCACGCCTCTTCCACTCCCAGTTATCCCTAGCAGTCTACGATCCACAATCCAGCATTCATGTCACCAGTCTAAACTTCCAACAAACAAGACCACCGTCTCTTCATTAATTGGATTCCTGCTCCCCATAACACCTTAACAGCTCTTCTCCTCATTCATTCTTATCCTACTTCGACTCTTGCAAACATTTTATCAAAACTTGCACACCATACTCAAAATGAGATTCTCAGAGACCTTAATACAACTGCACTAATTCTTTCTGCTTTACAGTAAGAGCACCACCTAGATTCGGTGAAGAAGTTGTTCTCAGTTGAGTTCATGATACTGACTGCATTGACTCCTCCACTTTATGAGTAAACATGCCCAAATTCAGCTCAACTCTTTCCCTTCACACACTATGTTTTCACTGAAAAATGGCATGATGAGAGATGTTCCCATCCCTGTCATTCATCGGATCACTTGGTTCATTTAGCAGAATTTTCTACATTCATTCCTGCAGATCTCCTGCTCAAATAAAGACCTTTCCCATCTCCCTCAGTATAGAGCCAACTGCAGCAACAGTAACCCTGGAGCTCAGCTGAGTAAGTTGCTTTCATTAGGGGCAGAGCTGTCCCAGGCTTGCTACATCGCCCACTGACACATTCAGTGGGCAGTATGATGACAACATTGTGTGCTGTGGGACAGGAGGATGTACTGGCTGACACAGGACAGCATGTAAACTGCTTTGTGTTGGACCCTGTGGGAGGAAAATAAACAACCTTCTTTCCTAATCTGGCAATACCAGAGAATTATTCACGATGTAAGTGAACACGGGCTAGTGGCATGGCACCGATTTCTGCCTGTGGTCAAGTTTTCCTCTCCTGAAAATAGTTATCGCTGCTCTCCAGCAGCATGGAAAATGCTTATTTAACTTGTCTTAGATCAGTAACCTGCAACAATCACTCAGCTTTTTCCACAAGGGAAGGAGATAAATGGGACTCCAGGCCTACAGCAGGTTCTACCCTTCTTACTTTGTTTTTTTGCATGTTTTTCAACTAGGTGTCACAGAGAAAACTATATTACCAGACCCCCACTCTATCCCCTGTAGTTGTGCCACTTGAAAGATTTCACCTAAACATCCAGACATTCCCATCCACTGTAGATGCAAGGGACCTTCCTCTGGTCATTTCCCACAGAGGCACAGGTGTCTTGCAACACACTGGTCCAACAACCTCTCTTTCTGGCTCTCCATATCGGAAATAGACCAGTACTGAGACCATTGTCTACTTGGGAAGAGTAATTGCATTTTAACAACTGTCAGAGAAAAAACCTACCATTAGGAGACCTGATGACAGTGCGCTGTGAACTCCTGTGATGGCAAACCTGGAGGAAAGCAAACAGTAAAACGGAATGCGTGCTTTTAAAAAATATTTTAGCAAGGAGGAGGAGGAGGCAGAACACAAACCAGAGCATTAGCATTTGGAAACTTGCAATTGTTGTGAAGTCATAAGCAGATACTACAGTATACATCCAGGCTAATAGTAAAAATGTTATGAAAAGGAAGGGAAAAGGAAGGGAAAGGAATAGCCTCAGGAATGGTAACTAATATGCTGAACCCTGCTACTCTGCTGCCTATACCTGGAGAAGGAGCTCTGCATCACAGTGGTGTAGGAACAACACCAGAAGCCAAACAGATGTGCCATGTCTAGAACCTGATCTGAAATTATTTATAGATGGGTCCTTGTAGTACCTGAGAAGAAAGTAAGAGGGACTGGGAAGAGATAATAACCTCTCAGCAGACTCCCCCAGAGGCTGAAACCACTTAAGTGGTGGTGTGAGGCAAAATGCCACTAGAAGGCACTAATGCTGCAGAGGAGAGCACTGGTGACAGGGATGGCAAAGGGCAGGGCTGCTGGCACAGGCTCAGGTTGGCTCCCACACGGGAGCACAACTGCCGTGTAAAACCCAGCCTGCGTGGTAAGAACCGGCATGTACAGCGGAAGCGTGTTTCCCAGGAAACTTGGCCAGCTCTTGTGCCTGTCATCAGCTGTACAGTTCACCTCAAAGGTACAAGGAGTTTTGTTTCTATCCAGCTACTGACCGATTGGTCTGTTCAAAGCCTTGTTGCCAGGGGCTGAACACCATGGCAAGTCTCAGCCCAGGGAGGGGAAATTGTCACAGCTGAAGGGATGAGGAAGCGTCTCTCACCCTTGTGCCTCCCACGCTGGCAGCTGGAAGGAGCCAGCCCCGCGCTCAGTGTGCATGCTCCAAGGGAGAAAGGCTGCAGAGCACTTCCTACCCGATGAACTGGTTCAGCAAAGCTCACCTCAGCTCTAATCTCAGGCTCAGTACTCCCCCCTGTCCCGCAACGATTTCACGGTTTGGTTTCCCTGCACACCTTGAGATGCACAAGCACAGCTGTTCACATGTCTGCGTGAGCAGAGTATCCCACAGTGCTCAGAGGGCAAAACGTGCTCTGCACAGGAAGACAATCTGAGCCTCTGCACAGGTGAACACAAGCCACTCGTCCGACGAGCAACTAAGAAAGCTGGGGATTTCAAAGCTTCTGACACCGACAGGCCCCAGGAAGGAACCCTTCTGCCCTCAGGTGGCTAGTAGCCAATATTTAAAGGAGGACGAAGGTGCTTTCTTAAGACACTCAAGAAAAAAACAGTGCCCAATACCTCTTTCACCAGCATTAAGGAGTACAGTGGAAATGCAACCTCAAAGAAAGCAGCACATGAGTAGCACAGTTTGATTGATGTAAATTGTTTGCAGAGAACCTTGAAGTGCTTTGGACAGAAAGAGTCCAAGGACAGAGCCAAACACCACTGTAAGCTCCCCGAACAGAGAGTGGAACCGGAGCGCACCCATGAGGGACAAGGCAGCGGTACCGCTGCACACAGGAGCGCTTTGGTCTTCTGAGCCTCTGTCTGTGATTTCGGGTATGGATTTTTGGTGATGTCCTGTGGCTGTTTCACCAGCTCTGCGGGGCCCATCAAGTTCACTGGACCCATGCCGAATGCATAGAAATACCAGAATGAAAACAGATGGTTCAAATACAAGAAGCTTTTGCCATGACCGCGGGTCTGAGGAGGTCAGCTCTAAACCAAGCCGCCCTGAGACGGTAACACACCACTCAGTACTGCAAGAACTTGGTAAATCAGCACATAGCTTCTCACCCAGTGCAACCAAGAGTTTATGGAGCATTCCAAGTGGCTCATTTCACTTTAAGGAAAGACCTTTTGAAAAAGCAGTAGAGCATCCTATGTGAAAAAGAAATTACCTTGATCCTTGCTCACTTCCAGGCTGCCTTCTGACCAGAACTTCTGGAGGTTTTTGGTTACCAGGCCTGGCTCCTGGACCTTCCCAACCGCTACCAACACGCCATTCTGATATTCAGTAACTTTCTTAAGGAGAGAAGAGAAACAGGTTAAAAAAAAACCTCCTGCAACAAACCCTTCCACCCCAAAGTTAGTTATTTTCAGTGACGTGTAAGTGCTCCTTTGGCACTTTGCTTCCTTCCTAAAGCAGGCTATGGGACGGGAAAATACGTAAAGCAGCTGAGGACAAGGAAAGAATGGCAGCTTTCCAACCATTTTCCCCTGTCACTAAATACCATTTGAGGCAGAGAAAACCAAAGGTGCCTCAGAGCATGTCTTGCCACGCTTACCCTTCTGTCACCATAGGCAAATGTTATCTTTTCCTCAAGTGAGACAGATACCTTCGCTTCAGTTGATATTTTAAGCGATCCACACTGTCCTCTGACTAGCCAAAGGTGGGCTTGCTGCCATATTTGAATAATAAGTGAAGAAGAAAGATTCAAGTGTGTCTCTTGCTTGTATTGCCAACATCCACAAGAACAAGAAACCTGTTTGCACCCCACAGGTCTGCTGTGGCACTGTGTGATGTCTGTAGGGAACCAAAACGTTAAGGACACTGGCATACTCCTAACAACAGGGCAGTGGGGAAAGCATGTGTCCTCCGCGAAGCTACGCTGACACTACATCAGGCACAGGTGGTCTTTGGCCTGAGGACAGGCAGGCTCATGAGATCTAACAATAAGCAGCTGCACAGGCCAAAGTGACATGTCACTGCAGTTCAGAGATGAGCGGACAATGCACTGGGCTGGAAACAAGGACATCTTTAAAGTGTTTCCTGCAGAAAGGATAATAACCTCACCCAACGTTAATACAACAGCCTTAGTTCTACTTGGAGGTTGTTCTGACACCTATGTTATGGCACTAGTCGCATTTTATCTATGTTATGACTGAAGACACCAAACTGTCCATCACATGAGAGCATTTCCACAATACCTTTCTTATCAGAGCTGTACCCCTGAATTATCTTGAACACTATTTCAGTGGGACCAAGGGCAACTAATTTGGCACCAGATTCACAGCAACGAACTTGGACATGCATCAGCAATGGCACGGTTTTTGAAGCAGCATGAATTACGGCCATAAGATGCGTCTGAGAAACAACCTTGAGTCTTCGTTGGAACAAATGTAGTATTTAAAGAGGCCAGATGACTTCAGAATATTATTTGAAAGCTGACATTCTGTGTATGGGGTTTATACACACACCCATAACAGCCCTCCCAGTGCTGAGTGCTGCCCTGGCAGCCAGCAGGGTGTTTATAACACACCTGCTGAGGGGGCGGAGCCGGGACAGCTGACCCGGATTGGCTGTTCCACACCATGTGACCTCAGCTCAGCCATAACAGCCAAGGGCAGGGAGGAGGAGGGGGGCATTTGTTGCTGTGTTTGTCTCCAGGAGCAGATGCTGCACATACTGAAGCTCTGCTTTCCCAGGAAGTAGACAGACATTGCTTACTGAGGGGAAGTAGAGAATAACATCTTTGTTTACCTTTAGTTTCTGTGCAGGGCCTTGGCTTTTACTTTAATTAAACTGCTTCTATCCTGGCACGTGGGGTTTTTTTCGTCTTTTTCTCCCCACTTTATTTTGCTGAAGGGGGTATGATAGAGGGGCCTGGTGGGGACCTGGCATCCAGCCAAGGTTAACCCACCACATCCTGTGTTCTTTAAAATCTGCACCCTGATTACAAAATACATGAGATTTCACATGGTCTCACAAACCTGTAAGGAAGTCTTTCACAATAGGTCTTCTCCAGGGCAGCAAGAAGACACCTTGGTGTGAGACTTGCAGCTCGACTGGGTACTCATGTGGAGCCACATTTCTTGGTATTGCTTTCTCCCTACAAAATGCAAAACAAGTTTTATTTTTAAAACCACATCAGATTGCAGTGAAAAGAAAGTTTCATACAGAACCACATGCTGGAAATTTAGAGGTGACAGCTACAGTGGTCACCAATCCCTGGAGGCAGGAGGGGGAGTGAAAATGGCTTGACCTCTTGTCTCCAACCAGAGCCTTCTCCTTTATACACATTGTTATTTGCATCCACTCATTTTATCAACAGAGCTTGCCAGGCCTCAAGGGAGGAGCTGGGAGAGCTCAGGGGAGGTGCCAGTGACGGGGGGGGGGGGGGGGGGGGTTCTGTTGTCTGTTTCCTCCCCTGGCCCCCCTTCCCCTCCAGCTCTTGGGTCACTCTCGGGACTGCCCCAGCCGGGCCTGGCTCCAGCCTGTCGCACCAGGCAGTTTGGATCCCCCCCGCCACTCCTGGGTAGCCAGCGAGAAGGAGAGACCCCTGCGAATGCCCAAGGTCTTTGCTCACCTCACGGGTGGTGCTGGCCCCAGGACTACAGCTCCCGGCATGCCCCATGGTGTGGGTCAACAGTTGGACTTGATGATCCTTGAGGTCTTTTCCAACCTTAATGATTCGATGATTCTGTTGATTCTATGGTTCTAAGCCACCTTCAGATCTTGAAATATTAGCAGACTAGATTCAGATATCATTCGTTGTTTGTGCTGTTTGCACCGTGAACCACACTGAATCCTGGAATGCATTATCACTGCATCTTGCTTTGTGAGCCAGCGCAGGCAGGATGCAGGAACAACCACAAAACCACAGATGAAATGCAAAGGATAAATTTGTTTTCATTACCTCACCAGCCGAGGGATCCCTGAAGCAGTACCCCAGCAGAGGCACACAAGCGGGGATGCAAGCGCTGCAGAGCTCAGCCCATGCTAGAGGATCACCAAACCTGCTCTTTTCGCATGTGTTTCAGGGATTCACGCAGGTGTACCACTGCGCTTTGGTCTTTCCCACAGCAGGGCAGGAATCTCAAGTGAGTTCCACAGGGTGACTCTCAGTCTATCAGTATTACCCAAACACAGCCGTTCTACTTGTCCAACACACAAGGCCAAACAACAATTAGAATGAGAGATGTGCTTTTCTGTACCCTGGCTGGAAGCTACTTGAGTGTGTTTACAATCCTCCTCACCAATGTTCCATTATTTTCCCACACTTGCTAAACCTCTGCAAGATTTATAATCATGGAGATGATTATGAACCGCAGTTAGGGCCAGCTGCTGAACCTGGTAAAGGCTGTCCATCATTCACAGCTCAGTTCAGTAATAACCCTTCCAGGTAGCAGCAGATTACACAAAAAAGTTATTCTGCTTCTTTTCTGATAAAATATCTGCTCATCTGTTACTGAATCTGGGTGAAATAATAATGTTTAGATTATATGTCAGCTGAACTGCAATGGATTGTATTTCAAGAAGGGCGGTCATTGAGAATTCAGTCATTAAAGTGTCAGCCTTTTCAAATTAGTGAGAAAGTCTCAGAGGCTTTCACTACATAGAGCACCTATGTTTGCTGGACAATAGGCAATGAGCAGAAACTGAGGAATGTGAAATTCTGTATGAACACAAGAAAACAGTGACAGTGGTGAGGCAGTGGCCCAGGTTGCCCAGGGAGGTTGTGGATGCCCCATCCCTGGAGAGGTTCAAGGCCAGGCTGGATGAGGCTTTGAGCAACCTGGTGGGAGGTGTTCCTGCCCATGGCAGGGGGTGGAACTAGGTGATCTTTAAGGTCCTTTCCAACCCAAACCCTCCTGTGATTCTATGATTTCTGGTAATGTGTTCCAGTCCCAAGAGGAAATATCTAGGAATGAGGAAATTCTATGGCTGTGTAAAATTTACATTACACACTCTCACACACCCCTACTGATTTTGGCCCTTCTTCCACGTACTTAAAAGAAAAAGGTTTTGAAAGCAACCTTTGGGCACCTATGTACTGCAGTACCATAAGGCAAGCCAGCTGGCCAGCAGTACCCAGGAAGGCAGGAGAGCATGAAAGAGGAAGTTACCGGCAGAGAAAGCAAGATGCTCTCATGGTCATCTTTGTGAACTCTTAGGGGACTCTGTTACATCAATTTGTCTGTTGGATTTCTCTTCCATAATATAACACTTAATGAGCCCTCCTGAATCTTTGTTGCAAACACAAGTAATTCAGAACCCGGGCATCACAGGGATGTGAAAGGTCTCTGAGTCGCCTCTGTAAGCACTGGTGCATGTCACCCTCGAGTCCAGCAACTGCTTCCTGCATGCTGGCCAGTTATTCCTCCTCTCTCATGGCTTACTAATAACTCCCTTCTTCCCAAAAGCTCCAGAGCAACACATGGCATTGTCTCTTCTGCTCTGGGTTGCATGGGGAAATATTACACTTGCTTTGCTGGAGGGGAAAACAGGAGGCCAGTGAGGTTTGAATGGCCAGAGGTGGTGCTGAAAGGTTGGGGGTGCCAGGCAAGCCCCACTATTTTATCTGTTGGGTGGTGGTGTCCTCCTCTGATCTGTGCACAGATGTCATGTTTTGGACATGGAGAATTCCTGGTTTGATGGTCACAGTGGCATCTCAGTGGCCACACCGAGACTGCGCTGCTCTCGGACGGGTTAAACAAGGCCTTCTAGACTTCTGGTAAATGCCAGGAAGACTGATACTCCACTGTCAGTGTAGAAATGTGAAGTTACAAGCTTCTGGAAGATTGTATTGGGTTACAGAGCAGGTCACTTGCATCTGTTAATGCAGCGTGGGCACGGCAGAGCAGGTCGCATATGAGTCCACAGGCTGACTGGAGCCCTTTTCTCTCACTGAGTGCTTATGCTTGGAACTGTAATTATGTTTTCTCAGTCTATCTCTGTTCTCTGGGTCCTGATGGTTCCTTCTGCCCCGATACAGTACCTCCTCCAGCTCTGCCTGTCCCTGATAGCTCAGCTGAAATGGCATTTTTAATAGCTTTGCTACAATAAAACAACTCGCACGTGTTTAACATTTCTAACATGCTTTACTGAACTTGTGATTATAAAGGTAATTTACAAAAAAGCAAATAAATAAACAATAACTTAAAACACAATAGGTTTACACAGCCTTTGAAAGGGCTCATAAGACTATCAGGTTCCAATACATCAAGATTTTAAAACAACACTAATATTCAAAGTGTATCCATGCTTATAGTTGCAATTGCAACACATTTCAAGATTCCCAACAATGTACACAGGGCCACCAGATCGCAACCAATAACTGCAAGAAGCAGCCCACTGTCGGTCACCTCCTCCAGAGCTCAGTCCTGTGTCTGGCGTCATGGCACACAATGCTAGCAGCTCCTTCCTCTGAGTCAGACATTCTCCAGGCACTGCTCATCTCTCACAGAGCTCTTTTGAGCCATCTCCATGCTCTGCAGCAAAGCTTCTGGTTTCTTGTTTTCAATGCTTATGTCTATGAAGTATTTCTGAAATTTTTTTGTCTTTTTCTCAGCCAAAGTGCTTTCAATAACCTGCTTGAGTTCTTCAGTTTCCCCTCTTGCTTCCAAGAGGGCCAGCTCCGTTCCCACATGCTCACACTCATCTTCAATCAACTCTTCCTTCATTCGTCCCAGTTGAGCTTTGAGCTTTTCTATTTCTGTTTCCCTGCAGAAAAATAAAAATGTTGTAACACTTCTGCTGCATGATCAGTAAAGAGTCAACGTGAGGCTCCACTGCTCTGGGATGGCTGCTGCAGAGGTGCTCCAAGAAGGAAGCAAATTCCTCCACGCACCACCTGCTGCCACCTGTGAGAGAGCTGGCAGAGATGTGAGCTGGCTGCCCGGACACGCCGGCTGACTAATAACTGCGGTCACTGACCTGGACACACAGCCAGCAGCCTTACGGGCTATGCCATGACCCTGGACATTTGGAGGTGCAAGTTGCGGCCCCAGCCTCAGTGATGGCTATCTGGAAGGGAAAAGGTGGCAGAGCAAGTCCTGGAGAAACAGGGACAATTATCCTCTATCACGCAGGGAAACTGCATTTTCCTGACACCTTCCCTCCCTTCCAGACTCTCCCTCCCCACCCACACTTTACCTTCCAGGTACTACAGCAGGAGGGGGACCTCAGTCACCCACACCGTGCCCAAGGCTCTGTGAATCACGCCGTTGAGGGCCTGCAGCAGCTGCAAGGCAGCGACTGCACGTTCATCACTCACATAAGGAGCTGCCATTATCACCTAGTCGCAAGCAGGAGAGAAGGGTCGCTCCTGCCGCCAGAGCCACAGCTTCTCATGGAATGGAGGGAGCTTGGGAGCTCCGTGCCACTTGGCCAGCAGCGGGCAGCCAATGGCTTCACCCAGGGTGCTGCCAGCCCCAAGAAAGGAGTGGGATCCTCGATGGGCTCGGGCAGGCTCAGGCATGCTGCCTCCTCCCCAGGAAGCCTCAACAGCATCTCTGTCCTGGGCTCTCCCACCACCCCTGGCCAGAAAAGCTCTTTCCCCAGGGCCCCACCACTCACCAGCAGCCGAGCCAGCAGGGCCCGAGGAGACAGCAGCGGGGCTGCGGGGAGGAAGAAAGGCTGGCTGAGCTGGCGAGCCCCCGCCGTGCCCAGCCCCTTGCAACTCCAATGCCCTGCACAGGGCTGAGGGCTGAGAGCAGCTGTGCTGCCACAGCGCTGGCTCGAGGGGGCTTCCCAGGGCTGCCCAGCGTGAGATAAAGGCAGCTCCAGCATGGCAAAGAATGAGCCTCGGCTCACCAGGGAAGAGCTGCAGGCAGGAGAGCCAGGCCCAGCAAGAGTGATGATTCTCTTTCTGTAGGCATTGCATTTCCAGCAGTACCAAGACCGGGGATCTTCCCGTCTTTCCCTACTGAGCGGTCCACACATCATTTTCTTCTCTGGGCTGAGCCCAATGCCAACACTGAATACCACCAGCAATTCTCCAACACGGAAGCTGCTACAGGAGTTTTCAGCCACACCAAGACCGGTGATCTCGCCATCTTTCCTTACTGAATGGTTCGGACTCTGTTTTCACTCTCACCGCAGCCCAGAAAATTGACCACTGTTGGAGATCCTCTCTAAGGAAAGGAGCTAGCGGCAAAGACGGGTGCTACTTCACACCTTCCCCTGGCACTTCATATCTAGCCGCACCAAAACTGGGGATTTCCTCATTTTTCCCTACTGAACGGTCCACATGTCGTTTCCCACTCTAGGCTGAGCCCAATGCCTACACTGAATACTGCTAGCAATTCTCCCAAGGGGAAGGTGCTAGCCACAAAGACGATTGCTGATTCGCACCTTAACCTGGAACTGTGTTTACAGCAGCACCAAGACCAGGAATCTCCACGTCTTTTCCAACCAAACTGTTTGGATGCCCAGAAAATTGACCCACTGTTGCAGATCCTCTCACAGGAAAGGTGATAGGAGCAAAAACGAGAGCTGATTGGCAACTTCTCTTGGTACCGCATTTCAGCAGTACCAAGACCAGGGTAGATAAGTCTTCACTGGTGGTCAGGCTTCTCGTGTCTGTCAGGACCCTGAGCCTCTGGGTGAGGGTAAGAGGAGCAGAATCCCTCCCACTGTAACAGCAGAACAGGTCCGAGGAGACCGCCTCATGACACTGAATGTATGTAAGTCTATGGGGCCAGGGTTCTGAAAGAGCTGGCTGATGCAGTTCCTGAGCCGCTCTCCATCATGGCTGTCGGGTGAAGTCCCCAGTGACTGGAAACATTACTTGTATTTTTAAGAAAGGAAGAGAAGACCCAGGGAACTACAGGCCGGTGAGCCTCACCTCTGTGCCTGGGAAGATCATGGAGCAGATCCTCCTTGAAGCCATGCTAAGGCACACACAAGACCAAGAGGTGATCCGAGACAGCCAACATGGCTTCACCAAAGGCAGATCTTGCCTGACCAATCTGGTGGCCTTCTACGATGGAGTGACGGCTTCGGTGGACAAGGGAAGGCCAGTGGATGTCATATACATGGAACTGTGCAACGCCTTTCACATGGTCCCTCACCCCATCCTTCTCTCTAAATTTGAGAGGTAGGGATTTGAACGATGGACTGTTCAATGGACAAAGAATTGGTTGGCTGGTTGCAGCCAAAGTGTTGTGGTCAACGGCTCTATGTCTGAATTGAGGCCGGTCACCAGTGGTGTCCCTCAAGGGTCTGTCTTGGGACCGGTGCTCTTCAACATCTTTACCAGCGACACAGATAAGGGAATTGAGTGCACCCTCAGCAAATTTGCAGACAACACCAAGCTGAGTGGTGCAGTTGATACAAGAGAGGGAAGGGACACCATCCAGAGGGACCTGGACAGGCTGGAGCAGTGGGCCCATGAGAACTTCATGAGGTTCCACAAGGCCAAGTGCAAGGCGTTGTGCTCGGGCCAGGGCAATCCCAGGTACTTGTACAGACTGGGAGAAGAGCTCCTTGAGAGCAGTCCTGTGGAGAAGGACTTGGGGGTCCTGGTGGACGAGAAGCTGGATATGAGCCAGCAGTGTGTACTTGCAGCCCAGAGGGCCAATGATGTCCTGGGCTGCATTAACAAAGGGGTGGCCAGCAGGGAGAGGGAGGTGATTGTCCCCCTCTACTTTGCTCTTGTGAGACCCCATCTGCAGTACTGTGTCCAGGCCTGGGGACCCCAGCACAAGAAAGACGTGGAGCTCTTGAACGGGTCCAGAGAAGGGCCACAAAGATGATCAGAGGGCTGGAGCACCTCTCCTGTGAAGAAAGGTTGAGGGAACTGGGCTTGTTCAGCTTGGAGAAGAGAAGGTTCCGGGGAGACCTCATTGCGGCCTTCCAGTGCTTGAAGGAAGCCTGTAAACAGGAGGGGGAGAAACTATTTACAGGGGTTGATAGTGACAGGATGGGTGGGGAATGGTTTTAAACTAAGAGAAGTGAGATTTAAGTTGGATATTAGGTGGAAAATTTTCATTCAGAGGGTGGTGAGGCAGTGGCCCAGGTTGCCCAGAGAAGCTGTGGATGCCCCATCCCTGGAGGGGTTCAAGGCCAGGCTGGATGGGGCCCTGGGCAGCCTGCTCTAGTGGTTGGCAACCCTGCCCACAGCAGGGTGTTGAAAATAGATGATCTTTAAGGTCCTTTTCAACCCAGGCCAGTCTAGGATTCTATGATCATGGGCAAAGACCTGCAGGGGACTATTTGACTTGCAGAGGATTAATTCAATTTATTGCTAAATAGAAAAAGTTTTGGATTGTGAGAAACAATGACCAAAATCTTAAAGACTGATCTCCTTATGGTTTTTCCCAGCTCGAATCACTCCATTGTTCCCAATTCAGCTACCCAGAGCAACCCCAAGAGGAGCAGGGAGGAGGGTGAAGAGGGGGTTAACAGTCAGTAAAGAAAATCTCTGCTTGTCCTTCCTCCTCACACTTCTCCCCTGCTTGAACTTGGGTCTTCTCCATGGGATACCACCATTTTTGTGGTCAAGGCTGTGTTATTAATTTGTTTCTGTCTTATGTTTCTCCTTTATACTCACAGAGTCATGGAAATGTTGAGATTAGAAGGGACCTCTGGAGATCATCCAGTCAAACCCCCCAGCTGAGGCAGGGTCAGCTAGAACAGGTTGATCAACATCTTGTCTACCTGGGCTTCAAATATCTCCATAGCCTCCACAACCTCTCTGGGCAACCTGTTCAATCAATTTACCACCCTGACAGTCAAAAAGTGTTTTTTATGGGTTCAAATTGAATTTTATATACATTACTAGGATCCCTCAAAGCCACTTCTTCTCCAGACTGAACAGTCCCACATCTCTCAGCCTTTCCTCCTAGGAAAGATGCTCCAGTCCCTTACACCAGTTTTGTGGCCCTTTGCTGGACTTGCTTTAGTAGGTCAAGAACATTTTTGCATTGGCAACCCAGCACTGGACACAGCACTGCAGATGTGGTCGCACCAGTGCTGAGCAGAGTGGAAGGGCCACCTCCCTCCATCGGCCAGCAATGCTTTTCCTGCTGCAGCCCAGGAGGCTGTTGACCTTTGCCACGAGGGTGCGTTGATGGCTTATGCTCAGCTGCTTGTCCTCTGAGACCCAAAGGTCCTTCTCTGCACAGCTGCTCTCTGGCCAGTTGGCGCCCAGCACGATGTCCACAGTGTGGCTGGATCACAGGCTGTCCCACCCCAGAGACTTTCTCAGCAGCAGCACCTTGTCCTTCTTGGAGACCAGCTCCAGCTCTGGCACAGGTCCCACGGTGCAGCAGAGTCACCTGGGCCAGCAAAGCCCTCTCCTGCCAGGGCTGCACAGCCCAGGCCTGGTTCTCCCTGGCCTTGGGGGCTGCAGCTTTGGCTCTCGCTGTGGGACCCTCACCCATCATGATGTCCCCACCTGCCACCCACTCCAGGTGCCTCTGCTGGGAAGCAAAGCCTTTCCACAGCAGGGTCCCATCTCTGGGTCCCAGGTTTCCATGCGACAAGTCTGCCCTTGGCCCTGGTGCCCCATCTGAGGCTGCCCCTGGTGCCCCAATGGGCACCACAGCCTGGGGCACAGACAGGAAGAGCCCCATGTGCCATCACAGAGCTGTGACACCAGTGGAATAAGAGCTGAGATGGAGAAGGACAGCTCCCATGGCTTTTGTGGTAGATGTAGATACAACTTCTTTAGGAGACACTGACAGAGTAGGAGGGGAGGGGGGCATGCCCTGTGTGATGTCAAGGTAGCTCAGATCTATGGACGGTCTCTGTGGACATGTAACAGGTTAGATGGCAGCTTGTGTGTGGGTCAGCTTCTAAATGGGCCAATCCATCTTTTGCTCAACTGGATGTGATACTCCCAAAGGAGGAAGAGATGGTCAGGGATGTGAAGACCAGTGTCAGCCTTGGCCATAGTACTATGAAGTTGTAGTCTCCCAGATCCCGAGGGACATGGGGAAGGAGAGTAGCAGGACACAGGCCCTGGACACCAGGGAATGAGAACCTGGCCTGTTGAGGGCACTGGCAGGTGGGATCCCATTGGGACAGTGTCAGGGTTCTGAGAGAGAGCACCCACATGCCTTCACGGCCCTGACCAGCACCACCTGGGGCCTCCACCCACATCTCTGTGCATGGGCTCACAAGACCATTGAAGCCCAGGCCTGAGTTTCAGTCAGCTTGTTCTATGCTGTACGTGTACGGGTCTCAGACACAGACACAGCTTTGCCTGTCCAGGGACCCTGTTGATTGAGACTTGGCAGAATCTTGGCTGGAGGCTCTTGGACCAGGGAGACCTGTGGGAAGATTGTACCAGGAAAGGAGTCGGGAAGTGAGGCAATGAGATCCTCCACCTCTTCCACACCCGTGCAAAGCCTCTTTGGACACCACTGGAGGTTAAAGTAACTGAATTTTTCTTGGTTTTATCTGTAGCTCACTGTCAGGAGGGTATCTCAGGCAAAATGAGCCTCAGATCCACACTTGAAGGGGGAGGGGTTCACTTGGAAGGAAGAGCCCAGGAGTCAGGAGCTCAGACTCATGTTTTTCCTTTTCTCCAGGCTGAACACTCATTGTTTTTTTCCTCCCAACATGCACCATCATTAAGAGCCTGGCTCTGTATTCTCCATGACCTCCTTGTAGGTACTGGCAGGCTGGGATGAGGTCCCTCCAGCCTTCCCTTCTCTGGGCTGGACAAACCCAGCTCCTCCAGCCTCTCCTCACAGGCAAAGTGCTCCAGTCCCTGCCTGTCCTGAGGGACCTTTGCTAAGCCCACTCCAGCCTGACAATAGAGTTCCCGAATTGGGGATCTGACATCTGGATGGAGTATTCCAGAGAAACTTTCCCCTCCATCTCCTGGCCGTGCTCCTGGTTGCACAGCCCAGGACGCTGCTGTCCTCCCATGTTGCCAGGGCACACGGCTGCCTTCTGCCCAGCTCCCGTCCACCAAGACCTTTCCCACGGGGCTGCTCCCAGCCAGGCAGCCCCCAGCCTGTGCCATTGCCAGGGTGAGTCCCCTGCAGGGGCAGACACTGGCCTTTCCTTATGGGGTTTCATGAGGTTCCTGCCAATATGTGCTCTGCTCCTCCTTGAGCCCCTTCCCTGAGCACAGAGCCCTGGGAGACCTCCTCAGTAAAGGATCAGGCAAAGAAGGCATTGAGTCCCTCAGCCCCAGCATCAGTGTCTGCTGTTATTAAATCCCCCTCTCCATTCAGCAGCAGCCCTGCATTCCCCTTGTTCAGCCTTGGTCTCTAACGCAGCAGCTGAAGCTCTTCTCTTTGCTCCTGACTTTTCTTGCAGCCGTGAACTCCAGATACACCCTGTCCTGCAATGTCCTGGCCCCACTGCCCCACATATGGTCCCTCAACCTCACTGTGCAGGCACAGCACAGGGTGCATGCAGGGTGGGGAACGGTCCCCCTGACATGATGTCCACAGCAGTCCTTGGTGCTTTGTCACCCCACAGCCGTCCTGTTGGGCAGCTTCTCCAAGCTCCTGGAGAGGCTATGATGTCACCTGTGGGGCATCACAGACAGCCATGCCCCAGGGTCTGCCAGGGTCTGGGCCAGGATAGAGGCCAGGCAGAGCTGGCCATTCCCCTGAGACACGCCCTGAGCCCAGCAGGAGGATGGAGGTGACCTCACAGCAAAAGTCACCCACAAAATTGGCCGGGAGGTGACAATTGTCCTGGGTCACCTTCCTGGTCTGTTCATGCCACCAAGGGGTGGGGTCATGCCTCTCTAGAAGTGGAAGGGATTTATTTATAAGTTCTGGGGCAAATATGATAATTCATAGATAAAATATCCAAAGCACAGGAGGTTCTGCAGATACACTGGAAATCACCTGTGAAGAGATGTCTAAAGAGCTTATTGCTGCTAATAATGACTGCATCAGCTTTTTCAGTGCATCCTTGAGCTCCTGGTTCCTCATGCCATAGATGAGGGGGTTCACTGCTGGAGGCACCACTGAGTACAGAACTGCCACCACCAGATCCATGGATGGCGAGGAGATGGAGGGGGGCTTGAGATAGGCAAACATGGTAGTGACAATAAACAGGGAGACCACGGCCAGGTGAGGGAGGCACGTGGAAAAGGCTTTGTGCTGTCCCTGCTCAGAGGGGATCCTCAGCCCAGCCCTTTGGTGGGAGAGCCAGGGCAGATGAATCTGCCCAAACAAGGTATAATGGACAAAGGAACACATTTTAAGTAAAATTAAATTACGCTTCTCCTTGATCTAAACAAAAAAGTTAGCTCCACTGGTACCTTCATCCACAAGAACATTAACACCTCCAACTTCCTAGACACCCATACATTATTCTTGAAAACAGCAAATTACTAAACACTCTGTGAAAAAGAATGCACCCAATCAGCACCTTGAGAGCAATCACGCACTATGGAAAATTTTAGGTTGTTAGACAGAGGTTGAACCAGAGTCTTGACAACTTACTTTGGGACATGAAAGGTATCTGCATGACAGTTCCATGGGTAGTAAAGAAAACTGGTCTTGAAGTTCGATTCCAATGCTGCACCCTCAAACAAAACAAGGGTGCTACTTCTTAGGAACATAGATGGAAATCTCACCTGCCATCTCCAAGCTATGCGTGGCATTTCTTCACATTTTATCACTTTCCTTGGGCTTGGTAAATCTTTTGCAAACAGCTGCTTCCTCTTTGTAACAGTGGGTGTCTGGGTCTTCACAGGTTGGTTTGTTGTGGGGCACCACCTGTACCCTGGATTCCCTTCATAAAAGCATCCTGGTACTGGAAAAGGAAAATTAAGGGCATGCCAGTCGTTACATCGTACTACACAAAGGGCAACAGAGTGCACTGCTTGGAAGAGGATTTAACAGAGTAAATAACCCTGAAATATCTTCATTTTTAAACAGTTTAAGCATGCACAATCTAACAAGAATAAATATTATTATAAACTTTATTTAGAAAAGTGGGGTTTCTCGTTCCTCTCCTAAGGATTTATCACCCAGAGCAAAACCTGCCAAACTGCTGGCCAAGAGCTGGTGGGGAGAACGGCAGCAGCCTGGATTCATTAGGCTGCTCCCTACAGGAAACAATCCCCACTGCCTGGATCTCACCCACACAAGCCCGCACTTTAAAAAGGAAGGGGTTTCTAGCAAGGGAACAAGGCTTGAACAACGACAGTCCAGCTGGCGATTTTCCCAGGCTGACGAATATCCTAGTCCCCGATCAGGGCAGTTGTACTGAAAGCCCTCTAAGCGTTAACAGCAAAACACACGACTCCCGTTGTTGTAGGAACTAAAGCTGGGGAGGCTCAGGGGGGCTTTGGGAGCCAGGGTGCCTGGTGCCTGTGTCTGGGGGGTGGGAAACCCCATCATACCAGGCGGTGTGGAGCTCCCACCATCACCCATGGGCAGCCCTAGACCTCACCTCAGCCAAGCTGCAGCCGGAGCAGATGCTTGAAGCAAAGCTGCTGAAAATTTTAAATTAGAGTAGTAAATGTTTAACCTAATTATAATGGTTTAGGAATACATCAGGTAAGGAAGAATATCTGCAAGCATTAAATCAAGAAATTAGCCAACCTTGTAAGAGTACAAAGACAAGAAAATTAATTGAGAAAAAGGGACAGCACTGCGCAGAGTCAGAAGAAAGTTCAACTAGCGGGCAAAGGAGGAACAGTTCTTACTTCATCCCGAGGCCACCTAAAGACCACAGGGGGAGCCTCTGAGCCTGTGCAAAGGGATATTTGCATCTATTAACAAGTTCCAATAAATCTTATGTTTATGTACATTCCAGGGAATTTACCGAATATGTATAAATTTGCAACACATACTCTCTGCAGTTTTTCTCATCCGTTGGAGCACTTAAGGCAGAGCTGTCCCCAGTGCTGCCCTGCACTGTAAATAAAGGAATACCTGCCGAACAGTTACAGACTCTGACTGTGGAGGTAATTTATTTGATTCAGGCTGAACCTCCTGACACCAACATGGCTGCTGGGAACTGAAGGACGGAGAGACAGAGGAAGGGTGAGGGAGCAGGGACGGGGACAGAGAGAGGAATGAGGCAGCAGGGGAGCAGAGTGATACAGAAATGGGACAGGGAGCAGGAGAGAGGAACAGAGGAGAAAGGGTGAGAGGCAGGGAGAGGCAGGACAGAGCAACGATGGCCTCCAGGATGGAGACGGAGGAAGAGCAAAAGGCAACCGGGAGCAGCACCGAGGCCAAGGGAGAAGGGAGGAGACCCAGATAGGTGGGCAAGGGCTACAGGAAAGGGGGCATAGGCTGCAGGAGAGAGAGAAAATAAGGCCAGGAAACAGGCTATGGTGATAGAGAAGGACAGGGAGCATGAGAGAGATGTAGAGAACAAAAAATAAATAGCAACAGGCTACATGACAGACAGGCAAGGGGTCAGACAGGGAAAGAAAGGAAAGAAAGGAAGGAGGGAAGGAGGGAATGAGGGAACAAGAAAAAAATAGCGATGGGTTAGAGAGGAAGGAATTAAAAAATGGGGGCACGGAGCCGGATAAAGTGTGATGGAGACAGACCAAAAATAGCAATTATGGGCTACTGCCCCCATTTCTCGAGCACTCCCCAGGAACTGGGAGCCTCAGGGAATGTGGTGCCTGCAAAAGCGCTGCCCTGGGCACTGGGCACAGTCCTGAACCCTGATATTGCTGATGATCATCACCCTGCAGAGTGGCCACGACTCGGGGAAAAAAGCCCCGCTAGGAGGAAAAAAAAAAAAAAAAATCACCCAGCTGTTTTTTGTTTGTTTTGCTTTTAAAAAAAATGTTAAGTATTAAACTCTAAATACCACCTGAAAGGAAAAGGGAAGAAAGTGTACCAGGTGGGACACATTTAAAGCCTGAACCCATTCAATAGCTGCACAAAGCATCACTGGCTCCTGCTGATGGCTCAGGACTTTGCCAGGGCCAGCGGCGCTGCTTTCTGTATTTTCCAGGGGCACGCACACACTTTAATGATAACGAAGACTACACGATATCATCTAGAGCATTATTTTAAAAATTACACTGCATCTGTCCTTTTTTTTTTTTAAATAGAAATGCCAGAGGTTTAGATATAAGACATATTTATAGAATTTATAGAATTGCAAGCATATAAAACCTGTATTGGCCATAATTAAGCAACTACTGAACCTCTTCACTGACAATAAACACCGCAACAGTCACCCCAGCACGCCATGAGGAAAGGGGAGGAGGAGCCCAGGGAGAGGCAGTGGCCTCACCCACGAGGATGCAGTCCGGCATATCCTAGGAAGGCTGGCACGACAGACCCCGTGAGACCTTCAGCTTAAAAGCCAAATTCAGTTCAAGGCAGGGGGAGTCCCCACTGAGCTTCTCAGCGGTACCTCCTCCAACAGCTCTCTTCAAAGCTGAATGCCTCCACCACACCTAAGGTGACCCTGAACCAGGCAGCCAAACCCCCAGGAAGAGGGGGATGCACTGGAGCCCTGCCACTGCACCTCTGGGTGACACGAGGCAGGTCCCGGCCCTTCTCTCTTTCTCCGTTTCCCCATGCGGGTAGCAGCGTGGACACACCCCTGAGTTCTGACCAGACAGCGCAGATGTGCACTTGTGAGCACTGTGAGCAATTGCTCTTTGAGACAACGGTTCCTCCTGGTGCTCTGCCGGCTGCCAGCTGGAACCAGCACCCTTCTTCAGTTTGGAGCAGGGGACCCTCTGAAGATCAGAGATGTGCAGGTTTATCCCCTGGGAAAGTGCTCAGACACCAACCTGCCTCTCCAATAGCACAGGACAATTAAAATATAGCTGCTCATTACTAAGGACGGGCTAATTTCTGGCCCATAACAATTCTAACAGCAGCCAACAAATCCCTCAACTAGTTTTGTTCAGACTGTATTGATGACAGCTATTTTGCTCTACATTTTGGGGGGAAGCAGGTTATGCAGCTTGCCTCTTTGATGTGGAGGGACGGGTTTCAAAAGAATACTACAAGCCCAAAAGAGTACAGCATAGTACAGCTTATCCAGAAAGAAAATATCACATCACAAGCCATGCTGTATGCTTCTGTCAGAGAAGGGCATGGAAAATTGGCCTTTTGCTCAAAAAAAAAAAAAAAGAAAATCCTAATTAA
>WKFP01014557.1:0-14115 GCA_011057875.1 Pterocles orientalis | reverse complement strand
TTCACACAGTCCTGGCAGCTGGCTGAGCTGACTTGAAATCCTTGCTGTGCTGCTCAAGGCCATGAAAACTGTCGGGCTTAGCCACATCACTGTTCCTCATTCTCAGTGACACGGCCCATTTCTGTGTATTCCCACCTGCTGACAGCCATCTCTTGTTTTCAAGCTCGTAAGCATTTTGGAAAAGCAGAATTTTTTTATTTTTTTTTAATATCTGCTTTGACCTTCAGAGTCCATGACTACGGCTGATAGTCTGTAGTAATATATAATTGTGTAGAGACAAAAAATACTCAGTAGTTCAGCTCACTTTGATTGCTGAAGACAAAGCTTTTTGCTAGAACATGGTCAAGAAAATTGAAACCAAGAACTAACCTACACTCCCTCCTTGACTGGCACCTTTTTCTTCATCAGTTCTTTGCATTGCTTTAGTTCCTGGGGAGTACACATCAAGATTTTCCTGTTTAAAAGAAACAAGAAAGATCAGTCACAAATATGCAGGAAACCTTTCATTCACATTCGTGATGCCCACACAGTAGCACTATCAAGGTCCTGCACATACACAAAAGATTAAATTCATGCACTGGGGAGGAGAGAGCAGGAACAGCCCTCTGACACCCATGACTAGTAACAACAATTGCTGCTTTCAACTAGGGCTTAGCCAATGTGCAAGTGCAGTACTGATCCAGACAGGAAACTGAGCTAAACTCTGCAGTTCCCTTGCTGACGTTTCCTTGGAAAAAAAAATAAATAAAAAAACCCCACCTAGTTATTGTAAGAACCAGGAAGAAAAAAAATCCCTGACGAGCTGACTGGAAAACTTCCCATCTGTGGTAAAACCACCTGCCCTCTGTACCCCCATTTCCCAAAAGCCGGCAGCACAGCTTGGGTGGGGGAACAGCACGTGTCAGACCTTGGGGCCGAGAGAGGGGCACAAGCATCTGCCAAGAGAGCTGCACCCAACGAGGAGCACTCCTCACTCGCTTCTCTGACAACAAAGCCCCAGTGCATGCTCCCACCAGGAGGGAGAAACAACTTCCATGTCTGGAAATCCCCATTTATGAACAGCTACCAACAGAGATGGGCTTGTCCACAACCACAAGAGCCACGTGAAGGCCTGGGCACAGCAAAGGCAGCTGCTCTGTCCCCACCAGACACGCCTGCTCCAAAGCCTGGAGCTGCCTGCTGGAGAGGAGGCCACGCCACCTGCCCCTGGCCTGCAGACACCAAACACTGACCTCCAGCTGCCAGGGCTCGGGTGGCAGCCGCAGGAACCGCTCGGAGCCCGGCTGTGGGGCTGTCCCCGGGGCTGAGCACCGGGCCCAGGGCTGGGGAACTGGCCACGGCTGGGCCCGTGGGGGAGGAGGTCTCCAGGTCCCTCCCCACAGGCCCATCCGCACTGGGACATATCTGCTCCTGGACCGGCAGCTGCCCTGGGCCTGGTCCTGCTCCTGGTCCTGCTGCTGCTCCAGGCTCGGTCCCGGCAGTTCCTCCCCCCTCCCCCCTCTCTCAGCCATTTCTCCTCAGGCCCCTCGGCCTCCTCCGGCCCCGCCCCAGCCCGGCTGTGACTGACAGGCCTCCTCCGGCTCCGCTGATTGGCTCAGCCGTGGCCAATGGCGCGCAGGGGCAGCCCGGGCCTCTCCTCACACAGCCCCAGAGCCTGCGGACCCCCCAGTGGCTCCTCAGCCCCAGGGGACACGGGGAGTGCGGAGAGAGCCTTCGAGAAGGGCCCTGGCGCCTGGAGCTGTTCCCTCAGCAGCGCAGGGGGTGTGCACAGCCCTGCCCTCCCTCGGTACTGCCGTGGGGTCGGGGCCTGCTCAGGGGGAGAGAGGGGAGGAGAGGGAGAGGAGCTGCCCTGGGTTTGCTCTGGCCTGGGCAGGAGGAGCTGTGTGACTGGAGCCGCTCGCGCTGGCCAGGCCGGCACCTGGCAGCATCCAGGGCTCTGCCCCGCTCACACAGCCCATGCTGAGCCCAGCACCCGGGGCCTGCCTCAGGCCTCGCCTTCCCCGGGCCATGAGGAGGAGACACCGTGTCCTGGCATGGCCCTGGGCATCTTCCTGTGGCCAGAAGGAAGGACGGAGCCCCCACCACTCTCCCCCCAGGGGCTGTCCACTGTCCTTCGCTTTTGTCCGTGGGGCTGCCTGCTGCTGGCGGGCTCCATAGAGCTTCAGGGCCAAGCAAGTGCTGGGGTGCCAGGGACTCCTGGGGCTCAGCACAGCTTCAGGCATCTCTAAAGCTGAGGTGCAGCTGCCCCGTTGCTTCTGCAGATGCAGTTATTTGCAACCCCCTTAGTGGTCAAAACTGTTTCTCTTCATGGCACATGGATTGGACAGAAGCCACCCACCTGTTAATCTGGGAGGAGTTGAGGGAAACGGGGAAGTCCCAGCATGCACACAGGTATGAGAGGAAAGTGAAAAGGAGCCTTGTCAAGACTTTTCTGCTGTTTCAGATTTGAACTCAGACATTTGTGTGCATCCCAGAACCAAAGTAATTTTTTTTTTTCCTGCAGTTTTTCACCAGCAAAAGAGCAAAAGTAGGTGGGTCTGAGCTGGCCTTCAGAATAACTCATCTCCCTTTTTTTTTTTTCTTAATTTTGTGGCTACACTTGTCCTTTCCGGCAATTTCTTTCTCTCCATTTGCCCCCCCACCCTTCTAGTTCCATCCTCTTTCAAAGGTAACTGTGGTTTGACTTTCTCTACAGATCATTGAGGAGGTAGACACAAGAGATCTAAGTATAGGCTACTCTTGCCTCCAGAGCTGTAGGCTGAACTATTCTGCCTTTAAAGGCTAGATGGGTATGGGCTATGGGTAGAGTTACTGTTTGTCAGTTATCATTTCTTTTGGTGTCTTGCAACAGCGATGGTAAAGTCATCAACATGCAGCTCTGCAACGGTTCGAACTACCACTGAAAGAGTTTTGATGGTGGGTGCTAATCTCTGTGTTTCATTTCCAATAATCATCTCACTAATCTAGAATTATTTCTATGTGATTAAGTGATGGGGATCTTGCACTAGTCTTTTGTTTCTGCAGCGCGTCTGGACAGCCTTTGTCATCCAGAGCTCTCCTGTCTGTTCCTGAGAGGAGTGATGGCCACGATATGGAATTACAAGATTCACACTAATTGCAAGGTATCCTAAGTCAATATATGTATATATATGTATAAACACAAAAAAAGAGAAACACAGACAAAAATATTTAAATTCAGTGAAGTCACCCACAGGTAGAGAGGTGGATAGAGGTGACTAGCCTATAGTTAAATGCTCCCTCTTCTTTTTTGAGTTTAGATTAAATACTCACAATGTATCAGCATTCCTCAACGGGTGATAATTGAGCCTTGAGAAATTGAACTTCACCCTGGCCTTTCATCGACTTTGAGGGCAGGTGGTCCTGAAACCTCTTTGGTCTAAGGAGGCTGTGGCTGAGAGGCATCCCAGCCCATGGGAGACACTGGCACCACCCACTGTGATCCAGGAGAGCTCAATGGGTCTCGTTTAGGGTCACTATTTATAGAGGCTGAGATAATTGACTTCTGTGGGGTACTTTTCTGTTTTGGCCCAACTCAGGTGGTTGTGATGTTTTCCACTTGGCTGGCTTTGGGTTCCAACCCAGGTGCAGAGGTGCTGGGTTATCAGGAGGTGACTGACTGTTATTACCATTTCCAGGAAAGGGGAAAGCAGGAGCCAGGTACGTTAAGGGAGGGGATGCCTTAATGCTCTAGTTCACCGCCTTCACAATACATTGGATTAGTACAATATATAAAATTTAATGGCGTTAAATATAAAATAGATAAAGTATATAAAGCAGGTAATACAATAAATACATTACCACACTATGCAATACATACAATACAAACTACAGTACAATACCAAATACATTACAATCCATGCAATACAGTAAATAGCATATTATACAATACATAAGACACAATCCATCAAACACAATACAAATGCAAACACAAAATACAATACATAGAATGCAATGCAAACAATGCAATAGAAAATGCAGTACATAAAACAATAGAATACAAAGTGCAGTGCAAAATCCAAAATGCAATCCAAAATACAGTACAACATAAACAATACCAACACTACAATATATACAAAACTATAAAAACAATAGAGTACGATGCATACAACATGACACATATGACATGATAAATAACGTACCATACCATGCATAGAATATACAATACAAAAAAAACAGTACAGTGCTGTACCATACCTACCATGCCATACATACTATACATAACATACCATACAATGCACATCACAGAATAAACAACAAAAAATACAATACATGAGAGAATATAATACAAAAATAAAATAAATACCCTATGATACAATACAATATGTACAATGTATACAGTACAATGTATATGTACAATGCAATATGTACAATATGATGCATACAACACAATAAATAATATACCATACAATTTTTATGGTATTGTACCATACATAAAATACGATGTTTATACTATGATATGATACATATGCTACAATACATACAGTACAATACCGTACAATAAGATACACAGAATACACCATACACAAAACACAATCCACAATGCAAGAGAAACTATAGTACAATACAATAAAAATACAATGCATACAATACCATAAATACAACGCAATACACACAGTAAAACACAGACAATGCACACCAAACACTACCATACAGTACCATGTAATACGGTACCCTACCATACCTACAGTACAATACATACCATACGATACATGCAATACAGCACAAAATAGAATACAAAACAAAATGCAACACATACCATACAACACATACTATACAATGCAATATAAAACACAGCACCTATAAGGCAACACATAAAACACAGTACAGTACATAAAATACAATAACTACCCTACCGTATACTACATACATTAACACAAAACTATACATACAATACATACAACACAGTGCATATGATACAGTACGACACAAGGCAAAACTTACAATATGCTCATACATATAATACCATACATGCAATACAGTACAAAACATACCTTACTGTACATACCTTACTGTACCATTCATACCATACATAAAATACAGTACATAGAATATAATACAGTATATAAAATATAATAACAACCCGTACAACACAATACATACAATACTGTGCAAACCATACAACACAAACCATAAAACACAATACAAAATACAATACCAAATACATTACAAACCATGCAATACCAAAGAGAATACATAAAATCTGATACAAAAAATCCAATACAAATATTATACAAAATACCATACAATACAAAAGAAAATTTAAAACCACAAAATACAATACAAAATACAAAATATGGAACAATACAAAAAATATAATACATACCATACAACACATCTAATATTATATATATGATAAATGTCATATATTACATTCCATACAGTAAAAAAAGCAGTATAATACAAAATACTAAATACATACAATACAATAAATACCATCCCATGAAAAAACCACAACACGTACAAAATCCACAAGGCAATGCAAGACATAATACAATAAAAATGCAATGCATACATTAAAATACAAAATACATTAAAATACAAAATACATTAAAATACAAAATGCATCAGAATACATACATGACAACACAATATAACACAATATACTATAAATACCATACCAAAAATGCACCACTTTAAATACAACACAAGAAAATAGCATACAAAATACAATCCATACCATGCTATACAAACAACGCAATACAAAATATAGTGCGTAAAATACAGTACAAAATACAGTATGTACAATACAAAATACAATACGGCACAAAGTACAATATGCAATAGAAAATACATCACAGTACATGCAATACTGTACCATACAATACAAAATAGAAACAATACAGTAAAAACAATACAACAGAATATGGGCAATACAATAAAAACCATACAATAAAACAACACATGCAATACAGAATATACATAACAATGCAGTACAAACAGTACAAAGTACATTACATACAATACAAAATGCAATACATACAATACAATGCATACTGTACTGTACTATATAATACCATACCAGACATTACACACCATACCATATGTAGCACACAATACGTAGCATACCATAAATGCATCACGTAGTGTACAATTCATACAATGCATGCAATGCCATACCACACTATACCATAGAATTTCATACCATACAGTCCCACAATTTCTGTACATAAAACAGAATACATGCAATATGTACAGTACAATTCAAACAACAATACAGTATAATACAATAACATACATAAATATGAAATATACAAGATACACACAGTAGAATAAATACCATACAGTGCCATAGATTGCATATAGTAGACAATACAATACACGCTGCAGAAAATGCAAGACATGCAACACAATGTGTTCAGTACGATGCAGAAACAATACAAATCAATACCATACCATACAATGCAACAGAAAATACAATACATACAATACACTACAATACATGCAATACAATGTGAACTATAATACATGTACAATAAAGTACAATGCCATACCATACCTACCATACCATCCAGTAACATAGCATATATATACACACACAATACAATAAAAATACACCATCCCGTACAAAACAAACCACCATACACATACAATAAAAAAAATATTATGCAACACATACAACACAATACCATACCATACCCAATGCCTATACCTTACCAGTGCTATACCATACCCAATGCCATACCATACACACAATACAAAATACTGTACCATACATACCATACCATACCTGCAAACCATGCCATACCTACAAACCATACCATATATACAGTACATACAACACGAACTGTACCATACATACCATAAAATCATAACAAACTGTACAATGCAAAATAAAATACAAAATTCAACACACCATATGTACAATACAATAAATACCATACCACAGAAGCCATACAAAATACTGTACCAAATCCAACACATACACTGCAATACAAACACTGCAATACAAAAAATGCAATACAACAAAAAATACAAGACATTCAATACAGCCTTTAGCCCTCCATCCCAGAACTCCAGCTGTGGGACTCATTCCACCAGGTCTCGCTAATACCGGTGAATACCCAGGGAAATACAGCACATATTGTATAGACTCTTGTAGAAAATAGTGTACGATAGTATAGCACCATACAAAAAAGGCTGAAGTACAATACAAGGTGTACATACAATACAAGACGCACCACACGTAAAATACAACACAAAATACAATTCAAAATACATTACAATAGAAAAATAGATTACAATACAAAATACATTACCATATACAAGACATACAATAAATACCATACAATACATAAATAAAAATCAAAATACACACAACGTAATAAAACCAATACAAAATGCAAAATATGATACAAAATACAAATTAGCATACCATACAATACACTACAGTAAATATGATATATACAATACAAAATAAAAAAAATGAGACAGAATTCAATACAAAATACAGCACATACATTACAAAAATGCCATATCCTGCAATGCATACCATACAACCAAAAATACACCACAATACATACCATACAAAACAATAATGTGCAATATGATACAATACAAAACCATAAACTAGATACCATACAATACAAAATACAATATAAAAAATGCAATAAAAGCCATACCATACAATACAGTACAGACAAGAAAATAAATGCCATACCATAGAGTAGGATGCAAAACATGCAATACAGACAATGCAATGCAATTAAAAATAGAATAAAATACAACACAACACACACAACAGACGAAACTCAATACAATATGTACAGTACAGTACAAAATGCACCATACCATACAAAATACACCATAACATGCAAAACACCATACGTACCATACCATACATACAACAAATGCAACACAAAATGTAATGCCCCACAAAACGTAGCAAAACACATACAACACAATACCATACCCTACCCCATGCCATACCCAATGGCATACCATACTCACAAAACAAAACACCATACTGTACATGCCATACACACAATACAAAATAGAATACAGTATTTACAGCACAAACCGTGCCATAGTGACAATACAAAACACCATGCCATACAAAATAAACATACCACACACAATACATACTGTACAACTCTACCATACCATACAATATCTACCGTCCTATACCATCCTCTACCATACAAAATACCATACCATACAATACTGTACCATACTCTAAATGCCATACCATACAAGAAGTACACAATACGCAGCTCTTGAGGCAAGGGCTCGGTCGATCTGACCTGGGTGCACAGCTGCCAGGCTTACCTGCTGCCACCCCCACCTCCAGGAACAGCCCCACGCACACCTCACAGCCAGACGCCGGGCCAAGCGGTTGCCTGCTGGGACAGGTGCTCTGTCAGTGTGGCTGCAGGGGCTCCGCCAGGCGCTGGCAGCTCCGTGGCTTTCTGCACACTGCTGCTCACCTGTGCACTCTGCATCTGTTGGCATCAACCGTGTTGATTGTTTTGGCCTGCTTCAGTCTTCTGCGCAGTGGGGCGCAGGCTCCATCCATTGCTGGCTCTATCCATTGCTGGCTCTGTCCGTTGCTGGCTCTGTCCATTGCTGACTCTGTCCATTGCTGGTTTTGTCCGTTTCTGGCTCTCTCCATTGCTGGCTCTCCGTTCCTGGCTCTGTCCGTTGCTGGCTCTGTCTGTTGCTGGTTTTGTCCGTTGCTGGCTCCGCCCATTGCTGGCTCGTCCAATCAGCAGTCTGGGCCCTGTGGCTCAGGGACCGCCCCCTGTTGTGTCGTCACTGCTTCCCACGCTGCTGCCGGTGCACCTCGTGCTGTCCCCAGCGCGTGTTGCAAAGTGTTGAGCCTGCTTAGTGTTGCCCATGTAAGTCAAAACCCAAGCCTGAGATACCCGGTAATCCTTAGAGAGCCCCCGTGCTCTATTCCTCTGCCTCCTTTCTTTATTTACATGCCAGTGCTGTGCAGTATGGTCTGACTCCTGCTATGGAACAATGCCTGGCAAAACTGGATGCAAAATTTCATTCTAGATCATGCAATTCTGTTTGGTTAGAGGGCAGCCGGCCAGCTCAAATTAGTGTTGAGGAAAATTTAATGTTTGGGGTTTTTTTTAAAAAAAGAAAGGACTTGTGCCTCATGCCCAAGGACACATCATGCTAAACAGGTGCAGAGCAACCTTCCTCCTTTATCCTCCTCCATTCCAGAATTGCTCTCTCTATTCTTACTGTACCACAGGATGTCTTTTGGTGTCTGTTACCCTTTAATAGCAGAAATTGACTAGCAGGAGGGTACAGAAGGAACAGGCTAATACAGTCTAGAGGCTAAGGTGTTTTCTTGAGGGAAAGCAAGACATTGATTTCTTCGCCGAAGAATATTTAACACATTTTCCAGTGAAAAGCCTGTGCAGTCAAACAGAGAAAAATAGCTCAGGAGCCGTCCTGAGATCAGGAACCAGGTCTCAGCCGTTTTCAGACAAGGGCTCTAATGATAAGATTGTGATCAGCTCCTCCTACTTTCACATCTTCTCTCAATGCAAATTTGAACTTGCAGCTCGGGTTGGGCATAAGGCTGCTATTTCCCATGCGAGTGTTCTAGCCGTTCTAGTGTAATGAGAAAGGGGTGAAAGCATCACCATTTTTGACAGATTTTAAAGAGTGGCAACTCCTTTATGAAAGGAGAAACAAAACAACACAAAACAAAAAACCACAAGGGAAAAAAAGAACAGAAAGCAGATCTATCCCCATGACTGACTTTTCTGGAATTTCTGAGCACACAAGTGGAGTAGGTTACTAGACACCACGCAGAACAAACTGCTTGCCTTTCACCCTTTGGACTTGCATATGCATGTAA
Organism: Pterocles orientalis; assembly: GCA_011057875.1. Classification (NCBI taxonomy): domain Eukaryota; kingdom Metazoa; phylum Chordata; class Aves; order Pterocliformes; family Pteroclidae; genus Pterocles; species Pterocles orientalis. Next base: position 4,277 of record WKFP01014557.1, on the reverse strand, counting down.
TTTTTTCCCTCTGTAAACAACAAAAATTGTCCTGTAAAATTGCGGGGAGACCAGTTTTGACCAAATTTGAAAATGAAGTCCTCCCAGGTGGTTTTGTTGCTGTGTGGGTTTCAGCTGTATGTGGGCTGAAGATAGCAAATCAGTTTCTCCGCTGCCTTTAATCAATGCAAATGGTAAGAGAGGTTGCCTCCTATCAGCCCAGTAACTAAGGCTGTACTTAATCTGTCATTCCGTTTCTGAGGCAGTCACTAGAATTTTTCTGTGTTGTTGACACAAACTATTCAATTACAATCCTTTCGTCCAGTCTTGCACCAGACCAGTTGAACTCCAGGGAAGTTGACACAGTTGGAAGCTGGCCAGCGTTATTCCAATTTACAAGGAGGGCATGAGGGAAGACCCAGGAAACTGCAGACCTGGTAGTCTAACCTCAGCACCTGGAAAATGATGGAGAAGATCCTACTGGGTGCTACTAAAAGGCATTTCAAGGACAATGCCATCAGCAGGCACAGTCAATGTGATATTATACATACCACACCATACCATACCATGCCATACCATTACTATCATACCTTACAACATGTGCGATACAGTACAATACATACAATAAATACCATACCATACACTACATACAGTACATACAATGCAATACAAAATACAATACATAAATACATACAATACATACAATACAAAAAAATATGTATGCAAGCAAAACTATATTGGACAGGAAACAATAACAGTTAGATGACATACACAGCCTAAAAGTATTGTATGGGGCTGGAAGGAATTGTTTGTATTTTCTCATTTTCTGTAAGAACTGTGTGATTACTTTTAAAAAGAAGATGTTTAGCTTCTTTTATCAGATAATGTTTATGGCAGTGAAAAATACAAAAATTGGAGAAAGGCAAACAGTGCTGATTTGATGTTATTGAAAGGTAGAAGAACAGAATAGTTCCAGTTGGAAGGGACCTACAGCAATCATCTAGTCCCAACTGCCTGACCACTTCAGGGCTGACCAAGAGTTAATGCCTGTTACTAAGGGCATTGTGCAAATGCCTCTTTTTTAGACACTGACAGGCGTAGGGCATCGCCCACTTCTCTAGGAAGCTGTTGCAGAGTCTGGCCACTCTGTAAGGACAGGTTTCCCATTATCAAGTCTGAACCTACCTTGATGAAGCTTTGAACCATTCCCAGGTGTCCTGTCTCTGGATCCCAGGGAGAAGGGATCAGCACCTCCTTCTCCACATCCCCTCCTCAGGAAGCTGTAGAGAGCAATGAGGTCACTCCTCAGCCTCCTTCTCTCCAAACGAGACAAACCCCGTGTCCTCAGCCGCTTGGCATCCATCTGCGGAGCATCTGCAAAAGATGGGTCCTTTCCAAGCAGAGGAGAAGAAATACCAGCTGGATCTGGAATAGTGGGAAAAAGCCTGTGCTGGAGGACAGCAGCATGGTCACCTTTCCCTGGGTGCTTTCCAGCTGGGCAGCCCGTCGCACGTGCTCGTGCCTGGCGTTGTTTCTCCCCAGGTGCAGGACTTTGTGCATCCCCTTGTTGAGCTTCCTGGGGCTCCTGCCTTGTCAGGGGCTGACCCTAGGTTGATGCAGAAGGCAGCACCAAGTCGTGACTCCGCGCAGGAGGGATTTAGGTGCCGCTGTAGCGAGGCTGCACCCAGCAGTGCAGGCTGGTAGGAGAGCAGAGCCTGGGATGTGGGGGTAGAGGGTGTGGTGAGGAGGAGGACACGCCTGGGGTAGTTTGTGATGGGGCATGGGCTGGCCCTGGAGGCCTCCCAGCTGGAAACATCTGCCCCAGGACCAGCTGCAGAGATGCAGGCCTGGGGCAGGGCGGCACTTGCCTTTGGGGGAAAGAATGAAACAGTAACTGACGTATAGAAGGACCTCTCAGCTTTAACACCCCACTCCTCCCAGCAAAAAGGGTGAGGATAGCAACACCACCTGTACTGTTAACCACTCGGCTGGTTAACACCAAAGGATCTGCTGTCTTGGTCCTGCCCAAAGAAAACCCTTACATACTGTGGCAGGAGATAAGGTCCCCATAGTGCGCACAGGGAAGTGGCTGGGGAAGGCCGTGTGGATTGCCCCTCCCAAGGGAGAAGGCTAACCCATTAGTGGGATTGTCTTTGCTCAGGAAACTGGGTGTGCTGGTGGGTAATGTGGAAGGATGGGGAGACCCAGTGTGTGACTCAAGGAGATTTAATCTTGGGGGGAAAATAATCTGTGATGCGAGCTGCGTTGTAGGAAGAAATGTAGCAGGAATTACCTGAACCAATGAAGAGCGAGTTTTGGATGGAATCAGATGAGTGCAGCAATGACCCAAACCAAGCTGGTCCTGGTGCCCAACATTCAAACTCACTGCTTCTCCTGTCCTGGGCACCCATCTTGACAGATGGGGCTCACATCATAGCCTGTTCTTATGAACATCTGGAGGAGTGGAGGAATGTCTATCTGGAGAGTAATACCTATCTGTTAAAGGACAGGGGATAGTAGTCAGTGAGAATGTTTACTCTGTATGTTGGGTATAGAGATGGCTGAAGTATGTAAGATGTTTAAGTTGTAAGTGTTGGTAAGAAGGGATTTCAGTAATGAGAATGAAATACAATGGGACGGTTGGAAGATATATATGCATGTATTAAATTATGTGGGACCTGTGCATGATGCAAATGGTATTGAATAAGGGGTGGAGATTATATTGGGTCTGGCTGAGATGGAGTTAATTTTCCCCGTAGCAGCCCTCACAGTGCTGTGTGTTGTGTTGGTAGCTAGAAGGGTGTTGATAACATCCCAGTGTTTTGGCTACTGCTGAGCAGTGCTCACACAGCATCAAGGCTGTCTCTCCAACAATCCCCCCTCACCAGCAGGCCGAGGGTGGGCAAGATCTTGGGAGGGGACTTTGCCAGGACAGCTGACCCAAATTACCCAAAGGGATATTCCATACCATATGACATCTTTTCAGCAATAAAAGCTAAGAGAAGGGAGGAGGTGGGGGGCAGGGAAATTTGTTATTACGTTTGTCTCCCAGAGCAACTGCTATGCATACTGAAGCCTGGCTTCCTGGGAAGTGGTTTGACATTGCCTGCTGATGGGAAGTAGAGAATAAATGTTTTGTTTTCCTTTGCTTCCTCATGTAGCCCTTGCTTTTGCTTTATTAAACTGCCTTCATTTTGACCCATGAGTTTTTTCCATCTTGTTTTGTTCCCCCTGTCCAGCTGAGGAGGGGGAGTGACAGAGCGGCTTAGGAGGCACATGGCATCCAGCCAAGGTCAACCCACCACAGCTAGAAAGTAGGATCAATCTTTCTCCACAGTTGATGCTTCCAATAAAGAGGAAGCCGAGTTAATCTTGGAAACATTATATACGCCATTTGATTGTAAAGGGAGTGTGGAAGGAGATCACAGAAAGTTTGATGGATGCTGGTTGTGGTCTTGCAGTGTCACCTCTCGTGGGCAATTTCAACAGAGCTTGTTAATGGTACTGGTGTGTGCAGTGACCTCTGCGGTATGTTGCTCTCCAAAGCAGCAATGTGTTGCCAGCTAATAAAGCCTGGTAGGCATAAAGATCAGTGAATGGTGGTTTAAGATTCCACTTGAATGTCTTTGAATGAGCAGATGAGTGAGACAGCAATTACAAGAAGCAATTTAAGTAGTGTGGTGGGTGCAGATGAGAGAGATGGAGAATTCCTCTGGCTTTTACTGTTAAAATATTAGGTAGTGCTGTGTTGTAATAAAGCAAAGCTGTGTTTGAGTTTGAGGTGTAGTTCTTCACAGTGCAGAAGAACCACTAGGTCTTTTTACTTTTTTCGTTGGTGTTATAAAAGAAGTACAGCTGTTGTATGCAGCTGTGAACAAAAGCTGGTTTTGAAGGACGTCTCTGAACAGGCCCTGGAAGCTTTTGTTGTTGGCATCATCTTACTGTGATCAGACTGGGCTGGTGTGTCTGAGCTGGATTCTCCCTGAAGCGGTCAGTCCAGTCTGTCTGTGGTGGTGAAGACAACAGTGGCAGAGTGCACGCTCCATCCACCCTGCTGCCAGAGGCGATTTACCCACAGCAGAGGGGAGCTGGTTTTGATGTGTCATTGTCCCTGCTCAGACTCTGCTGTCCTTGCTTAAAGTCTGGGTGGATTTGCACTACAGTGACAGCACAGGCATGGGTAATGTGGTTCTGCCAGTTCTGCCTCTAAAGAGACAGAATTCATAAGGGCAGGGTAGAGCCTAGAAGCCTTGCTAGCTGTCGTCTGTCAGTGACTAAAACTGGTACTTTTAAACCAG
>WKFP01014556.1:195602-239476 GCA_011057875.1 Pterocles orientalis | reverse complement strand
AACACATCAAGGCTCAAATTGAGGAGAGACTTCTGGAACCACGAAATCTCTTTTAGTGGTGACCTAGCTTAGCACTGCATTGGGCCAGTCACACTACTATATGTACCTTGTAAAGTCATTTGAAAATGATCTAACCTGGTGTCACGGATGACCAGAACTTGTACGGTGCCATCCGATTCCCAAATCTTGCCAAGGGTCATCAGCTTGCAGTGGCTTCAGTGATTAAAGTTAGAAAGCACTCTACCAAGTAGCTCTAACATCATTAATCAGTTTAAATTATCGTATCCAGCAGCACAAAGCCCAACTCTTGAATTTCTTGGTCTGCCCCAAAAGCATCCTGCACCCTTAGTCCTTCAATCGGGTGTCTGTGTTTCCAGGGTCCCGTTTCTAACACAGCCCTGTGACCTTTCCGTAACGCAGCCTGGGGAACTCTGGCTCTCGGTTGCCCATCAGTGTTACAGACTGAATGCTTCTGTTATTATTACATAATACATATTTGTGGAAAAAAGGACTCCATCACCACCTTGGCAGCTAGCAATAAGGCCTGGCAAGTCTGGCAGTCATCTTATTTGCAAGTGTGTCACTGGAGCACAAAATACTAAAATCTGTGTGCTAATAGACACAAACAGAAATTATTGCTCAGAGCTACATACCCTTGTAAACCAGGTAGGTTGTTTCCAGTCATAATAAAATACCAATAGGGGAGAGGAGGGGAGGAAGAAACACTGAAATGGGGCTGAGTAAACAGTTCAGAGACTTTGGTTTTATTCTCAGCTCTGCTACCGGGCCACTGCACAGTCAGGGATAACTCACATCATCTCTGTGAGAGCTTCAGGTGAAAAACCATCTTCAGATGCTGTGTGTTACTGCACTGCAAGAGCCTCACGCTTAGACCGACCCTTCTTCTATCCCTATTAACCAGAAAGATAATTAAAAATCTTAAAGAAAACAAAGACCTAAAGCAGATACTGACAACAACTACAGGTTTCTGGCTTTCCATCCTGCTTATTTGCTACCTGCATGCATTACAAGCCTGTGTGTTCAAAGGCAAACAGCAAAACCCCCAAGTCTTCAGGAATTACTCAGAGGGGGGCAATGCAAGCGTAGGACAGAGAGCACCAGCCCCCAGCCCGAGAGACCAAACTCCCACCAGCCTCTGTAGCAAAACCCAGGCTTATTGCCAGCAAAACTGAGCTTCTCAAGAAGTCCTTGTGTTAATTTCCGCGTGTTTTTTTTTCCTGCATAATGTATTAAATGACATAACTTGAGCTGCTGCATTAAGCCAAGGGAGGTCCTGCTGGTCTTTATTTTGAGTCACAGCCCTCAGCATCACCAGCCTAAATCAGTCCCTTCAAATTCCCCCTGAACCCTTCAGTCCTCCCTATTTACAGTCACCTGCTACAAAACCCACACTCTTAAACTACAGTAATTAATGAAACTTGACCAAAACCTGGAGAAGATCTGCTCAGGGTCCTGCACAACACTCTGGGGGAGCCGGAAGCGGAGAGGGATGCTCCTGCCCCAGCCTTTACCTGCCCTCCCTGCACAAACCTGCCACATGGCAGCCCGCACAAATCCAGCACGGGAGGGAAGATGTGGGGCACCAGCAGAATCTGAAGGACTCTCTGCAGCTTAGCAGCTCCCCCTGCATCTCCTCCTAATGTCCTCAGCTACTTTGAAAGCAGCAAGCTGAACATCATGTTTAGCAACGAGTTTTACTGGATTTTTGCATTACTTGACCTTCATGATCAGAAAGCTCCATGTGTCTTACCAACCTTTTCTTGGGCACCATCACAAGGTGCTTCCCAAGCTGGAAGATGGTTTTGCTTTTGCTCCAAGAGCTCAAAACCTGCAGCCATGCCTGGGGAGCACTCAGTTCTCCCCGCGCTGGTCCATGGCAAAGAATGAGGCTGGTTCCTGAACGTGTTTTTAACTTCTCAGCTCAAAGAAAAAGTTCAGCTTCACTGCATTAACCCTTCCACGCAAAAATACTTCCATTTCAGTAAGCAGAGTAAATGGGTGTCCCTTCTTTACTTACCCTGCAGCATGGTCTCTATAGCCTTGCGGTGCTGAGCCCATTGGGCTGTATGTATTCTGCACCCATCAGTCCCACCTTACCCCTGTAAGAGTGCAAATGCAAAGGTTCCCTCCCTTCATATACGAACATGATTAGCATATGAATGAAGTTCCTGACTTCATTGAGCCACTTGGCTTTTGCACCATGCAAAAAGAAGGAGGAAAGAAGAGGTGGAGGCTTTCTCAGCACAGCAAAGGTTTCCTCTAATCCTGCAACCTACAATGCAGCACCAGAAGTTGCTTAGAAAAGGCTTAATCAAATATGATCCACTCCCTAATGCACAGTAAATATCTGTATCCAAGGGAGAGGATAAGAAACTTTGGGAGAAATGAAGTGTCAAGTTTACAGAGAAAAAAGGAACCACACACCTAGCCATGAACACTGAAGTTTTGCAAGATGTGCATGTGCTGCGTGTTGCCAAGCCTTGCGTCTGCTGGAAGGATAAGAAATAAATTTCTAAGAATTTCAGTGATGTCAGGCATTTTCTTTTTTTAATGTGACCATAAAGTGGCTAAAGCTGTCAGCAGCGCTGGCAGTAGCTTAACAAAAAATGTTGACGTTGCCTGGATACTGAGTCGCGCTCCAGTCAAGGATTTGCCTGTGTGTCTGCATTTGACAGCGGTAACTCCTCGGGATTTTAGTTTTTCTTTAATATTCTGAGAGCCATGCAAACATCTCCTTATTCAGATCCTTCCTCCTCTCTCCTCCCCCACTTTTTGGCTTTGTAAAATGCAAACTAATTCCTCGACTGTAGCAAAGCCATAAATAAGAAGCCATAAAAATATTTTTCTAGCCTCCTTTTTCCAAGGTTAATCTTTTCAGTTATATAAGCACTTTATAAAATAGCATATGGAAAGTCCATAGGAATCTGTTTATGTGATTAAGATTTGGTTCCTTCTTTACCGTGGCCCAATGACAGCATTTTATGCTTTGCATTTGCCACTGCCGAGGTTTGCTCAGCTGTCTCTCCATGACCTCCGAAGCAGAAGGCAGCGAGATTTAACATTGCTTTTCATGGAGTGCTTACAGTAAATCACTCCTGGTGAGGACACATGGAGCCTTGGCAAAAAAAAAAAAAAAAAAAAAAAAAAAAAAAAAAAAAAAAAAAAAAGCGCATTATTAAGTACCTGCTAATTTTTTGCTTCAGTGGGTGGATTCCAGATTCACTGAGGGCAAAAATCCAACTACTCCAAAGGGAAGCGAATTCTCCCTTCCTTCCCCTTACTGCTGTCCTGCTCCTAAACTTACTCGTGTCTCAGCGTTTGAAGAAAAAGTTCTGGCTGCCAGTTAGTGAAGTGCTGTAGTGTTTTATTATCTTTTATGGTAAAGAATTTGGAAAGACTTGAGAGAGAGCTTCAGGCAGGACAGAAACAGGACCAAAGTGAATATACAAAATACAGCACAAAACTCTTCCTGGCAGCTAGATGACAGGGAATTAAAAAATCCACTGCAGATCATTTTTCCAGTCTGGTCCCTAACACGGTTCCTGGGTGAGGAACGATGCAGTTATCCCAGTGCTCCACAGCAGTGGACTTCAGCGCCCTGCAGGGTCATTTCCCTGGACAGGCTTTGAATACAGAAGCTAACTCTCTCTTTCAACAATCCCATCCCAAACACCAGTGCCCCACTCCTGCAGAGCCCTTCTGCGCTGGGGAATGACTTGGTTTAGCCACGCTGAAACAAAGGGCATGCTCTCCTGCTCCTTGCAATCACTCCTCCAAAAAACCCCCATGTATCATAACACTAAACACCATGATAGCATCACCTCAGGAGAGTAGATAAAGCTTGAACACCACAACATGTACCACAACCTCGTAACTCCCTCTGACCAATGCCAACCACAAAGCTGTGAACATGTGAGGTTCACCTACACGGTGTAATTCTGTTTCCCCTCTCATCACAGTGGCAGCAGACATGATATTTTGGACACTGTCAGCTTCAACAGCTCTGCAGGGAAGAGAAGACACCTTTCTGTCATAGCACTCCCAATCCTGCAATTTAACCACTGCTAAAAAATTTACATGGGAAAAATATTGATGATATCAAAAAACAGACGGAAATCTTGAAGCAGGAACAAGCTCTTAAAAATACCACATCTCTTCTTTTCAACTTTAAAACTGGAGTGGACAAAGCAATGCACAGTGGAAAGAAAGGTGGAGATAATTCACCAGGTGATGCCTTTTGCTGTTGCCTTCCCTAAGCTCCTTGTGGTGGGCCATGAGAGCGCTTGGATGGTTTGAAGGTGCAAAAGCCAGTGCATGGGGGCAGTGCCAGGATGCTTACATTGAACACGCACAACTGCATGAGAAACACTCACCTCTTCTGACTCCACACCTCTCCTTAAACACAAAATGCAACAGAAGAATGAAAATGATGGTGTGAATCCTGAAGATCACGCTCTCCAAGTCTCTTTTCCAAGCACAGGTGAGCCCCCAGCCCAGCCCAGCCCAGGGCAGCTGGACCCTCTCTTGGCTCTCCCAGCTAAACTAGAGCCAAACTATGGCTGAGGTGCGGCACAGCGGGGTCAGGTCTGGGCTCCATTGGCGTTCCCACTCCCTTGGTTTGTAGCTGGGCTCCCCAGGGAAGCAGCTGCACGCAGAGGATTTCAGTTTCCCGTTCTGCAGCACAGCTGTCTGCTTTGTAAGCTCCTCCACAAACATTCACTCTCTCCATATCCCAGCTTCCCCAATGGAGAGGCTACAGGGGCTTCCTGTGATCGCCGTGGTGGCTTCCAGCTACTCCAGACAAAGCTCCAGGTGCTCTGCCTCAAAGCTCATCCCAAAATGATGGCTTCTGTGTGACTTCTGTCCAGTGCTCAGCAGCCGCTTGTTTGACTTCAATGCGATTTAATTGCAGTGCCATGTCTTAATAACAAAATCCATGCCAAGAAACTGCAGTTGGAGAAAGAGCTGACCTAAGGCCAGTTCCCAAAGGATTTTCACTTTCCCCATCCTCTAACTTGTGGCCCCCCAGTGCCACACAAACTCTCCTGGGTCACCAAGGTGGCTGCAGCCACCCAGACCTCCTCCAGCCCCCGCCACAGCCACATGTCACGAGGTGCCTTACCTTGAATTTCACCCTCTTTAATGGCCACCTGCTCTTCCAGCACCACTCTCTGAGGCTGGGGACAATCCCAAAGCAGCCACCATCCTTGAGCCTCCACCAGGGCTTACTTCCTTAAAAAAATCTGAGATTTCATCTCCCTTCATCACCGCTAAACTCTGTGGTTAAAGGAAAAAGCAAAATATCACGATGGGGCCAGGGACAGAAACCACCCTGATGAGATCTCCCTTGCACAGAAACTCCACCCCACCACCACCACCATCACCCCAAATCCAGGGGGATCTTGTCTTTCAGGGTTTATCTGACTGCATGGACGTGTGCTTCTACGTTACATGGAGATGCTCCATGTAACACGCAGATATAAGACATGGTAATATTTTTTTGCATTTTCATTTACACACTCGCCCCAACGGTCTGGATAACATGAGTGAATAAATCCTCTTCTGTAAAGCAAATTTGAAGGAATTACGGCACATCACAAAGGAATACCAAAGCAATGGCTACTAATTAAATACATTAATGTAATTAAGAAAATTGAAAAAAATCTCAGTTTCTTCCTTGTTCTTTGTTTCTACAACAAAGAAAACCAGGGAAAAAAGAAAAATGTTCCCAACTACTGCAGTGAAGCCCGTATCTGTTACCCCATAGCCATAGCTTTGACCATTTCTCTGAATTCAGAACACCTATCCCTGCCTGTCTTCCCTTACCACTAGTAAGAATTTGCTCATAATCCACATATTTTTCTGCAGACTGGGTTTCTGATTCAACAAAATCTAGACAGCTGTACAAACTGGTTTGTGCTAATCCCCGCCATTTGCTTGAAAGCTTTCCGTGAACACCAGCAAACATACAAATTGTCAGATCGGCAATAATCCTCATTACTTACTATTTATGTTTTTAAGGAGGCAAGGATCCTAACTAGGCTTTTATCAGTTAAAGTGTTTTTGATTGCATCAGAAGCAAGGGCTTTCCTCTGGCTTTAAAGGACAAAACCCAAAACAATAAAAATCAGATCCCCACACAGGGAAACTATTCCTTATTGCTCACCATCTTCATTGGGGTGACTAGCAAATATCACTGAAATTAGCCAAAATATTTCCTTCTTCTCTTTTTATTTTTTTTCAAGTCAACCTTGCTTAAGTGTCTCATCAAGAATTTATCCTATTAACTTCAGGCACCCAAGCCTGGAAATTGTTCCACTATGTTCAGAGCCCAATGGTCAAATCTTCCCTTGTGTCACTGTGAGAAAGTCAGATGTAGTAAATCATGTGTGTCTAAATACACATAATACAGCAGAACGTGATCTTCACGTGGGTAGAAGCCACATTTTAATTAGCTTCACTGAGATGAGCTGCACTTTCTTCTAAAAGATGAAAAAATTCAGCTAACTGCTCATCTAAATGTTCATGTCAATTTGTTTTTGAGGTTTGCTCTCCTGAACAAGTTTAGGCCAGCGCTGCATTGCAATCAAGTGCGGCTGCTGAGGACTCCTGTGCCAAAACTCCTTTTTAATTACCTGGCTCCGTGTTTCAGCCGCCATTTGTGCCTCTTGTCTTTCAGAAATCCTTTGAGGTGCACCTAACATGACCAAGCTCAGCACTTCTCTAGCGAACTCTACCTTTTACAGCTTGCCCAGAGAGGTTGTAGATGCCCCATTCCTGGAAATGTCCAAGGTCAGGTTTGACGGGGCTTTGAGCAACCTGATCTAGCGGGAGGTGTCCCTGCTCATTGCAGGGAGGGTTGGACTAGATGACCTTTAAAGGTCCCTTCCAGCCCAAACCATTCCATGATTATATAAAACACAAAGGAGGCAGGCACTTAATGTAGGTGCTAAACCCAGAACCAGTAACACGGGCACTATTTGCCACCTGTAGCTACTCCCATTTCAATATTAAGCATCAGTTCATGCACAATTCTTTCACCCCATCTCCAGAAATCTTGACCTTTGTAGCATTTAGATGTGGATTTTTGTTCTGTGTGGTTCAAAGCTAGTTTTGGCCTCCAGCTGCTCAGTGCTACAGGGTCATGTTGGTGTGCGAGAGGAACTGGAGCAACCACGTATCTGCAAACAGCATCATCCTGCTGGAGTCACAGCTCAGGCTGCTGAGCGCAGCTCACTCACCATTAAACAGCCCCATGGAAAGACTGTGAACATGAAGAGCTGGGAAACCTTATCCTGAGGTTAAGCAAACAAATCTGACACCAAACCCTCTGCCCAGCTCAGGCAGGCGATGAAGCAGATATGCTCACAGTGATCGTGAAACAAAATGCTCAGGATTCCCAAATAACGGTGTTTGATGGAAAACAGATGAGTAGCAGCTTACCTTCGCACCCCTTCCCCAGAAGAAGGCAATTGTGTGAGGGTCTGTGTGTTTGTCAATGCAATTAAATGTCTGTCACGACACTGAGGGCCATATCCTGACCTGAGGGCAATGGCAAACCCTCCTGGGATGAGGAGAGAAGTTGGTTTCCTGAACAACTGCTGAAACTAGTGTTGTTACACATGCTGGAGGGAGGGATGCTTTTAGCCCCTGCTGTTTGAATGGGTTTAGAAGAAAAAACAACAACAAAAAAGGATAATAAATGGTCTTTAGCATTCTGCTCAAAGCCTAAACCAACACCTCTGCAGGCAGGGCAATCCCAGCCTCTCCACGCAGCAAGGAGGAGCAGCGGGATGCCCACGGGAGAGCACCTGTGTTTGACAGCCATGGAGGAGCTCTCAGGGAGATGCAGTTTGGGCTCACACAGTGCAGCACTGTCTGGCGTAGCCACCCACATGCACTTGTCCCCGCAGTCCTGTGTCACACACCTATAGCTTTCAAAGCTGCACTTACATTTCAGGCTCTGAGAGACAAAAGCAGCAGTAGGCGCTGCAAGAAGCAAATGACAAAGAAACCCCGTTGCAAACCACCGCAGTTGGCTATGAATAAAATGTGCTTATAGGAAACCTGAGGCAAGCTTTGAAATAATTTAACCAAGAAATTGAGGTGTTTTGATGGCTGATCATCAAAGACGCCAAGTATTTGTTTTGCATATTAAGTGTACGTAGATCAATATTTTTCCATAACCTAAGAATTTTTTAAAGATGGAGAAGAGTCTTCAGAGAGTGGGTGAACTGTGACAGAAATGAACAGAGAGGAAAACTCATTAAGAAAAAAAAATATTTTTTCTTAAAAACCCCAAACAATCCATAACCCTTTTTTGTTTTAAACCTAAACTAAGATTCGATTTAGATTTCATTAAGCACTTGGTGCCCCAAGCTAGAACCAGCCAGCCCTGGAGGGAGGGGAGGGCAGTTAGTGTATTGATCCATCCTGGAGATCCCAGGCACAGGGACCTTTGTAAGCTCACTGCTGGCTCAGTGGTTTTAGGATTGTCATAAATCAGTTAATTCCTGACATTTGGACCTTTCCAGCAATGCTCTGCAGTTGCACTGGTTTAGTTGTTTAGCTGGATAACAAATTATAACATCCAGAAAGTGGACCGGAGAGGAACAGCCTTGGGAGAATACTAAAATCTTCCCTTCAGAAAGGTCACTATTCAGGATGTCACTGTGAAAATTACATTCACTACCACATTTTTACTTGTCACAGCTTTACACTGTACCCACCGTGAACCCTCATCTCACTGCCCCACCGTTTGCACTTTAATTTGCAGAGCGCCCACACACGCCCACTCAGCAGCACAAACCATTTCATGCACCAGCTGGCAAAGCACAGACAGGGCTTCTGAGCATTTTACAACCCCCATCCTCCAAATCCTGCAAACTTTGGGGAGCACGGACCTCCAGCTAACGTGCATGTGTGCACCTGTGACTAGTAAAATGTCTTTATGAACTTGAATTGGATCCTCTGCAAGCTGTCATCCTTCATTATGTCTCACATTGTGCCAGGGAAGTTTGTCAGTTTTGCTGGGTTATTAAAGCACCTGTAATAACAGTTACTGCCTCCTGATATATGTATTATTCCATTAAGAATATGTTATTCAAAAAAATTTTTTTAAAGGTTCCAATGGTTGAGAACTGTTCACAGGTCAGTATCAAAAAATTAGAACCAAGACACACTTCCTGACATGAGCATCTAGCCTCCTCCAGCTGACATGTTGATTACTTTAAGCACAATAAAACCCAAATCAATCAACTCATTAGGCTAGAAAATCCTAAACCAATCAATTTTAAGAAGTGGCATCTTTGTTCTCCTTTGCTTTGATAAAGGAAACATGAGCTTACTTTAGTCAAATAGAGAGCAGCACGGAAAGACCTATACAGACTCAGGAGCATGAAAATCAGCTACATCAGTGACATTAATGTAACGCTGGTATGACACCACTTCCACAGCCCTTTCACCTCTTTCAGACTGCAAGTACAAAAAGGTTTCATTCAGACTGGTATTTATTTGAGTTAGTATGGTGATGGGGAAAAAATCCTAAACCTGGCACCATGCAGAGCTTTATACTAGAAGGTATTTTCTTTGCTTTTCTGCATCTCCTCATCCCAGTAACAACCAACCTGCATTTAAATTTGCTGTATAGACCAAATGGGCCAACGCCAACTCCATAGTTGGATGATCACTACACAAGGTACTGTAAGGTGCTCCAACCCCTGATGGAATCAAAACGGATGCTACAGGCTCTCCCTGCCCAATTCATGGCTCTGCCAGTGACTGCTGGAAGGGATGTGGTGCTAGAGCAGATGCTGGGAGCTCATGTGATGGTTTATACCAGCTCAGCTGCGAGGCTGTGGTGTCTGCCCATGCTTCAAATGGGAATGTTATCTTCAGTTGACTTTATGGTCAACGGGAAAACAGAATACACAAGTGAAACCAGGGAACAAATCTAGCAATCCACACAGGCAAGTGTGATCCGGTTCTTTCACTCCATATTTTTCCAGATCAGAAAACTGAGTGATTCAGCGTTTATCATGTTTATTCAGCCCATTTTTGAGGCATTTTCCACTGACTTTATCTAAGAATCTGAGAACTCGTGATATTTGTTAAAGCTTGGATCTGATACCTTAAATGATTAATAATACTTCAGACGCTAAACACATATCGAAAGAGCTTGGATGCACAACGCATTTTCAATGGGATCATGACAAGCATTCATTAAGATAAAGCAATGTACCTAATGTGAAATGTGCGAACAAACCTACTACAATAAACAGGATTTCTCCAGCACTTCTAACCAAATACTTGCTTAGGGACCAAATTCTGAAATGACTGATCTAAATGGAAAATAGACACATACATACGTTTGAAAATCTGCTCCTACATGTATTCCTGGATTTTTAAACTATAGATAGTCTAAAAAAAACCCCACAACCAGAAAAAAAAGTCTCCCACAACTTATTTCCAAATGGTTTCCTGTGATTAGACAGCTTGAGACTTCAAAATTCTCTTTAGCTGTACCGTTGCTTGCATTACTACCCGGGAGGAACAAAGTCACCGACACATAAGCACTGCCCTGCAGACCTCTCTCATCAAAGCACATGAAGGGGACCAGCAGTGAAAGGCCACAAGGGTTCATCAGCCTTTGGAGATGTTCAAACTGTAGTTGCTATTTCCCTTGCATGCACTGAGGCCTTGCCTATACATTGCAAGAAATAATAACCAAGTTATTATTTAAAAGTCTGATCATTTATAGCACGTTCCAATCTGGTCTCAGGTCTGTTCCATAGCCTGCAGATGGAAGTTAGAGAGTGAAAAACTTCTTTTTTTTTTCAGCATTGCATTTAATCATTAGCAATGTGAAGACAGTATGAAAAATCCTTCTTGCCTAGAAAGAGTGGTAAATATAAAAGCACACTGGATGTACTCTGCAGAGAACACTGATCATGGGAAACTAAGGTGCAATGGGAAACGTATTGAAAGATATCTCCAAAGAAACTAAAGACCAATCACCATAGGCCCATTTTAACCAGAAAAATCATCTGCTGCTGACAGCAGATGTCAGTAACTGGCAGGAGAAGTGGTGCTGAAGGCGGCTAGTCTTTGGCCACGCAAAGCTTTGCTTAGCACCAGCTCGGCCGCAGCCGTGCTGACACATATTGTCTGCAAAAAGTCATTCTTCTAGTGAAGGCGAGACCGAAATGAACAGCGTCAGTCTCCCTGTCTGTCTCTGTGGGCACAGCAAGCTTGAAAAATTATGATTAGATGTTTTTGCATGGCAGAAAAAAAACAAGACAAGTGGCTCTGCTCCTTTCATCCCTTTTACGGGATGACAGCAGAAGAGCCTACGCCACCCTCCCAAGGTGAACCTGGACCGCGCAGCCCCATCTTTCCCCAACCTGCTCTGATCGTGCTGCACGGCGAGGGGAGTCACAGCCAGAAATCAAAGCTGTCCCATGGCCTTTCCTTCTGGCATCCCACACTCCTGCATGTTCAGAAGGCAGGGGAACTGTGAACACAGGTGCGAAACTGAAGATGAAAGTGGCCCCAGCTATCCAGGATCCCGACGCAGGTTAGAATTGATGGTTCTCTACAGTTGTCATCCAAAGGCTGGGAGGGTCCAAGACTATGGGATGACTTTATTGATTTAGAAAAAAAAATCCAAATATAGGGTGCCAAGTGTCACGGGAAGGTATTCCTACAGGGTAGGAGTGGGAAACATCTTGAGCCAATGGTGCATGAAATGACTGCACCCGGCTGCCGACCCTCCACAACAGCCTGCCTCAGACCAAACCCCACTGCTCTGCAAGGTGTTACCTAAATGTCACGAATATGGAGGAAAATCTTGGGGGGAAATGAATTTCAGTTTAAAGCTTGAGAAAAAGCTTTAACACAGAAAAGGAGTCAGGAGGCCACAGTCAGGACACCCTCAAGGGAGCAGAGCTGAATGTGGCAACATGAAACCCTGCAGGGTTTTCCCCACTTCTTCCCTAAGGGACTGGAAATGAGAGCTACTTGCTCCATCTATGGGTAGAAACTAGTGCAGTCATAAGCTTCTCTTATAGAGGGCACTGTCTAACCACAAGATGTTCTCCAAGAAAATAAGTTATTAGAACGAATAAAATATATGACAACCTTTCTGTATAGCATCTCGCAGTCTTCTGAAAAAAAATAGTCTGGTCCTTTATCACTGGAGAACCAGGAGCCCTCCTTATGGATTATTTAAGGCACCACAGTTAATAGCATTGAATTTCAGAAGGAGAAAAATTACTATGAGAAGGCAGAAAATTAAAACACTTCCTTCCTCAAATACAGTGCAAATTCACCCTGATTCAAATCTGACCACCGGTTTCAAGGTGTTTGAAAGCTGCCTAATTTTCAATTCAGTGTTCTATAAACAACCTTTAATTCTGAGCTAAATTTATCTTCTGAACCCATCCACTGCAACCCAAAGCTTTAGGTCAATGGAAATGTTTTAGCTGATTTTCTTTGCTGTTAAAACTGGCAGCACCACCGTGAGTGTTGTTGTTAACTCGAACTGATGGTTTTGGAAGGGGAAGCGGGACAGGAAAATGTCCTGCTGTCCTTCAGACAGGGCATTCGGCCCAGGGAAAAAGCTGCATTTTAACAATGTATATTTCATACAACCATCTACTTTTAATAAAATATCCAGGGTATTTGACTTCAGCCTGTCTACAAGGGCAGCTCCCTAATTCCCACTCAGTAAAATAAAGCTCTCCTCATTTATTCATATATGTATTGACTCTGAAGAGAGAGCTCATGCAAGACCATGGAAAAGCGTGATCTGAATTGTGTTTTCTCCCAGCTCAGGTCGCTCTCCCACGTTTACTTTGGATCACCTCAGTTTGCTTTACTGAGAGTAAATTTGTGCCACTTTTTCTTTCTCTTAGCATTATACCTGCTCGTGCAAACTGGCACGCAAGAGAAATGCGCTCCCATCGCAGCCAAGACTCAATAGTTTCTTAGAGCATCAGGTCCCAAGTTGTTCTGCGTGAGAGCAGTTCATGCAGTTCTGAGCAAACCTAAGACAAACTGGGAAGTGGTTCCACAATGCCAATTTTGAAGGCACTTTTTAGAGCACTTCAAATTTCAACTTGCATCTCTTCACTCATCCTTTGTTCTTGTCCCTGCAAAACATCTAGGAAACCAGTGTTAGCTCTGTAGGAGCCTCCTGCTAGCTACAGGTCACTCCAGTTTATTAATTTTTTCGTAGCCAGTTGTCTACAAATAATTAAAATGTAATTGCTCAACATTCCATGGCTGCTCACATGCCCATGCTGATGGGTAAAACCCAGTCCTGAGCCCCACATCTCATAGAGCCAAGTCTCCGCTGGCTTTGGGAGGTGTAAGGTGGGCAGCGCTGGGTGGGACTGCATCTGCCAAGCTTCACGGCTTGGGGGAGCAGCAATAGCAAGCCATCTGCACCACCTCAAAGCCAAGGTTTATTCCTCCCAAATCCATATTCAGTTTTCAATCACTGGTCTAATGGTGCTGTGTAAAGAAATTCTCAGACAAAAAGAAATTAAAAAGACGATAATTAAATTTCAAAGCACTTGTACAGAAACCAAACATGCAAAGAGCTGTCTTGGACTTTTCTGTAGTGAGCTTCCCGAATTGAAGGGGCTGCACCGGTGGCCAAGCACACTCCTCATCCAAAAACTGTCCCTGCAGAGCCTCTGCCAGGAGGGGCCCAAGGTGGGTTTGTTGTCTTTTCAGAGGTGGGACGCTGGACGTGATGCTCCAACCAGCAGTTCACTGTTTCAAAGCTGTACTTACAAAATACCTGAAGTGGCTGTCAGCCAAGCACACATTGTGGGAAGATATTTTTCCTTTCAAGGCAAATCTTTTGTCAGATCAGAGCTGTGGGGTTATGACCAGATGCTGAACTGGGGTAACCAAAGGGAAAAGACAAAGATGAGCTTTTGGCTATTGCCAAAACAAGTGATACAATATTAGAGATGAGTGAAGCTCTAAACTTCCAGCCTTACATTAAAAATGTTCTAAGCCTCATGTCTGCAAATCACTTTCTGTTTTAACGTCGTCCTGCTTAACCATTAATACCCTTCCTAAACTGCATATATTCAAAAGGCAAAATAACTTCGATGGGAAAAGAGCAACTACATGGGAAAGAAAGTGCTGTGAATACTACACATAGCCTTTAAAATGAAAACAAGCTAGGAAGGAGTTCTTTCCAAGAAAAGCAAGGAATATGCGGAGTAACAGGTTAGTCTGTGTTTTGAAGAATGCGTAGGAGGAGGAAGTGGAGGGAAGATGGAGTATGTTATTTAAAACAAAGACAGTATATATTTCCCCTGCATCCTGCTCCATGGTGATAGACAAAGGAGTACAGCACAGACTCATTTCAGACGAAGTGGGGGACAAAAAACCCCCAAACCCCTGTGAACTCTTACCTGTTTGGTTTTGGTTTTTTTTTAATTGCAGATTGCCTGGATAAAATACAGATTTGCTATAAATCCGAAGGGAAGACTCCCATGCAGGTCTTCCCAGAACTGGCAGGGCTTCAACTTTTAACTGGGGTACGCAGAGCTTTGTCCGGTCAACTTATTAAAATCTGCGAGTGCAGCAATTTCACAGACCCTCTGACCCCTAGTCCAATGCCATGTCACCCCCACCAAGAACAGTTTTCTTACATCTTCCTAGAGTATCCCTTGCTGCCTCCTGCCTTGCTGCCTTCTCCATAACCTGTTTGGTGACTGAAGACAGCAAAAAGCTCTTCTCCTTCTTCTTCTTCTTACCCCTACACCACGTGCCTCATCCCCTGACCATCATAGTGGCCCTTTGCTGGACCAGTATGTCCCTGCCTCTCTTGTACTGGAGAGCCCAGAACTGGACTCACCACTGCAGATGTGTCTCATCGGTGCTGAGCAGAGGGAGATCATCTCCCTTGACATGCTGGTGGTGACTCTCCTAGTGCAGCCCAGCACAAAGTTAACTTTCATTTTAATACTATTAACCGAGCACCAGCAGGGCTGTAAAGGCAGCAAGCCCAGCAAGTCCATCTGAATTCAATGCACTCACAGTTTCAGAACTGACAAAGAAACCGAAGCCTCATTCACTTTTAACACAGGTATTCCAAACCTCCTGAGAACATGGGATTTCAAACACATAGTCTGTGACAATTTTGAGCAGTGAAGCATTTATGTACCTTCAGAAATGTGGTGCCACGTGCTGGTTTAGATCTTCTCAGAGCTCTTCAGTGCAGCATCTGTGCAAAGTTCTGAGATATCTGGTCTGAGGAGTCTCTGAGAAGTCTTGTCAGTCAGGAAATGCTGTTCAAGACACAGAGACTTTGTTTTGAGCGGGATGTAACCAATTCACTTAGCATTTCACAGTACTATGTATTATGAAAATAGTTATTCTTTATTTGCAAAGTAGCAGAATGCAAAAGTTTTGCTTATGAAAAACTACATAATAAAACAGAAATGCTAGCCCATACATCCCTGGAGGTCTGGAAAAGGATTTGCTAAATAAAATTCAATAAAATTTAATTAAATATCACAAACCCTAAGAGCATAATTCATTACTGACCCGTTTAGCACATTCTGAACAAAATCTATTTCAACACGGTAGTGAAGGCTATGTATCTGCATCTGTAAGAATCACAGAATGGTTTGGGTTGGAAAGGACCTTAAAGTTCATCTAGTTCCACCCCCCTGCCATGGGCAGGGACACCTCCCACTAGCCCAGGTTGCTCAAAGCCTCATCCAGCCTGGCCTTGAACCCCTCCAGGGATGGGGCATCCACAGCTTCTCTGGGCAACCTGGGCCACTGCCTCACCCCCCGCACAGAGAGCTAAACGATGTGAAAGCATAAGGTAACAAGTGTTCTGTTTTGCAAAAAGCTGCAGAATGGGAAGAGTTATCGATTTAAACACCAATTTTAATCATCACGCCCTTTCCAAGAGACTGTCTCTCCTGCCTGATAAACAAAAGACGACAAACACCCAAGTCCAGCGCAATTCCTGCAACCCTCTCTGGAGCAGCAGGGTCATGGGTATCCTCTGTAAGCTCAAAAATAGCATGGCCACGTTCCAATCCTGTTCCTGCGACAGTGATTGTGATCTTATCAAAAGGATTTTGCTGACTACTTGAAGATTCCTTTATTTAATACTCTGTTGTACCTAGCTAGGACTAAAACAGCGCTGTTTGCTTGGATAACTTGCTTACAAAGTCACAAGACGGCTTTGCTATGCAGTGTATATTGCAGTTATTGATGCAGCAGCCAGCCCTTCTCTACATGCTCAATCAGTGGCATTTTGCCTATGCAGTATTTAAACCTATGTGGATGAGCAAAAAGAGCTTAAATGGACTCCAGTCATTGTGAGGCTTGAAAAAGAGGGGAGCATAAAAAGCATAGTTGAACTATAAGCAGAGAAGAACAAATGTCCCTGAACAGAAATGAAGCTTGGAGTCTACTTGGAGTCCTTCAGCAACACTGACTCTCCTATTTTCAATCTCCTGAAGGTGTTTTAGAGAGAGGCAAGGACTCGAGAAGATGACATTTCAGTTCACCTGCAGCAGAGCTTCTGATAAAAATCCTATATGGGTTTGTATTCCTGTGTTCTTGTGCACAAAAGTCACTACGAAATTACCTGTTCTGATTAAAACCAACATTTTAAAGGGAAATTCCGATGAAGAAAAACAAGGAGGTTTGTTTTTATATCTGTGCCATTTCAAAGTCACTGAAAGCTAGCAATACATTGCAGGAAACATATATCCAAAAGTAGGCACGTGCATCACTAATTCTGTGGCTAGGTTGTCACGGAAGATTTGACAACAATTTATCATGGAGTTATTTCTTCTGTTCAGGGAAGGAAAACTGGCTGTGGTCTGACAACCCAGTAGCCCCAGTGGCAAGATATAATTCCTTTCTTTCCCCTGACACTCTGTCCTGTTCCTACAGCCACCAACCCCTTGGGTAGACCAGGTTTGGTTTGTAGACCAGCACTCGAAGTCTTTAAACAGCAAAAAAGTTTTAAAATTGAATCCTGTTCTCAGTCCTGTTCATTTCTGAGTCCCAATGGTGTGTTAGCCCACAGGCTGCTAAAGAGGTAAAATTTGGGCCTGATACAAAGCAGGTCAGTGCTCCGAACCATGGAGGTCCACAATGCCTTTCATACTCTGGCAGAGGAGCTCAAACACTCCCTTAATGGTCATTTGATTGGAAACATGTATCATTTACTTCTATCCATTAAAAGTCTCTTTCCCCACCTACAATAGGGTAAAGAAATATCAATCTAAAAACCAGCTGAAATTCTCTATGGAGTCTCCAGAAGAGAGTCTCCCTTAGCTCCTGAGATGACATCCTTTCTGTGTCCACCTCCACCACAAACCTCACAAACATGTCCAGCTTTTCACAAACCCTGGCACTGACATCCAACCAGCCTCGGTGAAACCATCCCAAGAACTCCCACTACTTTGGATGCAGGATTTCTAAGCAAAGCTCTGATGCGTAATTTCCCTCCTTGGTCCTGTGTATGTATCTGTGGCTCTGCAGAGGATACACCCTAATGGCCAGCATGTCAGAAACCCAAAACACATGGTCAGTGAAAGCGATAACGAACAATTAGCACATGCCTCATCTGCACTTACTTCACTACCGCAGGTAAAGAATGGGCCAAGCCCAGAGGTACCGTGTATCTTCCTGAAATAACATGAGCAATTTCTTACTTTTTCTTGATCTGGAGAAAAACTTGATGCCCCCAGGAGAGGTAGACGGGTTAGAATTGGGGGAGGACTCTTTGGAGGAGGACCTGAAGATCCCACTGAAGCTCATTCGGCGTGGGGAGCGTGGGGGAGACTCCTGGTAGGGGAAGGGGAACACTGTTTTGGGTGAGCCGGGGCTATGTTTGGATCGCACAGGGGCAGAAACAGGGCTGGAAGGTCGGTTCTGGAGCCCTTTTGAGAAAATGCCTTTTGAAGGACTGCCGGCAGAGTAGCTTTCTTCCACCTAAGGAGGAGAGAAAAAGAAAGAAAAAAGAAAAATCACCATTAATTCCATTCAGCTTGGGCCATCAGGATCTCTGAACTTGTCTCAACAGTCAACTCCTGTTTATTCAGGTGGTGGATCAGCCAGACCTCACCTTGCCCAGTGCCTGCCTGGATGGACGTGCAGATGCATGTGTGCCACCTCTCTGGGCTCCTGCTGCCCCTTGCATTAAAGACTGCTTGAATTTCACAGAGAATTTCAACACGTGTGCCTACGTTTTACTATCACACTTTTCTTTGCCACACATCCGACTTCCTTCCCCAGACAACTGAAAGATGACTGGTAATGAATTTTAAGGCAATGAACGATTGCTATTAAAGAAACACAGTGCCCAAAAGCCTTCCTCCCGAACTGAAGCACCCACCTACAGTACTTAAATCTCCATGGCACGATGTGACACAGCACAGTGTGCAAGTTCCCAGGAACCTGACAGGACTCTATGATGCCAGCCACAGTCACAACTGTGGGATTGCAACTCCAGTCCCAAGAACAGAGGAACCACTTTAAAGTGACAACATTCCTGCTAATTACCCCGTCCCTGAGCTTGGATACGACCTTTCTAACAACCACATCTCTTTTGGGACCTGTGCTGGCTTTCCAGCTAGCGTGGGTATCTGTGCACAACACAGCACTGCACTGTGCAGGCTTGCCTAGCAAGGGGGGATAAAAATCCAGAAAAAAACAAACCAAAAAAAGAGCAAAAGTTAAATTCTCCCCACACACAATTAACAGAAGCTGACCTGAGACCCCTGTGGGATTTGCCTGTGCCTGGGCTGTATGCAGAGTTAATTTCCTTCTGGAGGCACAAAGCACTTCTGTGGGTGAGAGGCTGCTTTTTGAGCTGGGGGAGTTTCTCATGAATGAAGGGCTCTGTTCCTGGCCAAAGGCAGCGGTGGGTTTCAGGTCTCCAGGGAACACATAAGCAAAGGCCACAGCGTATGTGCCCATGGGCACGGTGTGCTGCTGAGTTTCAAGCCCTCTGCACGCCTGCTCCTCTCTTCCCAATCATGCAACACAACCCAGGAGGTATGGGGCAGACAGCAACTTCTGCCTGTGACAATGCCACCTGATGTGTGTCAGTCTAGTTGGGTATGGGCATTCTTGCCATGGGGGGCATTGTAGGGAGAAATAGTATCTTTTGTTAGGATGACTTAGACGAAAGAAGAGATGAATGAAAGCCTCACAGGTACATACACCCTCCTTTGGGTCAGTGAAGGGCTTGTGTATATGAATCCAGATAAAAATGGTCAGCTGAGTTTATAGCACATATGCAATTCCCTCTCTTTTCAAGATAATGTTTGGCCACAGCTCCAAAATGCTTGTAGAAATACATACAAGCAGCACGATGGCCAGATGGCTGCTCCCTCCATAACACAGGATCCCAAATCTCATAACCCTTTCTGTCTCCTGCATACACACTTTGGACCAGCTCTTCTTTCCATTCGGGATGGGACAGAGCTGGGTGCTGCTCTGTGGGAATTGCAGAGAGCGTGGCCTCCCACTTGGGAAGGTTTCTAATGTAAAAGGCAAGTGGCACCGGGTCTGTGAGAGGGACACAAAGAGCATGGGTCACTAGGAGGGGCATGGAGCCGCAGCGGCACGGCACAGCCCTGGACAGCCAATGAATTCTGTATGTGCTACTCTGCACAGCACAGGGATGTCTGGCAGGATGCACAATCCCTTTTTGTACCTGTATACTTATTTTTGACAGCATGGACAAAAATATCTCAAAAATATACTTGGCCTTTTGCAGAAGAATTAGAGGAGCAGTTGCCCTCAAGGGAAAATTTTTGGAAAGGATAAATCAATCCTGACTGAAGCACTGGGTACGAAATACTCTGACAATATCCATCAGAGAAGAAAGAAAAAAAATGTTTCAAGCTTAATGTAGTGGCTTGTGTCCCAGATTTGGCTCCCAGCTCTGTCACAGATTCTGTGTGAAATCTTGAAAACTCATTTCATATTACAGATCTATCCTGCCACGAGGACCACATTGCCTTTATTTCCACGCTAAGTCCTCTGGCACACAGACTGTCTCCTGGTGAGTATTTATCAAGAATAACGGGGCACAATCCCTCAACTGAGACCTGGAATAATAACCACACTATAAGTAAATTAATAAACAAACAGCACTGTTGTCAGGGATAAATAGTCCCAATGTGGTAGCTTTTTCATAAAAGCTCATTAACTTTACTAAAATACCATCTCTAAATCATCTGAGACTACTCACACGTTGTTCTCTTCACAACCACATAGTCCAGGAAACAACCAAGTAGCACAACGGCACCTCCTTTTCCGTTGCAATTTAAAGAGGTCTGTTGCCAAATCTACTGCCTGCAACTGAGCAGTAAGAATATTTTCAACTTCATTTTAGTCATAATACAAATCTGCCACTACTACTGTAATTTAGGACTGTTTCCAGGATGGTAGTTTGTCCTGGGTCGAGCTGAGACAGAGTTAACTTTCTTCATAATAGCTAGGAAGAGGCTGTGTTTTGGATTTGTGCTCAGAAGAAAGCTGATAAAAAGGGATGTTTACACGGCTGCCAAGGTCTTTTAGCTCCTCTGGCTGTCCACAAACAGGAGAAGCTGGGAGGGAGCACAGCCCAGTTACTAGCCCAGGATTTGATCTTAGGTTCAGGACTGAGACCCAAAGTGGCCAATAATCTATTCCATAACATACACGTCATGCCCACTATATAGGTGAGGACCCTCCGGAAGATTGGCCCTTTTTGTTCTGGGTCCCCTTTTGCTCCAGGTCATCTCACTCCAGGTGGTCGATCTCTCAAGGCCTTTCCCCCCACCCCCCGTCAGTTCTCGGTCTAGGACGCTCGGACTGTTATCTCCGTTCCATTAGAGTGGTTTCAGGACTCTCCTTGCTCTGGGACTGTTAGCCAGGAACAGGCTGAGCCTTGGTCATTTGGTGTGGGGGGGCAGTATCACTGTGTATCACTCATTTGTATATTTGTATATACTATTATTTTCAATATTATTGTAGATAGTTATTAAATTGTTCTTATCTCAACCCATGAGCCCTTTTTTTCCTTTACCCCTTTAATTCTCTCTCCCTTCCCATCACATAATTTTTCCTTAAGTGACAAGTCATGACACTTGTAAAGTGAAGAGAAGGACATCATTCTGGTGCCACCCTTAATATTTCATGCTCTTTTCGCATGGTTGTTTGGTTATAATGACACACAGATAAAAGACACTTTTAAAAGACTTTTTAAAGAGATGGTATCGTCATGCTAAAGCAACTCTAGAAATGTAAAATGTCAAGCAACAATTTGTCAAATAATGTTGGTATTCCCTCGAACGCAAAAGTCAAACATGAAAGGAAATTGTTCTCAAATTCCAGGCAGAATCAGCAGGATGTTTTTATTTATTGCAGTCACAACCAGTTTATTTCTCTCCATTGCACCAGGCAGATGAATTAGCTAATTGTTGGAGCACCAGGGGCACGCTGCTAAATACACATGTGCATGTTACTAAATTAAAGGAAATTACTACATCAAATTCTTCCCCAGTCACTCAACACATTAATTATACACAGGTTACACCCACCATCAAAGCTGATAAATACCTGTGATTTTGCTCTGGGAATTACAACAGGATTGCTTTCTTATAATATTATTTGAAGCTAATGGATTGCGAGTTCTAAAAGATGATTAGGCACTTGTATGAGTAAAATCAGCAGCAACAACAGTTATCACAGCGTATACAAAAGTTGCAAGGCAACGTTAATTTTCATGCTTCAGCTGGGAATGCGGAAGAATCTCTGCTGTCGAATAAACATCATTCATTCTATGCAGACTTGCTGTGACGACTCCGGCAGTGGTGCTGGAGGCAGGTTACACAGCTAGATGGATCATCAGCCTGTTCTTCGTGTTTTTGAGACTCATATCCTGAAGCTATGACAGGTAGGTGGGCACAAAACTCCCACATGTGCTTTGAAAAGATAACTATTCTCCCAGCTGAGCTGTAGCAGCAAAAAAAAAAAAAAAAGTGTTGTGTTCTGGTTTCTCATGTTAGTAACCCTTGTACATCAGTTTGTGTTGGTCCAGGAAAAGCAGTAAAGTGAAAATGGGCAGAAATATGAAACACAATAAACGCACATGGTGATACGGCTCATTTGACTGTGACCAGATAATTGGCCTCATGGAGATAAGGAATCCAAACACACAACGCAAGTACAATACAAACGAATGCACAAATACGGTCTAATCAAACAAATTGAAAAATTCCTCTAAGTACGAAGACCTAATTAAGAAAAAAAACAACCAACCAACAGCAAAACATTCCTGCACTGGCTTTGTGCAGAGCTTATGCGGGATCTTTGAGCTCTGTGCCTAACCTTGGACTCCTTAAACCTTAAAAGTGGTTATGTTGGAGAGGAATGTCAGCTCCTGACCATACGTCTGTAGAGAACAGTGCAACAGGAATAGGGCTAAATTATCAGCTCAGAAACAGCGCCAGTACAACCCTACCCTCAACCTATGGCAATGTGCCCCCTGGGGAGGTTAAGCAACTAAGCAGATTCCTGTGCTACATCAGATGTGCTGGTTCTAGTGACTGCCTTTGCTTTTTAAAGCTAAACCTGTTACCTTACATAGCACTGAGTAAATATATCCTAAAGTGCTGTAAGATGCTGTCAGACTTAATGCTTCAGAGCACAAGAGGATCCTCAGCTGGGGACCAGGGAGAGACTTTGCTCTGTTGTACAAACCAAATGATCTTAGGCAGGTTTCTAAAATGCATCCAGAACTGGTGACTGTTGAAAATAAAGCAACAAAACAAGACATGTCTGACAGTGCTTGGCATCCAGCTGACTTAATATTCAATTTTTTGAATGAAACGTAAAGTGATAGCTTGGCACTTGCCCTCAGCCAGGCAGCTCTGGAAGATTTCAGCACAAGAAATAGCATCCTGAAAACTGCCCGTCATTTTGCCTCAATGAGGGAATCTCTCTGTTCCTAATCTCTTCTTCCTTTCTCCTAGCTATGCACATTAATGGCTCAAGGCCATTCTGTGATGGACCAGTAGACCCACGCCTTCACTTTCAACAGGCAAACTCCTAGATGACAAACTCCCAACATAAACCACTACCAGTCCCAGACTACCCCCTACCAGGGAATTTAACAGCTGGACAGAGGCCCAAACCACCGGGCTCTGCAACAGGACTGTGCCCAAGCCTTTCATCTCCCGGCCAAGAAAATCATCCCTGACCTTTTTTATTTATTGCTCCTGTCGACATATCCCAATTGAACAACCTTGTATCTTGTGCCATTAAGAATTATCCATCTTGAAGGTCGTCCATGTCTTCCGGTATAAGGTCCTTCTCTATGTTGAAAAAAACACTTCTCTCTGCATCATCAACTGTTTCGGTTAGTACGCCCCTATTTTCCATCTCAGCCTTACTACAAAGACCAGTCCCAGGACTGAGTTTGGGGAAACCCCACCAGTTCTGTCCTTCCACCCAACAGCTGTGATTTCAATACCAGTCTCCCATCTTTCCCTTCATCTGTTTTCTTACCTGACTTGTAATTCTTCACCTTATTTTACAAGAAAGATTAAAGTGCACTACGTTTAATCACCACCATATGATAATCCCCAACGCAATGTGCTAAGGGATCAAACTACCCGTACTTCACCCCAAACTCGCCTCTCGTCATCCACACACCACCCATCTCAGCCCTGTCTCTGCACTCACAGGCAGAAATTCTCCTGACATGGTTATTTTCTTTCCCTTGCTTTGTATTGAAAATCTGATCCCTCTGTCTACCCAAATAAAGTCCTGTCTAAGAAGACACCGCTGCTCCCAACCTAGAATTTAAGAACCACGTAACTGCAGGGAAGTGTCCTGCCAAAGTGATGCTGCCAGAAAAATGAACAAGCTGTGCTGAGAAGACCTTGACCACAAACAAGCAGAGATTGTGCTGGAGCTGGAGAAACCCAGACACTGCCCATGTCCCTGTCACAGTACCTCATCACAGCCATCTTCCCCACTCCCCTGTCAGGGTGCTCCAGCAACAGGTCCTTTCTAGGGCACACAGCCTTCCCCAGAGGATGCCCTCCCTGAAGCATTTCTGTGTCTGGTTCAGTTTCTGGTGAATTTACACTCATTTTTCAGAACATCCTGAAATAAAAATTCTGTCTGGAATACAAATGGGCTCAAACTAAATAGCCTTTCAAAATGCTTCTGAATTTAAGTGAAAGTTGTTAAATGCTCCTGAGCTCGGCTACTTTTTTCTCAACTCTGAATAGTTAGGACATTCCTGGAGCATTTGAGTTCTGTTTGCTTTTACAAGCAACAGTGAGTTATTTGACCTTTATTTTGCCTCTTCTCTTAAAAAAAAAAGTTTGGAAGGCAAATAACAGAAAAGGAATCACCTCCCACCACCCTTGACAGGGACAGTAAACACAATTAGAGACGATACACCAGATAGATGTCTGTACTTGTTTCCTGCCCTTCCACTGAATCTCAATAAAAAAGCCCTTTGATAAAGTTAATTGGATGATTCTCTCATTCTGCTGGAATAAAAGAGCACACAGAAACACAAGAGCTGACTTCATTAGACTGAAAGGTAATGAAGGACTTACTCTCCCAGGCACCATGTGGTCACATTCACCATCACTAGTTCCCTTGGTTCTGCATGAGTGGCAACAATTGAAATGACAACATATTTTACAGGATCAGAGATGTCACTTCCCAAAACTAAAGCACAATGACACTTTCCCAAATTAAAATACAATGGGATGCGGCTGGCTGCTCTGGCAGGCTTTGAGAGCCCTGCATTGCTGCACGGACACTCAGGGTCAGGATTCCAGCTGCAAGCGTTGCTGCTCAAAGGCAATTTTCCTTGAGGAAAGGTGAAAGCAGGGCTTGCTCCTGGTCCACTTCCTAACCCTTAACTGCATTTCCTTTAAAGCAGTGGATGGGAAGGAGCCATGCATGTGGCAGTGCAGCGGTTGGCACATACGTCCTTGCCCTGAGGCTCGCTGCACCCACTGCCCAGGCTGTGGCACCATCCAGGACATGCTCTCCATCCTCCTTGCTGAGGCCAGTGCACTGTTTATAAAGAAAAGGATAATTAAAAGACTGGGAAAAAAATAATCAAAAGGAGATTTATTATCCAGTAAAGGGGGGGGCTAAAAAATGGCATATTTTGTGCTTCTCCTCCTTGTTCCAGGGGTTGCTTGTGCAGTTCCCATGAGTCGCTGGACAAAACAAAACCCATGCTGGGACCAGAAGCAGGACAAAGTGCTCCCTGAAATTTTTCAATATTGGAGTCACTCCTCAGATGTTTTCTGATCCCAGATTATCAGCGCTTTCCTGCATTACTGAGAGCAGAACTGTGAGCCAGTGCTAAATGCAGTCATAACAAAACCTTTGCTTTTCACCCTATTCCTTTGTTTGTACATCTAAAAACCAAACTAATCCTTTAACCACCGTGTCACATCCAGAACCCATGTACAGCCTATTACCTGCAGCTATTCTCAAAATCTAACCAAGGCTTTGTGAAAGACTTCCCAAAAACAAAGTCTGCATTATTTGTTCCTAGGTGTATCTGATCACAGTTTGGCCAAATTGAGACGGGATGTTTTTCTGCAAAATCTATTTTAAGTGATTCAGGTCATTTTGCATTGGAGAGTTTCCTGCTCAGAATTTACCACTCTCTCCCCCTTATTTTTGTAGGAACTACAAATTGTATCAGTAATGAGTCTGTACTTCTTTCAAGAAACTGATAAAGCATGATAAAACAGAATGTTTTGTCTGCCTAGAAACAAAATTTTCCACTGATGAGTCTCAATTCATTTTATCAGCTGGGTTTTTATTCATTTCATTGGCTCCATGTTTATTCAGTATCATTCCAGTTTCTTTAAAACAAAAAGTCTTGTGCTACTTTTTTATATACATGACACTGACACTATGACATTTTCCAACCAAATTTATAATTCAATTAGAACCCCACATTTGTTCAATATGATCTGTTTACCATTAATTCCAGTCTAAATGAGTCTATTATAATAACATCATTAACTACCCAACATTAGATATTTCATTGTTTTGCCCAGGAGTAATGTTAGACTGACAAACCTGTAAATTATCTTAATTGCAAACACTGTAAATATTAACACAGTAATTGCTTTTTTTTTTTTCTCCAGTCTTTTGGAACTTCATTTCTTCTCCAACATTTATTCAAAATCAGCACTATTTAGAGAAAGCTGTGCCAATTCATTCAAGGGTATTATATGAGAGTTGTTTGGATTTAATTTTCAAATGCCTAGGTTTAGCATCTTCTGCTTCAAATACACTTCAGACATTAATATGACAGTCATCATTCTCATCTAAGACAAACACCTCACCAGCTTTTTCTCCATGTAGAGAAAAGCACTTTTAGTGCACACTTCTTTTCCGAGGTTTCTTCTATATTTTTATGACAATTCTGTTATTTCCATAAAGGAGTGGATCAATATTATTCTTCAAATTTCTCTTCTTCCTGCTCCTCCCTCCTCCAGCTATAATTTGCTAGCTGCCTCCCCAGGGACAATTTTCTTGTATAATGTTCTTCTCTCTAACCATTCACAATCCTGGGCTTTCAGCTGAAAGCAATAGCTACCAGTTTCCTATTATTTCCACACCTTATCCTTCAACCTACGTTTTAGATGAAGGATCTATAAGCACTCAAGGTGCTAAGAGCTCCAAAACGGATAGAGCCATTTGGGTGCAGAGGGGTGCTCATCCCCGACTGCTCCCTGGCACACCACACCAGAATTATTTTCTGAATGCTGCTCCACATCATTCATGATTTTCCAGGCCTCTAAACTGCTCCTCCTACCCTGTCTTTTCCCAGACCAAGGAAATCCAGTAAATCTAATTGCTAAACCAGGAGTAAGTCAGTTCCCAGTTATCCTTGTCTATTCTGCTGTATTTAGCGATCTTCTACGGTCTCTCTGCAAAAAGGATTCAAGCCATTTCTGGAGGCCCCAGCTTCGAGCATGGGGCAGTCAGCAATACCAGTTGTTTGACAAAGCTGCCAGTACTTCCAGTACCTGAAGGTGGCCTACAGGAAAGCTGGGGAGGGACTTTTTACAAGGGCATGTAGCAACAGGCTGAGGGGTAATGGATTTAAACTGGAAGAGGGCAGATTTAGACCAGATATTAGGAAGAAATCCTTTACTGTGAGGGTGGTGAGGCACTGGCCCAGGTTGCCCAGGGAAGCTGTGGATGCCCCATCCCTGGAGGGGTTCAAGGCCAGGCTGGATGAGGCTTTGAGCAACCTGGGCTAGTGGGAGGTGTCCCTGCCCATGGCAGGGGGGTTGGAACTGGATGATCTTTAAGGTTCCTTCCAACCCAAACCATTCTGTGATTCTGTGATTCTTTGATTCTGTGATTCTACACAAGTAGTAAGGCATTTTGTCACACAATAGGAAGGGCCAGAATACCTGCCACGGGCACAGGAGCTACCTCTCTCCATCACATCACACCACAAACTTCTACACAAGTCTTCAGAATATTACAATCTCCATCTTCTGCAGAGGAAGGTGAAAACAATCCCTATCGCCTTCCTGTCACCAGTCATAAAGGAAAAAAGAATACATAATTCATAATAGTAGCCAAGTTAATGAGAAGTGATTAAGGCTAAACTTCAGGAAATGTGTGTCACATTCCCACTGCTGCCAAAAAATTCCTATGTGAACCTGAACAAATAATTCTGCACTTGAGTTTCCTCGCTGTGTAATGAGGATCATTGAGATTGAGAGACACTTGCACAGTTAAAGTGCAGAGAATCATTGTGAAAAATGTTAATTCAGTTTCTAAAAGCCTTTCACAAAGAACAGGTGAATTGAACTAATGGCAGATTGGAAAGACAGATGAGAAAGACTACTCTTCTCTACCTTGTGCTATAGCCCAGGTGACAGAAGAGTTCAGTGCAGGGAGAGAGACATCCCTGATGAATTGCCAGTCTCCAGCACGACTGGTGGATTGAAAAGCCATGATGCTGATGAAATACTGACAATATATAAATGTTACACATCACACTGTGATTTCAAACTTGAACAAAGTGAAAACATCTCACTTGAAAGTGAACAACAACTTGGTAACTTCTTTAACTAGCACCCTGGCTACAGGGACTGGCAAATGTTTAGTCAGAATTAAATAAAATACTGGAGCCTGATGCTAGCCATCATTCACTAGCAGCAAAGATCACACCCTTCACATTGAGGAAAACGATATTTAGGATGAGATGTGTGGCAATGTTTTTTGCTAGTGGATCTATTTATTATCAGAAGTCGGGCACTGCCAGTTGGTTTCTCACCACTTTGTTACATGTGTTGAAGAGAGCTCCAAGTATGATGTTAGAAAAAGTTCTGAGTCCTATACATTCAATCAAAAAGGTCAGCTGAAAAAGCAATTTCAGATCTAAAGCCCTAGCTGCATGGTTATTCCAAAGTTAATTGCCCTTTCATAAGCAGAACTTGACCCAAGCCTGGGAAAAAAAAAAATAAAATCATCCTTTACTGAAGCGGCAAAATGGGGCAAGTACAGAAATGTTCTTCCAGTTGCCCCAAGGCAAGCACTCATCAAAGGAGAGTTACAAGACCAGTAAGAGGAAAAACAAGGGCCTCAAAACTTGTAAAGTGGAAGTCATTAAATGATATAATGTAATACTACACATGAGTGAGATTAGCTTTGGTGGTTTTTTTTCTTCAGGACTGAGATTCATGCAGCTTTCTCACCCTTCTTTGGGAAAAGGAGGTGATAAATAGAAAAATCAAGTTTTGGCTAGAAATCTCTGTGTTCTTCCAGCATGACAACCCTTTCCAAAAACATCATATTGTTCACTTTATTCAAACCACCAAAAAAGCACTTTTTGGTAACACTGTATATTTTAGCTGCCCTGGCATCTACAAGAGTTCCTCTGCGTCAGTGACTCCTACGTCAGTCTGAAAAGGTCCAATGCAGAAAAGAACAAGGCCAATGTTATAAACATATTCAGCTACTGATGGATTGCAGAACTTTTTTAAATGATTGTCCTTTCTTGTGAGGTGCAAAGGAGTAGAAACTCGTGCTGTCAACTGAGCTAAGTTATTATTGTTCTAGATGCAGATTAGCTGCACTAATGAGGTATTTATTGCTCCACCTGCCTTGAACTGTAACTGCAGACTCCTTGAAAAATTGTCTGTACTAAATTTAATCTTCACAGACGTCCATATCCTTGTAAATATTGTCACAAGTCAAACTGGTCCGCTGTGTGGCTACAGGGGTTATCTACTGTTCAGAGGAGAATCTCCCTTCACCAAACCCGTAACTTGGCTGGTAGGAGGCTTACCTTTAGCAGACCAGCTTGTACTTCAACAGTCTGTGAAAATGATGGGGCCAGGACCTGAAGATTACAGATCCCACCCACAATTTTATTGCTTTGAAGATTGTGTAGGCACTGTACAACCATCCCTAATGTCACCCATTAAATATGCTCACCTGGTCATTTGAAAGCAAGCAAACTCTGCGAATTTATTAGTTTAATTTAATAGCAGGCCATCAGAAAAACAAATCACAGCAATGCTTCCAGGAGGATAACTTTGAGTTAATCCCACATCAAAGAGGAACCCTTCCACCTTGTTTAGGGGAAGACCCTACCACTATAGCTTCAGCAAATAGCAGCAGCTCATTTTCCAGTGCCAAAGACAGATAGGTCAATGACACTAACAGTTAAAACCTCTGCACCAGAGAGCAACCATCAGGAGGCAATTCCAATAAAACATACAGGCAGCCAGAATCACCTATTTGGGCACTGTATTTCTGTAACACCATAAATTTTGTTAGCTGACTATATTCCTGAGAATAGTTATGTGATACCACTTCATTGAACTACAACAGCGTTGGACACAGCATCTGCAGTATTTAAAGCAATACCACCAGAGGTTAGCATCACTTACAGGTTATACTGCATAGGCACCGCCATGGTAGTGTCTGTAAAAGTCACTGTGTTTGCCCTAGTGCATCACTCTCAACAGGTAAATGGGATGGCAGGAGAGATTAAAACCCCAGGCTTTTTAAGCCTAAAAAATTGTGTTTACCACCAAGAGACTCAATCACTACAGCAAAGGTGCAGCTGTGGAAATATCCTACCTTGCGGGAAGCATTTTTGTCTGCGCTCTCCACATCGCCGTCCAAGAATGGCATGGCAAATGAGCTGAGATCCTGCCAGGACAGAGAAGAAAAATTGATGTCCTATATTAATGTCTTCTTCCTTCTGTCAGAGCATCCCATGATTGTAGCCCATTATGTTATTTCCTAAATGCCCACTGCTTTACCCATAGCAACTGTCGATAAGCAATAACACTGGCTCTGAGCATTCTTCTTGGCTGTGAAACCAATGGCAGATGTAACAGGTGAAAAGGGAACCTTTGGCAGCATTTGCAGTACATCACCATGAAAACGCACCTGCAGAGCCAAAGTCAAAAGTCTTGTGCTAAAACTTTCAAGGGGAGGTGCACAAATGCAACAGAAAAAGTTGTAGGAAATTACACTTTAAATATAGTCACTTGCTCAGCAAATGGCCTATCTTGTCTCTAGTGGGGTGTATAATCTTAGTTTACTGAGTATTTACGGCTGTAAAGAGAACCTGAATAAGAATACGTCGATGTTCTGAGAAATATGTAACATTCACAACAAAGAGGGAGAAAACTGAGACAGTGCCTGGAGAGGAAATCACCAATTCACTTGCACAGATTGCAGAGGAGCATCCAGTTCTGCGTGACTAAAGACAATGAAGCCATAAGCACACATGCTCATCTTTAACTAACAAAAACAAACTGCAATTATATTCTACCTCCTGCCGTCTGTTCTGTTTATGCTACTTCGTGTTCCAGCCACAGGGTTTTTAGAGCTCCCTCTACATGCATAAGGAAATTATGTTAGTGTCAAGTTTAGCATCTGTTTGATCAGAAAAGTAGATAACGAGTAACTCTCTGACCAAAAGCATGGAGCTGACTAATGCTGTGTGCTGAAGAACTGAGGCTTGGATCCCTAAGCTTGATCTAAATGTCAGGAATACCTCCCCAATGCAAAACCTCCCAGATGCGAGGCATCACCCTTTCCATGTAATGATTCAGTGCTTCTCTACCACCACATCTGCATCCCATTTAAAATAGCTCAAAACATAAATAAATAGCAATTTCACGTAAACCTAATTTGAGATTAAATAGAGTTTAATTAAAAATTAGCACTGGCTGGGAAGCCTGCAAGGCTTGCTTGCCTTCAGAATTCAGAGCAGCCACAGGTCTAATCACAGCACATTGTGTAATCATACTAAATCCGAAATATTCTCAAAAATGTGTATAACTCAGGCATAATCCTTACAAATGTTTGAAAATATTCTGGTTACATAACAAACAACAAAAATAAGGAACAAAAAATTGAATTACTGGAACAGAAGCACATGGGTGTAATTCATGCCAAGTTGGAAAGGAGGAAAAAAAAAAAAGCAGCAGCAGCCAGGCTTGGCCAAGCTGGCCCCAGATCATTAGGCCACAAACCAAAATATTCATGACAAATTAGTATGCTCCGGGCTCTATCTATGCACATTCAATGGGAACTATCTACAACTGTCCAAACTACAAAGCACCAACCCAACTATGTAACGGCACCCTCATGGTCACGTCTTTCATGTTACCTTCGTTTGCAAATGAAAATGTAAGCAAACATCTGAAAACCAAAAGAAAAGGCAATTTGTTTGGTTTAGATTTTCACTGTTATCAAGATTTGACGGAGGCTGAACCAGGCACCACATGATCTGCAAGAAAAGCTTCTGTATTTATTTCCTTATTCTTATAATTAGTTAAGACCAAAATGACTTCCACACTCCATATAAAAACTATTCAGCCATAAATGGCATTTATAAACAGTAAATGGATTACTGTTATCATTCCTACTGCATACACTACTGCAAGACTTAAATGAAGTATCTCTGTGAAGAAGTTTAAGAGCCCAATGGAAACTTACACAAAAACATATCCCCCTGTGTTTACTCTATTTTAGCCAAAGGATTTATCAACATTTTCTTCTACCCATCTTTGGTAGTGCAGAACCTGCAATCTGATGTGTGCTAAGCCATTTTCCATGGAATAAACCAAGGAAATAACCTCATTTGAGCTCCACTTATTAGCATCCCTATACTGCTACTTGTAATCCGCAGGGAGAAAACCTGCAGTTTGGGAAGGCTGGAGACTGGATGGAAAAAACTGGGTTTAAGGGGACATATATTTACTAACGAGGGTTGAAAAAGCTGCCCAGGAGACCTGGCACACCTGGGAATGAAACCATACCTTCTTTTTTTTGAGCAGAAGCCTTCAAAAACAGGAGGGGGTAGGTAGGTACAACTATTTTCCTAGGAGCTAAATTTCAGTTCCCAGTTACAACTCTAAGCTTAAAAACATGTATATATTAAATTCCGAATTTTAACATTATCATGAAACTCAGCTGATGACTCTGTTCTAATTCTCTGATATCATGGAGACACGCTTACTTCATCTGTCTTTACACACAGAACAGGAGACCTCTACCCGTAAGCAGAAATAACTGGAGCTATAGCTCTCCAAACAGCATGCAATAGTGCTGGAGGACATTTCAGATAGGATAATAATTGTACTTTTAGTCCTGTAATTGTAGCTGCTACCTAACAATTCTTTCATCTTTCATTCTTCACAGGATTCTATGTGCAAAGGCATCAATTTACAGAAGGAAAAAATACATATATCAAATGCCAGGCTACAAAGACTGCTCTCAGTTCCAAGCTGTTGGTTAAGCAAGGAAATATCAGATGTTGGTTTTCTGTGCATGTACCTCTGCAGAATACAAACACTATTTCTTGTGTTCCTCTCCATCCAGAAGCACGTGACAACACAGTTGACGATACAGTAACACTGAAAAAAAACCCCCAAACCACAAAACAAAACTGCTCCGAAAGTGTTGCGAAACATCACAGTGCTTCCTGAGAGGCCAGTGGTGCAGCCCCGGCTCTTATCACCTATCTGACTGCTCTGATCTTACGCCAACTGACACGCATTGAAGGCTCGCTCTGCCATTAACCTGGGATTGAAACTGTTCTTAGACAGCTTTCTACTGTCCTGGGCTAGGAATGAGTGCCTTGGAAAATCACACAGTTCTGAAGAGGAATTTTAAAAACTTCTGCCAAAGTTGTGCAGGGACATGAGGAAGAGTCCTTCGCATTTGAGACTGCAGAGCCCTGGCTGAGGAACAAACGGCATCCCTCCCTGTATCAACCAGTCCTGCATTACATCCTCGTGTAGACAACTTCTGTAGAGATCACAGCCCATCGTCACCCCTGTAAGGAACAAAGGCCACCAGAGATTGCAGCTCCTAGTGCTGCCAACCTGGAATTAAGAGTATGCAAAGTCTGTTTCGCAAAGTTTTGTTCACTTTCCTGCCATGCTCCCATTCCTCAGTCACTTCACACAGCTCAGCACTGCCTGACAGCCAGACATCCCTCCTGCCATCCCCAATCAGAAAACATGACCTCTCGAGCAGTTTTCATTTACCTTGGAGCCACAAAGCCACTTCAGATTTATCTGATTTGCAATACACTTTTATTTACAAGTGGTTGTCATGGCAGCTCCTTTTATACTCACTAAAGAATTCGTCCCCAGGGATATGAAAGTTTTTTCCAGGGGACAGCAGTGCTGTGACACTGCA
This sequence comes from Pterocles orientalis, assembly GCA_011057875.1. Taxonomy (NCBI): domain Eukaryota; kingdom Metazoa; phylum Chordata; class Aves; order Pterocliformes; family Pteroclidae; genus Pterocles; species Pterocles orientalis. Next base: position 205,702 of record WKFP01014556.1, on the reverse strand, counting down.
GAGCCATGGCGGGGGGCTCCTGCCACCAGCCAGGCTCTCTCCTGGGGAGGGTACTCTCCCACAACACCTCCTCAACAGGTGATTTTCCAGGACTTTTCTTTATTGATAGCACAGGAGGTTAACAGATCTAAAAAAGCAACTAAATTGACTTTATTGTTTTCAGCAGGCTTGCCTGCTGTTCTAGTTTTTGCAGGGTGTAAGTCAGGATAATTCTGTTTGCAAGCGCACTTACCTTCTCTCCCGCTTCTTTCCCTAGTTCCTCTGGGGGGAAACCAGATATCTGGAATGTTATAGGTTCTTCACCAGTTTATCCTCCAAAGGTGAGACTAACTCTAAGGTGATTCTTGTCTGGGTTGCCCCTACATCTAGAGGGTGATCCTTCCCAATTCCAGCTCTTTTTCCTTTGGCAGCCATTATATCTGAATACTTGGTATTATGTGAAAAGAAAGAAGAATAAAATTTTTGTTTTATTTAAAATTTTTGGAAAACAAAGAACCTTTTCTCAGAACTGTTTTGGAGAATGGGAAGGAAAACCACATTTTAGGATACAAAAAGCAAATATATTGGCTAGCATAGCATAGCCAAATAGCAACAGGAGCCAGATCTGGTTAGCCAAACCATTTTTCACCTTTTCCAGCCAGTTTCACTGTTTCTTTCCTTACTGGGGAGGATTCCTGCCAACAGGGCTTGCCCAGACACGCTGGTCTGGATGTTGCTGCAGTTGGAGACCTTGGTGTCAGAAGAGAGCTTCCAGCAATTCTGTAGCGGAGGCTGCAAGCTTAAACAACAGACCACTAAATCCTTGAATCCAGTAAACACCACAGAATAAACAGGATTCTTTTTTATTATTGTTTTGTTTCGAAGATATTTTGGCAGCCCGGTTGATAAAGCTTGTCTGCAATGGCTGAAGCCAAGCAGCCAGCAATGCATGCTCTGATGGACAGGCCAGAGACCAATTTCCAAGGTATTTTGGGTGGAAACAGGACCTTTTTATGGCCCTGCTCAACAGTGGTCCAAAATTTCAGGGCAGGGTATCAAAAGAATATTTCACAAACAGCTCCCTGTCCCATCCTTTGCAACTGTCCCTTCAAACGCAAGGCATGGCCATGCAACAACATGGTCACGTGAAATCCATGCCCATGGTGGTGGGTCTATGCCCCATGAACACGGTCAACTCTTTGGCCATGTTTCAGAGGTGACTCAGATCAGAATAGCTTCATGGTAGCCCTATGGCCCATCTCTGCTGACAGCTGGGTTCCTCTGCTATAAGTAACTTCGGAGTCCTAGCGTATATAGCATCACACAGTCCTGACTACTGAAGGTGTCACCTATGAGACAACATTTTTCTGCTTCACTAAATTCTATCTATGTGCTAGGATTGCACCAAATTTAAGGATGTGAAATGCCTGCCAGACATTACAGTCTCTTTTTACAGCATAACTCAAGCAGGAGGTAATACTTTACTAAGACAGCTTTTCAATATGGGGACACAGCTTCTTTAATAAAATAAGCAAAGAAAACAATATACAGAGAAATTAAGCTGAGTGCTGACAAGAGCCCTGATCTCACAGAAGATTGCTAAAAGCTGCACTGCTCAGCATCACGCCTTTATACGGCTCTCAGGGTCCCCTCCTCTGCTAACGTTACTGAGCTATGAGCACTTCAACTATCCTACCAAGGACAAAGAAAGTTGGGATTTTTACTAACATTAGCTGTGAGCAGTTTCTTTCAGCTCAGTCTGCACAGCAGCAGATTTTTTTAAAAATCAACCTTGGATTTGTACCTATTACAAGCCTATGTAAAACTCTGAATAGCAAATACACTACACATGCTAATAGCCTGTGAACAGAATCCAAAGTTTGAACTCTGTGGAATAGAGGGCATAGCTTGGTAGCTCTGATTGAATAGGAAAATTTCTTTTTCTGAGAACAATCCTATCTAGAAGCCTTTGGGGATTTGTATCAAATCACTCAACTGTTGCACAAGGAAAGATTCAAAACCAACAGACACAGGAATTTCTGTCCTTTTGTTTTTGTTGTTTTGATATACCAGACATAGTATAGTATAATAAGACTTGATATATTACTTTATTCCTTTAGGAGTAGATTGCTCATTGCTTTGCTTTTTTCCCTCCCCCATGCCATCTAGACTGCAGCATGTGTTTTGGAGACAGATATATAAGTCGTACTGTGAGACTGAGGATGCTGGTGACTAAGTCTCGGTATGACTCAATGGGAGTGGGCAGTAACAGATGTACAAAGCTGGTTAGATTTCTGCAAGCCAGCTTTGTACTTCACCCAGCTATTTCAATTTATTTGTTTGCTGTTACTTTTAAGGCTATTTATATTAAAAAGGAACAATTGAGTGGGTCTAGAGAGTTTGAGATGGTAGAAATGAGATGCAGAGACTTTATTTTGCCCGCAGCATGAAGATGCCAGAGGCAGCATGGTGCAGAAGTAACCCGGGTGACTGTGCAGGACCAGCTGTGCACGATTCCATGTCAAGGTGGATACAGCATCAGATCTGAAATAAGAGAGGGGAAATCACCCTAAATTACAAGCCTGGAAGAAATGGGAAATATTCAGCCCCAAAGAGGCACAATCTAAAAAGTCAGGGAGCAATGGCTGGCTGAAATCTAACCCAAATCTCGGTATGTGAAAATCCCCATCCATCTGGTGATTAATCAATGTCCTATACCCAAAAAATTGCATATGAAAATTTTGCATAAGAAAACCAGCCTGCCTGTAATTTAAAGACATTTCTTTCAGCTGCAACAACGAACAGGCAAAGTACTAAAGAGCTCCTGCAGACACTTCTCCCCTGTTCTCACCCATGGGTCGCCTGGCTTGGATTGCCACCACTTGCTCTGAAAGAGCTGCTAAAACAGAATTTCTAGGGGAAGAGGATAAAGAGAGCCATGAAACCAAAAAGTCCTTAATATTTCCCTGAAAACAGCTGTCTTCCAAGCTGTTCTCCCTAAGTTATCCTGATCATGGGGTACCGGCAGCCTCCAGCACATCCTTCTTCATTTCTAAACCTAAATGCCTGTCACGATCAGTCAAACCTCCAGCAGTCTATAGCAAATTCACCTTTTTAATCCTGAGCCTGTAGACAAGGTTCATCAACAAAAACTGCCAAGAGGCTGTAGATTGTTTTTTGTTTTGCTCTCAATCTCAGACTTAAATCACTAGAACACATTCCTACGCTGTTCATGGAAAAAATGAAATTTTCTTTCAAGCCTCGTGCTCTCTTGCCAGGAACCACCACCGTATCTTCTTGGTGATTCAGCCTTTGCAGATGAGTTGAGCACAGCCAGCCTGGGGTGGGATGCAATCAGTTCTGCCTGGAGCCCTCCAATGTTCAAAAAGTCCAGAGAGCTCAGGGCTGGATGGAAATGCTGTGATGAAGGGTACTGCTCTCCAGCTCATCAGTAAACCCCAGACCACCACTGGGGACTCTCTGACAAAGCCTGGATACGGTCCCTGTGCACACGACAGCCTGGTTTGTCAGCTCCTTCACACACGAACCACACAGCGCAGAGACTGGCAGCGTGTTTATTACAATGGCAGACAGACAACCTAGCAAATGTGTAAATAACAAAATGTCATTTAAAAACAAAAGGAGACAGAAAGTGAGAGAACAGCAGAGAAAAGAAAGTCAGGGAGGAAAACAAAATTCTCAATATTCCCTGTGACACCACGATCCACACACAAACTGATTATGAAGTGCTATTCCTGGGTGCCCAGCCGAAGACCACCCTTCTCTGGTGAGACATTTCCTCCAAGAAGCCTCCAAGTTAAGACACACAAGGTGAAAGCAGAAAATAACATACCTCAGAGCTGGAAAATGTGGTCAGATGAGTGATGAGGGAATTAAGAAACAACCAAGAGACACGACTGTAGGGAAGGACTGCAGGAGACTGGCAATGTTACCCTTCAGATGGCACTTTCTTCGTGCCAACAGAATTTTTTTACAATCGTTACATGGTTGTCTTGCATAAACGAGACACAGGATCCCAATGCATTTGCAGAGAAAAGCACGCATTTGCTATAAAACATAACTTCAGCCACAGTGAAACAGCAGAACCGCAGGAAACAAAAGACGATTTTGCCATAATGGAATGAAAACACTTGAGACGCTGCAGCATGGGGGCAATCTGAAGAGGATTCAAAGCAAGGATCATCATGAGGCTTTCTAAATCATCTCTACACTTCAGCTACTTTAAAAGTCATTGTCTTTTGCATTTTTTATGTTTTTCCCCACTCCCTATAGACCAAATCCCTTCAAAAACCATTTCCCCAAGGAAGAGTAAAACAAAACAGAACCGAAAACCTCCAGCTGATGGCCTTATCTCAGAAGGACTTGCAGGATTCTCCCTTGCATATATATATGACTAAAAAAGGTCACATTCACACCAGGCAGAAAACCTCTGTCATAAATACTTGGACGGCAATTATTTTTTCCAGTTCACTGCGTTTAGGAAGACAGCTGCCTGTTGCCTCCTCTTTACATTCTTTTCAGTTAATAACCGTGAATAATCTTAACAATTAGAAGAAAGTTTATAGCTGGAAAGGCAGGCAAGTGAGGGGCCTGCTCTGATCAAGCAGACCCTCAACTAAAAAGGAAAGGAAAAGAAATGTAGGAGCAAAGAGAAAATCAGGTAAGGAAAGGAAGAACAGGATGGCTCTGCACTTGGTGTGCTGAAGACCTGAATGGGAGGCCAAAAGGGACAAAATATGGAGCCCACAATGAGGGAATATTCCCTTCTTGATGCTTTCCTGACGCATTTTCCTACATCCCTCTGTAGCTGCAGAGAATAATTTCATGTCTACAGAGTTTACAGTCACTTTGCTACAGCTTTTCTTACAGTTTTAGTACCACACGTAAAAAGAGACCAATATAGACAATATGCTTTATTTCATAGGCTAAACTGTTTTTTTTCTTTTCCCAAGAGAAAGGATGCCTTCACGTTCCACTCTCTGAACTCCTGTTTGAAGGTACATTTTGCTGAAGCTGGCAACATAAAAAGGCCTCAAGGACAGAAGGAAGTTCTAATTCTCAGAGATAATTAGAAAACACTACCACATTCATAGTACAGTAGTCTGTCCTAAATCCAGCTTGTAGGTCCCACCCTTGGTTTGAGCTGAGAGATGCTGAGATTTGGTACCATTTTTATTTCTTCCAGTTAGCGGTGCCATGCAATACTAACAAATTACACTACATCTTTCATCCTGTGCGAGCACAAAGTGCTTCACAAAGTGCATATACAGCCCAGAATAGCTTCAGAAATTTACTTAATTGATGAGACGTTCACTGCCTGCTCTGGCTTTACCTCTAGGAAGGCATCAAGGACGGGATACCTGTCGCCTAACTTCAGCTATCCAAAGCACTAGTCATCTGTCCCCCACTTTTTGTCCAGCCTAGAGAGCAAAGAAAAGCCAGCATTTGCAATGGGCAGTTAGGTCCTGTTCCCCTGGATGGGAGAGGCTAGGCAACTTGCTTAAACTTGAGGTGATTCAACACAGGATACATGAACCCCGTCTCTTATCTCTTCTTCTTTACCGCCTATAAAGTAGAAATGAAATAATTTATTTTCCTTTTTTCCCCCCTCTATTTAGAAAGCAAGCTGTCCAGACAAGGGATTGCATCTTACTACGGGCACGTCTACACGGCAATCACAAGCGTGGTTTACACCAGCTCGCTCTCACCCAGCTCCACACAGCACTGATAAAAGTGTAGCCATGACAACACATGGGTTAGCGTAGGCTGCAAAATCCCCGCGGGAGGCTGAGTAAATACTCCAGCAATTTAGCTTACTTCGAGCTTCTCAGTCCCGCCGTTGTACGGCTGTCAGGATTCAGCCAGGCTAATTTAAGCCCAGCTTCAATCATGTCTTTGCTTGCAGTCTAGACGCACTATAGGCATCCATACAATGGGTAGCACAATGAGGTCCTAAGCTCTCTTGGCATTTCTGAGGGTTACTAAGATGTACACTTTACACAGCTCTGGCTGCTGCATAGAAAACAGGGTTAACTCTCTGATGGGGTTAGCACCCATCGGAGTGAAGATGAAGGAGCCACTGTGTCCAACTGAAACAACTGGAATTTAAAGTTTAAGAAAACAGGCCAGCCATACAACCTCTGAGAAAAGCATGTTTGTTAAGAGAACGGGCATGACCTAAAGGAAATGTCCAAGGGACAGTATACCTTACACCTCCAGGCCCCCTCACACCAAGCCCTGGCCGCTCGTTAAGGCTCCTCTCTCAAGGGCTGTGCTTCAAGAAGCATCACAGCTCTCCTCACAAAAAGGTGTGAGAAGGCACTAATGACTATCTCTGGAAGAAAGATGGATAAAGCATTTACCCATCTGGAAAATCTTGTGAACAATGAGACAAACGGAAGAACAGAACAAAGGGATTACTCACTCTCACTTGAAATAGCCATCAGTGACAATAAGCTTTCGCAGTGGGTCCAGTTCGGACATAATCCTCATATGGAAAGAGAAGGACAGAAATAACACACACTGAAGTGTTGTTTTTTTTTATTCTAATTAATGTATATGCAATACTAAAATTCGAAGTCACATATTTCCCCAAATAAACTGCAGGTTTCTTTCAAAAGTTATGGCTTTTATTGGTATCTGCTATTTTTCTCCCAGAATTTGTCCATAGTTTAGATTCAATGCAGGAAAAAAATGTTGCTAAAGAGCCACATTCACTTCTAGCTCCTTTAGTAAGAGTTGTCTGATTTTTAACCATCTTATTCTTCATCTGCCCATTTAAGCATCATGATTACAATCAATGTTTCTGAACATGCTATGCAGAAAAGACAGGCAAACACATGTTCAGGTAAATCCAATTGAAAACTTAAGCAAAAAATCTACATATATGCGTTGCCAAAAAGTAATTTCTGCCCTGTGCAATGGCTTTGAAACCCAGCAGACCCTGGTGAGCTGAAACAGGCAAATCTGCATTTGATTTGGCTGGCACTTTGTGCATCAAAATGTGTCAAGAAGCATTTGATTCTGCTCAGAGAGTGTGGGAAACATTTCCAAATTAGCAGGACACCCTGGACACAGTGACAGATGGGCAGAGTACGAGCCTGGCATGGGAGAGGTCATTTTAGAAATGGGTGTTGCTCCAAGCCGTGTAGCAGACAGTCCAAACTCATTTGTCACCACAAAAAAAATAAAAAAAATAAAGCTCACACTGGAATCACCAAACCAAAATCCAGGGAGAGCCTCTGCCGGCGGTTCACCCCAGTGCGGACACCTGCCCTGCCAAGGAGCATCACCAAAACCCCCAACAAAACAGAAAAGCACCCAACCAGGAAACTAGCAAAAGACAACCAAACCATTTTTTTTCTCAAGGTGATTTAAATCCACAAACAAAAAATCTTGATTCAGAATAACATTTTTTTAATTGTTCCTTTGCTTTCTCTTTTTATTTTCATAGAAAAATACCTATTTTTTCTCACTACCAAAAAATAAGTTCATGGAAGTAGCATGGCCATAAAAAGAATATTGGTTGGTTTTTTCTCATCATGAATGTTAATTTCTACCTATATGTATTACATAGCTGTACAAATATTAGCATGCATTCAAATCAAAGTTTCATTCACATTTATTTTGAGCTCTATTAAGAATGGATATTGGACTTAGAACTGCAATCAGGCACTAAAAGCCATTAAATACTTATCAGAAAAGTGTCTTTTACATCAAAGCAAGAGAACAAGTTTATTAAAACACATATCAGTTCTGCAAGCAAAAGCACCAGCACCTACAGTGAGAAACAGACTGTCGCTGGTGACTATGTCCTCCCAGTCGTGGATGTGCTAGAGCTCATCTCACAGGGCATAAATTTTTTTTTACACACATACAACACTTGCACACATAGGACAATATGTATGTTAAATGTATATAACCATATATCGTGTGCATACAGACATGACAACAAGCTCTCAGTTTTTTAACTGCCATTTCTTCTAAATTTAAGATGATTACGTATTTTTTGGCTCTGAATTAGTTGTCACTGGACATAATTGAGTGGCCAAACATGCTGAAATGACACAGGGATTTTCTTCTGATGGAAAACCAGTGGCTGTTTGCTGCCTGAAGAAAACTCTGGCTACAGGTGATTTCCACCAGCTCTGTGGTTTGCTTTTAAAGGCACAATATTGCTTTTAATTATCCTAATTTCCTCTTCATGACTGTAAGACACCCTAACACACATTGAAAGGGTGGGTTTGGGGGGGTTGTTTTTGATGTTTATTTCAAACTGTGACATTTTTCAAAATAAATCTGTTTTTATTCCACTCCCAGTAATAAAAATGGACTAAACTGAACTGCAGCAGAGTCCTCTTTTGCTGGGTGCCCCACTGCCTCCCTTTGGACCAAGGCTTGGCCCCACGTCAGCAGGACCTGTTTCATCTTCCTGCCCGTTGTTCTCTCTTCCGACAGATGCTCCTGCCCCCCAGACTCCCAATTTTGGCAACTTCAGGTTTCTCTCACCTCTCCGGGCTGCTCAGAGTCAGCGCAGCCTCTGCTTTCCAGCCGCTCCTACACTCCCAACTCCTCAGCCCATGCAGGGGATATAGCTGAGGGTGAAACCTCTTCCCAAAGGGCAGATACCCCAACCTCTCCTGCAGCCTGTAACAGCAGCTAAAACACAGTGACCAACAAGCAAAGCACACAAGGTGCTGACAAAATACCCTGCACCTTATACTAAATTTCAGTTGCTATTCAAACCCCTCCCATCACCACACTAACGGAGCACCTTTAAATCCTTCAGGCACTAACAGAGCACCTTTAAACCCTTCAGGCACTAACAGAGCACCTTTAAACCCTTCAGGCTTCAGTTCTGATCCCAGGAAAGAGTCAGCCTTGTTGTTATCCGACATTCATTATTTCACAGGTCCATTAATTGCAGCGCAAACTGCGTGTGCTCAGCGTTAATCTGGTAGCAGAAAGGGAAAAATGCAAGAAGAATGCATGAAGCCTATAATACACCTCTTTATCCTAAAAAAAATCTCGTAAAACATAAAATTCAAATCAAAAAGCAAAAGAGGAGTTCCCGAAAACCTGCGATTTGGGGGTTGCAATGACTGGCCACAGCAGTTAGTTACCCAGCAGTTTGGGCAGCTCTGAGATGAGCAGTATGAGAAACCAGGCATTGCAGGATGCAGAGACCAGATGGTTTTAGGCTGAAATTAAATAAACACCCCCCAAAAGACAATTTCTCTTTCCAAAACACTAAGGAAAAGTTATGCAAGGAAAAAAAAACTCCAAGCCACATTCTTTAACTAGATAAAAGAACATTTTGTTCAGCCTTGGAGTATCTATTGTAATTAAATGCTTTAAAAACAGGACAACAGCCCTGTGCCAGCCATGCATACAAAAGAGACAAAACACGATGAAAAAAACCAAAATACCCAAGAACCATGCATTTCTTACACAGCTTGAAGAATGCCTGCCTCTCGGCAGAGTCCTGCAGTGCACTCGGGCGTCCACCTAAATGAATGCAAAACCCATTCCCCCTGCTAAGACAAATAAATGTTTCAAAACCCCCAAAATTAATCAAATCCAAAGAAATCCACAGACAATCAAGCCCCATTCTGACTTACAGCTCTGAAAAATCCTGCAGTCTGGCTGGAAATGTCCATTGAAGAACTGCATTCAAAGCTTTTCCCTAAAGGCAAGCACATTTAAACATCTTGGGCTCTGCTACTGAAGCCGATGCTGCAACAGATGGGGACCAGGGCTGGGTGTGTTCCTCCTTCCCATCACGCTGCTGCGAGAGGATGGCAGGAGAGGTAGGTAACGCAGGAGAAAGCAGGCGACGGTTTTCTCCCTCGCTGCAGGCTCCCTGCCAAAAACGCTTTAGGCATCGCAAGATTCGATTACACGACTGCAGCAACCTGCCACATTCACTCTGACGGGGGCCAGCGACGCACACGGACGGCACAGGCAGGTAATTACGCGCCGTATTGGGTGCATTAGCGAAATGTTGTGGGTACACCAGGGAAGTTGGAGAGTTCATATAACCGCAGACATTTTTAATGTGATCAGGAAAAAAAAAAAAAAAAAAAAAAAAAAAAAAAAAA
>WKFP01014556.1:139633-182718 GCA_011057875.1 Pterocles orientalis | reverse complement strand
GGCTAAACAAGCCCAGTTCCCTCAACCTTTCCTCACAGGAGAGGTGCTCCAGCCCTCTGATCATCTTAGTGGCCCTCCTCTGAACCCTTTCCAAGAGCTCCACGTCCTTCCTGTGCTGGGGGCCCCAGGCCTGGACACAGTACTCCAGATGGGGCCTCACAAGAGCCGAGTTTGGTTGCTTTTCATCTTTTTATGCATGCTTCCTTTTCCAGGGCCACCTGGGAAATTTATCTAACAAATTCTTCCTGTGGGAAAATAAATTTCAAAGTAAAAATCTGGTAGTACTCCTGATTATTCCATCCCCTTTCCTGTAGCACATTATGGTGGTGGCTTTTGGTTTCCATGACAGGTCTAAGCCTTGCTATTGAAAGCTGTGAAATGTGCTGTGGACTGTTGTGTGTCTCTGTCCAGGGTGTAATAAAAGCTCTGTAGATCCTTCTAGCATGAAACCTTGGGAGATGGCCAGTACCAATACTGACAGATGAGCACCTCTTCGAAAGAACTGGAGTCATTCACACTGAACAAAAAGCAAGTGCAGCACTTTGGGGATGTATCTTCAAGTTTCCGCCTCACATACATATATACACCCGCAACAATGTGCTCATTGCCAACAAGTGCCACTGCACACAGATCTTTTTAAGAAACTCAGTTTGTTGTTCTAAGCAGCCACTCGACCAGCTTGTTCCTCCAGAAGTAACCACAAACATTCAGTTGCTTAAACTAAGCTCTCGGGCCAAATTAATCTCTTTTTTTTCATTGAGGAAATGAGGTAACAGGACGATACAGAGCAGTCCACAGCAATCTTACCCACTACTAAATTTCTTCAGTTTATAAAAATCACTGAGAGGCAGTTCCTGTGTCAGCTACTCAGAAAGCTGCACAGCAAGTCAGCAGCTCCAATACCTTACAAACTTATTGTAAGGTCATAAACTTGATATATGGCTTCAGCTACAGCCACACGCTCAAAAGAGGGACTGCATCTGAACCTACTATTTGGCAATTCCTATTTTAACAACCTGTTTTAAGTTGCCTTTAAGCCTTGCCAAACTGCAGTAAGAAAGGGCAGAAATTTTCCAAAGTCGTGTCTGCCCTAAACAGGAACTAGCTGGGAAAACTTCAGACAAAATATTTAAGCCATTTCTAAAAAAAATGTTGCAGAAAATATGTAATTTCTGTATAAGAAACAATTTTCTGGTGAATTTTAAAGGGAGATCTCAGTTTTCTCCTTGGTTTGGGTCAAATAGTTTTGATCTGGCAGGGTAGACTGCATCAGGCAAGTATTTCTATTCTCCTTATGAAAATGCACCTAAACTAATTTACTTCATACTGGGACTTCAACACCAACACTGGACAAGCACTGGCAGCAGTGGGACTGAACAACTGACATGCTTAAAAGAAGAGGAGAAAGAACATGGGAGAGAATTTGGCCAGAATAGCTAGTAAGCAGCTACAGTGTCTGGAAATATCTCTAAAGGATCAAGGGATTGAGAGGCAGAGGACAGAGTTTACCACTTGCTGGGCAAGGGAATTGCAATTTAGTTCAGACGTCCATAGAATGGTATCTGTGATCATGAAGCAGTCACGAGGTAGAGACAGTGCAGAGTGGGGGATAGGCTGAAGGCACAGGATGGGAGCAAGACAGCTTTGCTGGGAATGGGCAGAAGAGTCTGTCAGCTATTGCACACCTCCAAAACATTAAACAGAATTCTTCCTGAATAAAGTGAAGATATAGGATCAGATCATCTGACATTATGGGCAGGATTCAACAAGATTAAGACACCTAAACTAAGGTGTCTGATCACAGATGTCTACATATGACCTGGTGTTTAAACCCACAGGGCAGTAAATGGTTATTAAAGGTGGCATTCAGTCACCTGAACAGAGATCCTTATTGCCCTGTGAGACAAGAGACAAGAAGACACAGGGCTGACAGATCTGCCACAGCATCTACACAACCTGCGCCCTACAGGAGAACACTGCCAATTTGCCTGGCATCCTTTTTGCAGAAAATATGTTGTTCTTCTTTGTGATTGACATATCCTCCCCAAAGAGAGGACAAAACCTGATAGCTCTGCCCTGTGTTGGTATACATGCCAACAAGGAAGCTGAAGGCCTGGCAGGGTACCTTAGCACAGGCTTATGCGTGGACACCTGAATCAAAAATGTTTCTTAATGCATCTGTAGAAAAGAAAGGAATTTAAGTTGGACAAGCTACTTATATCCAAACATTTCCTAACTTTTGAGGCACTGACTTTGTAACCTTACCAATATTCTTTCAACACTTCTTGTGTACACTTATATAAAGTCCTTAAATATTAATTTGGCCTAGGGCATCTAATGAAATCCATATAAATCCTCTTTAAGCTGTAATAGTCAATAAAACAGCACCATGAGTACATAATGCACAGCGTGTTCTCTACTGACAGGTACCTTTGCCAATTAAAGTAACCTCAGAGCTGGTTTTCCCAACCACTAAAGACAAAGATGGTCAAACAAATGGTTTCTGAAAGCCAATAGTGAGGAAGAATTGTCACCAAGAGAAAGGCCAGCCTAGCTTGATTTCTCTGCCTCCTGTTTCTCAGTGATCGAGGAACTCAAACTCACTGAAAGCTCTTTATGCGGCTTGTGAAGACCAAAGAGGAAGCTCAAAGCACTGTGAGAAGGTTAGTGAAGAGAACAACTGGAAACACATACGTGGTTGTTAACCACGAACAATTTTTGTTTGAAATCTCAAACATAAGCAAGGAATTCAGGCCGCAGACCTGATGTGGATATTTGGCAATCACCAATCTGTGTGCAAAAGAATAAAGAAAAGCCTGCTCTTTGTCCTGCTGTTACAGCTGTTTACTTTCTGGCATGAGTTCGCAGTTCCTGAGATCTTATAACACTTTTTGTAACCACAAAGCTGCAAAGGTTTGAGAACTCTACTAGACCTTGGGCCAACAGCTCAACAAACAACTACAAAAGAAGAGTTCAGATCTTCAAAGAGAAAGAGGAAGGAAATCAACTGTCAGCTAGCTTAGAAAAAAAAAGAAAAAAGATCCAGATGATTTATCACTTACCAGTTTACTTTGGGGAAAAAAAAAATCCTATAAGACTAATCATGAAAGGGAACAGCTCAAATTTTCCCCTTGCAAGGGGACACTAGATCTTTTTCAGCAGGGATGGGCTATGTGGCCCTTCACAGAGCCACTGAAGGGCAGTCAGTCCCCTCCTGTCGGGTGACCAACACACTGAGAGCCTCATCGCACTAAGCAGCAAGTATGTGTGCGACTCTTCACAGGATCAGATATATCATGCTTACACAAGGAGCACCAAGATGACCTTCACCACACTCGGGTCATCTGACACACATCAGCGCTGAAGATGTCCTTGGGAAAAGCAGCAGGTGAAACATTCTGTATCCAACTACATTTTTGCCACCCCTGGCCTTAACCATGGACAATACTTGAGATGTTTAATGCTGGTGAGCTACCCAAAGGTAGAACAAATCATGCATTTCAGAAAAGGAGAAGCTAAAAATCTCCACTGAGAAAGAACCATAGCTCACACTCATTAGATAACTGCAAGAGAAAAAAATATCATAACATTGGGTTTACTCGACATATCCCAAGCTGGGGATCCAGAACTCAGCCAGGACTTACCTCAAAATAGCTCTCGGTATCTCCTGTGATGGGGGAGTCCCAGACACAGAAACTGAGGTCAAAATCTCTTTTCTCTGTGCTTCCCTTACTAATTCCAAACAAGAGGAAGATGAAGCCTGACTGGAAATCATAGGAATGAAAAAAAGAGGCACAGAGGTGTCCTAAGAGTCAAAGAGTAAGGGCAAGGGAAGGGGACAGATCAGCCAATAACAGAATAGTGTAGAGAGACAGAAGAATGGACATGAATAGAGGCAAGAGAACAGGAGAACAGAGATACAGAAAAATGGTGTTGCAGCTAGAAGAGAGTCCATACGAACAGACAGAAAGCAGGGAAAATGTGAGGCAAGATATAATGGATGGAAAACAAGATGAGAAGAGTCAGAAACAAGCAGGTCTGTCATTCCACAAATAACAGAGTTACAGTTCTCTGCTATATGTACCATACATACAGAAACGTTAAATCAAAGGCAACTCAGCAACCTCAGCTTTTTAGGACTGGTTTTGTAACTGTACAACATTTCAATAAGAAGTTCATAGCTCCACACCAGATCCCCTAAGTGGGAACGCACAGCTGCCCTTGGAAAAAACACCCAAAATATCCCTAGGATAATGAGAGTGTGTCATACCAAAACTGTCCCAACATCTAATTTATTTCAACTGATTTTGATATTCTTTGCTATTTCTTCTGACCAAAATGTTCTGTTTTGTTGCTTTCACTGTAGGAACAGGACAAGACAGAAAAACAGCCAACAGCAGAGAGAAACATAGGACCCCGAGACCAAGTCAGGGATCCATTTTCTCTGATTTATCTTCTCTCTCTTTTTTTCTCCCATATTTCAATTGTCTTATAAATCTGTTGTGGTTCTTACAGACTTTTAAAAGGAATATTACGGAACTCTTTTTTTTGTTTTGTTTTTAATTTGTATTTCTCAATTATTTAAAAAATTGTGTTACTCTGGGAACATGTCTCCTCTTCTAGGTTGCTCCATTAGGAAGCATATATTTTTCCCCACAGTGAAAAGCAGAACACTGCAAGCAGCATCATACAGGAATTTTTTTCAGATATGAAAGGAAGTGATTATATTATTGATGCCATCCTTTCCTTAACCAATAGTGGGTGTGTAAACTGGCTTCATCTGGTTATGATGCACTGTGGTTTACTAAATCATGGAACTTTAGGGAGTACTTCATTTTATTTAGCTAATGTATTGATACACTGCTACCAATTCATAATTTTGGCAATAACACATTTGCCTACATTTCTCATTATTGCTTATTTTGCTCCCTCTTGTTTCCCTCCTTTCATCATTTTATTCTGCCAACTAATACAAATATAAAATACAAAATTTTTAACTTTCATCCACACTAGATATCAGTTCCCTATCTCTTAGGCTCACTATCTAGTTTCACATATAGAATACAATTTATCCCAAACACATTCTAAAATGCACATATTCCAACACGATTACACCTTTTCTCAGTCTCAGTGTTGTTCCAGTGTTGGTCAGGCTTATTAAGTAAATTTTGTGTTTTGTCCTTCAGGGTCTGAAATTTAGGATTATCCTGCTTAATCTCAATCTTTCCCATCACCACCTCTGCTAGAACCTCAAGCTCACACACCTACTTCTAGAGGACTGTGAGGGGAGAACATGACCAAGTGAAGTGTGCTGTTCCCCAGACACAGGTCTGTCAAAAGAAAAACTTTTAAGATAATTACAGCCTGGCCCACATACCAGTGGGAGGGGACACTGAAGCACTCCCAAACAAGCACATGTTCCCAGTCCATCTCTTAGACTGACCCACAGAAAAGCTGAAAGGACACTGGAAGTCTGCACATCTGACTGGACCAGGAAAAGCTCAGGGAGTCATCAGCTACTTAAACTGGACTCACTCCCAGTTAGTCCCTGCCAACAGCACAATAAAACCCTACACAGCTCCCATGTAAGCTGCGTGTCAGGCCTTCCCGACAGCATCTCCGGTGCTCCTGCCCTTCTAATGTTCTTGGGGACTCCAGGGAGTGCTAGAGCAGTTCTAGGATAACTCTTTGTGTTCTAGGGGTTCCTTCTGTATGTTGATAAAAAACTAACCCAGACAGCTGAACTGGTCCTCAAAAAGACATATCCTCATCCACCATTTACTCTGAAGTAAATCAGCAGAGCCAAACCATTCAGAAATGACCACATTTATCATTTGCTCCAATATGTAATTGTCAATAGCTACTACAGAAATGCTTGCAAAATTTCCTTGCCTCTTGACTTTTTTAAAACAAACAAACAAAAAAATGCACATAAAGTTGTATATGAAAAAAACAAGGCAAAAACCCAATCTCACCATCCATCTCCACAAAAACAACCCAAGCGGAGAGAAACACTTTGGGCACCCACGTAGTGCATTATAGTCATCATTACTGGCTAGAGGTTGAGCAACTGAGATTTGTACTAACTATTGACTGAAGACATTTCTTGTAAGATCTACAAAAGGAAGTTACAATCTATAATTTACTTTATTTTTCTAAGTAGGAATGTAGCAAGAGTACAAGAAAAGGAAAGTATGATTGACAGTCCATATATAATTCAATATGCTTCACTTAAGAGTTCTCAGAACACTGTAATTACAGAAAAATATTTTTTTCCCCAAAAATCTATCACCAACTCAACTCACAATAATTGTAGTTTCAGCTGAAAGAGTGCAGGGTTAGTTTAATGTTATCCCAAATGATAAGGCTCTCAAGCTTTGCTAGTGAAAGAGCCAAACCAGCCCAAAACAACCTACAGCAGACCTCTCAATGACTGATGACCCTCAACTACTGCTTGTTAATAAATTTTTTACATTAATACAAATAGCAGTCAAGAACCTGCACTACATTGCCAACAGCAGCAATCTCCCCAAGCTACTTTTCCCTACTGACATCTGTGAATATTTTTGACGACAAACAGGAACATATTACATAAACATTAAAGAATTCTTTACATCAATTATAGCAACTAAGAATGACTCCAGGAAAAACATCCTACCTTCCTCAAGTACCTCAACACCTTAAAACGGTAATTTTGTTCTCTTTGTTGCCTGTCCCATGTGGTTATAATGTTTTTGAGCAGTTCCTAAGTAATGCCACCTTCAAGCCAAAAAGTTTTAAATCATGGAGGCAAGGCAGCCCAGCAGGCAAACCCCTGGGGTGCTGAGAACAGAAAAGCGCTGAAGCTGAAATGCTATTCAGAAGTTTGAAAATAACTTAGGAATTTCCCCCAGAAAAGCTCTGCAGCAAAGAGGCCTTGCTGAGCCACCGGCTGCCAGGGAAACGTGAATCTGGACGGCTCTTCAAGGGACAAGGCATTCACCTGCTGCCAAGGAGCAACAGGTCTGCTCCCATTCCTGAGCTGCCAGCAGACTGAAGTAGCTTTTGCAACACACAGGGCAAATTAGCATAAAAAAGAAGTGCAACAAATTAAAAATGTTAGGAAGTAGAAGGCAGAAAGCGGTCACAAATTAGGATTTTCCAGGCTGCAACCAATTTGCGGGTTGTTCTTCAATTATTCTGGGTTTATATGGACGCTACTATAAATATACTCATTAAACCACAGCAAATATTTGGTGAAGCTACTCACCTGGTATTCATTTTTATGGAATTACATAAGATACTTGTAGGCCAAAGTTTAACATCAAAGTTCAGAGAAATGCTGATGGGGTTAATAAGGAGTGGAGTTCACAGTAATGGGCAAATGCAACTTCTCACACCTAGACAGTTCTACAAATATGTTCTAATTCATCTTCACAATAGCTCTCTCAAGGACAAATTATCCTCCTTGTCAGAAATTAAGGAAAGAAAAACAAGGAAAGTAATTTACCTAGAGTCAGTGCAGGAGTAAGCAGGAGCTAACGAGCTTTTGATCTTTAGGCACCTGCTAGTCGGCACATGTCTCTCAAGTCTACCCGGGCACCGTTTCTCACCACATCCACCAGAGCTGAGCTGGATTCCTCATTGCAAGGTCTGCTCCTGTGTCAAAACTGTCAACCAAAATTTCAACAGAAAGACATGGGAATAATTTCTAATGAAACACTTCACCACTGAGATGAATTAAGGACCGGTTCTCCTTGCAGGCTTAGCACATAACACTCATTAAGGTTAACAAGAGATAGGAGATTCATGTGCAGAGGAAAGCAATTAGAGCCTTAAATCCAATCAACATCAGGTTTCCTACGTTGTTCCACTTCAGCAACTTCTTTACTGCCTACACTGATGCTGCCTTCCCAAGGAATTTTATTTGCACTTGCATTTTTTTTTGCAGTGTTTTTTCTTAGAGAAATGCAAATATTCTGTGTTCGGTGCTGCTAACAGGGCTGCCTCTATGAGTAAAAACGGTCACACCTGGATAATTGGTGAGGTGAGGATTAGGGACTGTTACAGAATTAAGGACTTCAAACACAGCTGTAAGCAAAGCTCATAATTCAGTGGAGGCTGAGAACTGCCCAGAGGGATGATGATGTACACACACACACACACTCCTTATTTCTTTGTTCAGCGTGACAAAAACCGACCAGGAGATTTCTTCTTGAGCGGCAGGACCCCCCGTTCAGAGGCAGGATAGCTCATCAGTTTGTCTCTCACACACACACATACGCAGTTAAACTAGTTCAAACCAACAGCCAGACATTTTGTTTGCTTCTTTACCCAAAATCACTACAACAACCCAGTGCAGGGCCACACAGTGCCATTTTAGCTTCACAAACCCCACGTTGCCTACCTGCTTAGCACAAGGCTGCTCTCCTCCCCACCACCTGCCAAAGCCCCTCTCCAGGTTTGCTTCCACATCCCAGACCCTCCAGGTCACAAATCAACAGCCAAGGCTGTCTTTTCGAGCCCCTCACTTTCTTTATCTGGGTCCATTGAAAGCTTACAAATGGCATATGCATACTACACAAGAACTGAAAAATAAAGCTAGTCAAGAAGACATGGTTTACTCACAGATTCTGTAAGATGTAAGAGCAGACATAAATTAGGGAATATTTCTAGAAGTGCACCATGTGCTACATGATAGAAGAGTCTTAGATTGGCAATAATACAAAGCTCAGTCATTTCTAAGCACAGACAGAGAAAAAAAAAAGTGTGTATAGAAGCTTCTCAAACATGCCTGTAGCCAAAGGAAATAACACTCTGCTCTCTACCAGCACCAGAACCACTTTCCACCCTTCTCAAATAACAGCCATACTGTCACCTATGTGACCACCAGTGTCTCCAGAGGAAATCTTTAACTCTTTTCTCTCAATTTGTACACAGGCAGTAAACAAAAACATCCAAAAATTTGTTTTCTATATACATATATATATAAAGTACGTAGGGCTACATTGTAGTTTTTTTCTCTCTGACTGGTATTTTTCATCATTCAAATGAATTACAGAGCAGGAGGCACAACCATATTCTATAATTTAAGTTTATTTTGTGGGATCAATGAATTACTGCAGCTATCCAGATGAGAAAAAGATAAATATCTTACAAGGGTTTCTTAAGAATAAATCACAAACTAATCTAATTTAACCTGAAGCAGTAAACAGCCTCTGAGTAAAGGAGAAACAGCACATCCAACACTCCTAGAATTCTGTAAAGATTCTTGGACTGCTGCACAGGACATCCTCCTAAACAGATTAGGGAAATAAGGTATAAATAAAAATCACCATGAGGGTGCCCCCCTCAAAAAGCCCTCAAAAGGGGAACTAATAACTAGTGATGGCTTGCCACTAAGGTTAGAAGACTCCTCCATAGCATTACTGTTGGCCTGGTTGAAGGCAGTGCTTTTATATATTATAAACAAAAAACAGATTGGAGAAGAAACTTCATAATAATTATGAAATAATTTCATTTAGACTTCATGAGATTTCTGGGTTTTCTTGGGGACAGCAAGATTAATGAGTATGACCTTGCAAACTGGTTAAATGACCCTCATTTGTAAAATGAAACACTATAAGCTAGAAAGTGCTAGAGAAAGGAGGAAGGAAATGCCTAAATATGAAGCAGGGAACAGCTGCTATTAGCTGGGCTGCTAAAAGGGATAACTATTTGATGATGAGTCAGTCACATGAAACTGCTGCAAAAAAGGACAAATGTCAGAATGGATACACTCCGAGACCTGTCAGACAGCATTAGAAGTAATTTTTTCCACTTCATAGGGCTTCTGTGAGTCCCCTGCTATACCTTGTCGAGAGCTTTTTCAAAACACTGTACTTGAAAATGGAACAGTCCAGAGAAGAAGAGGAGGATTATCAGATATGCTCCATATGTCGATAGAACTGGGGTCTACAGACTAGGAAGGAGAAGATAAGGAAGAATATGTCAATGGTTGTCATGAGGATGTAAACTAGTCTCCATGATCACTAAGCCAAGAACAAAACCAAATCAACTTAATTTGCAGGAAATAAGATTTAGGTTGGACACTGGGGATCATTTTCTGTCAAGATGATGACAAAATTTAAGGGACTACCAAGGGATTCTGCAGAACCTTCTGCTTTGGAAGGGTGCACACTCTACTAGTAAGAATTTCTATCAGGAATGGTTTAGATGGACGTGGCCTGACCTTGTCAGCTTTGGAGGATGGATCTGCATTTTGTAATATCCCACTACACTTTCATGGAAAGTGTGGTCTTGGATGAGGGTGGCTGTAGCACCACCTCCTCCTCCCATCTGGATTCAGCAGCTCTTCAACCTGTCTATGTGTCTGCGTGCAGGACCAGGATGCGAGAGGTGGTTGTGGGAGCACCATGTGCTGCTTAAGGAGGCATTCCCTCTTTTCATCAGTGCTGCTCACCTGTGTGACCTACCAGCCATCCATGACCTCCATCCAGTCTACCTACACCAGTCCTGCTTTAGTGCAAGAGGCTGGATTGAGAGATCTCCTAAGGTCCAGAAGGGGAAGCCAAGGCTTCCAGAAGATGTGTCACAGAGACGGGGCTTAAGACCTTGGCTTTGATTTCATAAAGGCTGAATCCATTCTAGTTTCAATTGGTTTCTCCACAACAGACAATTATGAGCTGTCTGACGATGCACAGCAGGAATTAAATATAGTTTTTGTAACATTAGACCAGGCTCCCTTCACTATGCATGACAAATGGAAAGAAAAATATATATTTGAATAGTCCTGGACTTAAGTGGCTCTAATAGCTCTCTCACATGCTATAGTCTTCAACATATTCTTACAATCACATCACCTGTAATATTTTTTCCCTTTCATTCAGTGCTTATGTATTCAAATTATTCATGCTAGAGAACAACTTTCCACAAACAGGATTCTATGCAAAGTCTACAGTTTTCAACAAATTACATAATTAACATAGAAAATAACCCCTGAAGCACCTGAACAAATACATAGGTACTGCCATCCATTCTTATTTGTTCTTTCAACCACATCAACTTAATTTTCCCTGTGCACTCAGAACTTTAACTGAAATTGGTGGACAGATGGTCTCAGCCAGTCCTCTGCTCCCACAGTGAATGGGCAGGGTCCTGTAGGTGCCAACCTTTTTGTCTCTCAAGTCCTCTTGTCTGCACAATCCCCTGTTCTCTGGCACCAGAAACATGGCATTATTTTGGCAGAAACTGCACCTTCCCTTCAGCAAAACCCAGGGATCACTTTTGGAAAAGAGAGTTCCAGAGAAAGTACAAGCTTTAACTCACAAACAGGTCAAGTAGACTTTCTCATCAGGTATTTTTTTTAATTCTATGTTTACATTGCAAAATGCTCCAACCAGGCTAAAATCCCACCCAAGCTGTCCACCAAACACTTCAGCTACATCTCAGCATTCTTGCAAAATACACGAGCACTTTCCATTTTGCTCATAGTGAGAACGCAGTACAAAGACTTGCCATAAGGTCAGCCACAAATCCAAGAGCAAGAAGTGTCCTGACCCATTGACACTGCTCAGCCAACACCCCCTTCTGCAAACAGCTCCACAGCCCATAAGATGAAGACTTGAGTTGGGAGAGGTGAACTCATTGTCACTGAACTGTAGCACCAAGCCACACCATTGTCCTTGTTTGCTTTGCTGCTCAGGGATTTTTCTCCATACACTGTCTGGGTAACACTGATGAAAGCCCTGTTCCACCATAGTGGGCTTGCTGTGATAATATTTATATAATAAATTGGTGTTGAAAGTGCAGGGTGAAATATGACCCTGGCACGATATGACATTTAATAATTAAGCAACTTTTGGAGTTTCAAGGTACAGAAATATTGGTGTGATTTGTGCCAAAGCAGTAAACACGATCTTTAAAAGTGTTTTATTACAAGTGCAGAAGTGAGGAAAGAGAATATAAGGCAGCCAAAAAATGTAAAGCTGTCATTTCAACACCCTTCCTTATTCCTTTTGCTTTTAGCTGGAGAAACACAGGCACGGTACAATGCCCAACCAGCCATGCAGCAACCTGTTCAATTTACAGCAGTACTTGGCAATTTAAGGTTTTCCTTCAGGTACCAACACTCCTGATGCAAAAGAAAAGCCACATGGCTGATTACAGCCTGTGCTCTCTCTGGAAACAAAGAATAAAAGAGCAATCTGGGAAAAAAACCCAAACCTTCCTGTTTAGGTGGAGTTCAGGAGCTAGACAAAGAGATTATACTGTGTCATACGTCCATCTTTCTGTCTCAGACTGATGAAGACATTCCTCAGGATGATGACAAGGAAGACCCAGTGTGGTGACAGGTCAGGCAGGTGGAGGATAGCGGGTTCACAGTCACGAAAGCAGGATATGCTTCCTTTGGCCCCCAACTCCCCTAATATCAGATGCAGATTTGAACCCTCTTTGACACTGTGACTGATGCCAGACCGTGGTACTGAGCAGCATGGTCACATGTTCATTTAGAAATGGGGCCTTATTTCCACCAAACAAATTTTGATCCACTGATTTCTATTTCTGGTCATCTCTTGCTTACCAGTTATTGTCTTAAAGTGGTCCTTGGGGACATCACCAAGCCAAACTCATTCTTTTGCTCTGAACTATGTTGACCTCTATAGAAAAACACAAGTTACTTCAGAGAAACCAGAGAACAGGCTCTGGGTGAAGCCTGGGTAAAGCCCCATTTGGGTTTTTTTGAGAACAAAAACCAGATTTACAGTCTGAAAATTTCTGTACCAAATCCAGAATTTTAAAATATGGGTCAAATTTGCAGGGCAAGGAGCTTAATTATTCTTTTAGAACATTATGTTCTCCCACAGTTATCCTACAATGCATTGTACAAGTAACCAGCACAACTGTACAATGAGGCTGAGAAAAGAGAACAGATTTTCACCGCGGCGTTAGAGACTGACAACTGCTGGAGGCAGGTTACCAGACTTAACTGACAAATTATTTCACCTGTTGTTGCAAATCCTGCATTCCTAAGTACTTCTGACAAACCTCTTCATAAGCTTCTTAATCTGCAACTTGAAACAATTCCCAGGCTGAAACTTTCAACTCAAAGTAAAGGAAAGTTAACCCTCACCAAAGAAAACTCATAACTTTAACAAAGATGTGCTGTACAGCAAATGTAACTTGAGTCAGATACTTGCAGGTTCATTCAAACCTGACTGGTCTGTAAAGGCAGAAGTTTTTCTTTTTAGATGGGAAGAACTGAAAGGAAACTAAAGGTTAAAAAATGATTAAGATAAAAATCACACAAATGAAGAAGCCACAAGGAAACAGGAACTGCCAGCTGATTATTTTTAACAAAACCCAGAATACCAAGATAAATGTTGAAAAAGGTAGCTCATTAAACTGACAATACAGATTAACTAATATAGCCAGAAAATTTTCCTTAACTGTAAATGTCAACTGCAATTTTGCTCCTGAATTAAGACGCTGTTGTTGGGGAATATAAAATCATCCCAGATGTAGATTACAATTCCTAAATCCTACAAGATTGCATTATCAAGTCATCTCTGTCACGGACATACTCTGACTTTTAGTAAGTCATTTCTCCTGTGTTTGCTTCTGTTGAAGCCCCTCCTCAGCTTTGACCATAAATAATATAACTTTTCTTTCACTCACTGTATGTCTATATGGGGCCGAGCACCAAGAGGAACCAGGATTTTACCTCCATGCAAGCAGCAACAAAGAGAGATTCATAAATCCCTCATCGTCTGATTTCTGCAGAGGCCAAAGAACGTTATACAGTGATTTCTCCATTAATCCCAAGCACTTGTGTTTGACCTGTTGCATCCCTTCCACCACTGATCTCCAATTCTGAATGTAACTGGCACTGAAGCCACAAGTGCATTAATCACAGGTAGAACACCTGATTAGGAATTTAAATGTAAAGCAAAATTCCAGCTTTGTGTCCTCCACGAGTACAGGAGTTAAAACCAATCTGGAGTAGAAAGACTATCTGATGTACTATCATCACCTGATAATTTATAGTCCGTGTTTGACAAGGATCAACTAAAGCTTATTCAAGGAGATCTGCGCACGATTCAAGACCATAAAACAATTCAAAGTGAAAGCAACTTCCAAGCTTCTAGTCCCAACTCCTGCTCCAAGAAGGGTCAACAGTGAACTCCAACCAGGTTGCACAGGGCTTTAGCCAATCTTGTCTTCAAAACCGCCAAAGATTCACAATCTTTCATGATCTGAAAGAAGCGATCCATTTCAAAACAATACAGGAGTTCTGGCCTCAAAATAAAGTTTTTGTGTGATACTCCTGTAATTCACTCTGACATGGAAGTATCTTATTATTGTACTGAAGGTGTTTCCATCTCACCTTCTTTCTTTTAACCCAGCAGGCTCAAAACACATCCGCAGTCCTCAAACCCCAGCCGTTGCATTGACGATAGAGTGAAATTCTGAGTCCCTGTAATCTGGAGACTGAATTGCCTCAGGTTTCAGTAAAGCCAGACCCTGCCTACAGGGCCCCAAATGTGCAGAGATATGAACCTAAACTCAGAAATTCTTACTTGGAACTACGGTTGATAATTATATTCATTTTAAGGAGACAAACTGTATTTTCAGCAGCCTATCAGTTTCTTAACCAGCAGACGAGTCTAAAAGGCATTTCTCTAAGATCTAAAAGAGGACCGTAAGATGAGAGGATAGTTCAGGTTGGAAGGGATCTACATAAATCTTTATCCTAACCTCAAAAGAAAAATATACCCCCACCAAAGTGACCCAACAAACACCTCATATTTCAAAAAAGGAAAAAAAAATTAATTCAGTAGCATCTCAGTTTTTGGAAAACACATTTGGAACATTCAGTTTTGGTTATGCAGGAAAACAGACCATACTGGGAGGACAGTGAATTGTTTTGGTGTTATATAAGACATTGGTTAAAAATCCACGTGACTTCAAAGGGGGATTACACAAGATTATAGACCTAGGGTGAAATTCTGGCTCTGATTAAAATCACTGGCAAAAATCCCACTGGCTTGACCAATGCCAGGATTTCACCTCTAATCTGAAGTGCTGCTGTTTTACCATGCAAACCAACACGCACAGACCTAGATGTATCTTACGAGTGCATCTCTCTGCAACAAAAAAAAGCCTGGAAAACTTTTTGTGATCTCCCCCAGAGCTGTGTGTGGGTTTTTGTCTCATTTTTAAGATATTCCCTCTTCCACTGTAGATTTTTCTTTCCATACAAATTAGGAAGACTGTGTTTGCAAAGAAAAACAATGGAACTGCCTGAAAAAAAAGAGCCATGAAACAGATTTTTCTGTTCTTTCAAGCCATGGCTTTAGGGATAGCAAGGATCACAGAAGCCTTCTTCCCTTTTCACTGCCTTTCCCACCACTGGTGGTGCTCCATCTTCAATAATGGCACAAGGGTGTTATCCTGACACACTGAAGCTTGCAGAGCATCCTTTAGAAAAGCATCCCAAGACATGGGCAGTGCCTGCGAGACCCAGGTGAGCGCTGAGGTGGCAGTATCATTCACATCGGCATTACATCTGCACATCCACGTTCTCATTTTTAATGTCCACCTGCCTTTAGCACAAGGACACTACCAGGGGAACAACTCCCTGACTGAAAAAAACAATGTTAAAAAGCAATCACTGAAGTGTTCCTTGTTCCATAGATAATGTTTCAGGTGGAGACCAGCAGCCCAAAGGCAGTATGATTAGAAACAAATTCTGATCCTTATTCTTACAGTGTTGCCTCATTCCCCCAGGCAAACCCCGCTTGACTGTTCCGGTGTTCCCCGCACCAGCAAGCTGGTGAGCACGAGGTCAACACCTCTACACGTAATCAACACAGCAACAGAGAGAGACCCAGCCACCTTCCGTGCTATCCAACAGGACATCACCTGCAGCTGCCAGGGCACAGTTAAACACACGTGGTACAGCCCCCTCGGATGCTGTCTGGGGATGCTTGCTCTTCCCAGCAAGTACAGTGACTATGCATTATCACATATTTTACCCTGACAGGTAAACACAAGGCATCCCACCTTGTTCTGGCAAAAGGCACTGCTGGAAGCCATCCCAATGCCACCATTTGTTTCACTTGTGCTTTCAACACAGCTCTGCACTTCAGCAAGAGGTTTCCCCAGCTAAAAAACAAGCATAACGCCCGTTTACAGCAAAAACGTTGTGACAGTTAATTGTGCAATGTTTTTAAAGGCCTCTAAAAATATAAATCACTATAGTGTTGAATGGCTAACTTTGATTGTTATTGCTTATGCACAACCTGGGGTTGGGGTTTACAAAGGCAAGAGAAGATTAATTAGAACTTGTCCTAAAAGCAAAACAGGAGGAAGTGGAACACCTTCAGTTTTGCTCTCATGAAAAAAAAAAACAAACCACAGTCATTTAGAGCAGCCTGAAGATGCTGAGATGGCCAAGCTCATTAGCCAGGGTACAAGAGTGCCAAGTGAATACCAAGCACACAGCCCACAAGACAGGGATCGATTGATTCCTGCCTCCCAGCAGCACACAGACCAGCAAAACAGTTTCACAAACACATGAAATGCTCCTTCTCAGACCGGCCCAGTGACAAACCTTAATGTACACACAACTTAAAAGCATCATCTCAGGAAAGATCCTCTTCCCAAAACCACAACTGTGTATTTTGTCATAGAGTTTGCTTTTCATAATCTGCTGCTGTTAGGAATTTAACACAGTGACAATAATTTATATTCCAGGGTTAACAGAAAATATCAGAGTCTCCAGTGCAAGTTTTAAAGTTTTCAGTGTTTCAAATACAAGCAGCGTACCCTTCTTGTGCCCAACGCAAACATCACATGAGTGTTACACCGCCGGGCTGTGGAACAAGCAGTAGAGGCAGATGTGGCTGCAGGGAGATAGGTGATTTATTAGTGCGTGCTCAGAACCGATATGCAAAATCCAACATGACTTCTATGCGAAATTACACCCCTTGTAATCCTGGAAATGTGTAAAACACAGCATGTGAAATAGAGACAGCACTGGTCTCAGTTTTGGAGAAGCTAAGCAACTGCCTGGTTTCTTCAAAAGGCCTGTAGGATCCACAGATCTTTTTTTCCTTCCTGAAATAATCAGATCAGAGACTTAAATCTATCACAGACTTCTCACACTATGAACTCTACTCTCAAAAGTACCGACATCCTTGTCCTTGTCATTGCTCAAACAGACGAAAGTGCTAAATAATAAAAAATTAACCCACTGCTAGCAATAGTCGCAAAATCAATTTTTTACCTTGATCATATCTCCCTAAAGAAGGAAGCACTGCACTTTCGAAGACCTCAATACAAAGATTATCAGAGCTGAACAGTTTAGGTACCTCTGCAAATGAAACTCTGGTTCCTGTGTTGATACTGAAAAACTTCTGCCAGCTGTAGCAGCAGAGCAAGTTCATTTCTTCAGAGGATGGGGGGGCTATTAGCTTAGACCTCTTTGGCTGAACACATTGTATGTGTTAATCAGAATTAACATGCTTGATTCAGCCACTATTTCTTTATTTGGATCTAAATGTTCACAAAATCAGCAGGAATTTTCTTTTTTTTTTTTTTTTATTCTTGCTGCAGATGGAAATTTCCATACTACAGTTCTGCAATGATTGTAAACAGGAGACTGGTTTCAACATCATCAGATTTTAACCCTTAATATAATGAACAGTGGCTGAGTAATCTGTAGGGAAGGGAGATCAGGGCAATCCCACAAGGGCTCTGTGCAGAAAGGATGAACTGAAACTGAGAGCTACATTTCTGCCCAGGTCCCCATTTTTTAAACTGTAATGAAGAAAAAGAAAAAAAGAAAAAAGATAAAAGAAAATAAAAGAGAAAAGAAACAGTAGGTCACTAACTTCAAAGAACTGAACACTTTTTAGTTCCAGTCTGCATCTGCTCCTTAGTCCAATATTATATATTAGCTTGCACAAAACAAAGTAAACAAATTATTAAAAAAGCTTATACAAACGCCACAGGATTCCTTCCAACTCCCTCACCTCCTAGTTCAAGAGGTATATACACTTTTAATACTGGATGACTTCATTTTTGAACCATGGCATCCAAAATTTGACATCTTTAGTCTTTTCTCATTAACCTGAAGAGTGAACAGGGACAGAGTATGCATCCCAGAATACAATTTTTCTCATTCACATTACCAGACTGATACGCGGGAGGAGAAGCAGGTGGTGCTTTGGGCTTCCACTGTCCATGGTCCACATCCGTCCCACTTCTGTAAGTGCTGGAGATGCAGTGACTCCACCTCTGTCATACCTTTAACAGAGCACGTTTGCCATGCTCTGTATGGGAATATGTGCACAAAGGAAAATGAGAGCGGGTTTCTGAGTTTCCAGCTCTTATCCTATGAACAGCAGTTGATTTTTAAGCTACTTCAGAATCTTCAGACATCAATAGAGGGATTAATGTTTCAAGGGTGTATTTATATAAACTGTGTCTAATTTATCTGAGGGAGATGTTGTCCCTACCACATCTCTCCATGGCAGCAGCCAGGCAGGTTTGCTCTGTTTTCCCTCTAAGGAAGAATGCAGTAAAAAATAAAATAAATTTTAAAAAACCCAAATATCTAAATAGCTAAAAAATTTAACAGTGATTTGGGGTTAACTCCCAAATTCTAGGTCTTCCTTAAGGCTTAAATTATAAATCAAATGCAAAACGGTCAAAACCTTGCGTCACATCTAGCAAATTGAGACAAATATTTCAAGTTTAGAAAGAACATTTCAAACCCCTGAAATACAACCAATCTGGTTAACAAAGCACATTCCCCAAGCAGAGATGTCCCAGTTCATGACTTCTGTACTTCATATCAAGAAGCGATCCAGCCAAGGCAGCCTCGTGCAAAGTCTGCAGTCTCCACTGGAGACGATTTCCCCCAAAAGTCTCACTTGAAGAGTCCCACCTTTCACAGGATTCACTAGACTCATATGCTGTCCTGGTGTTTATCGCGATATTCTCACTAAATCCTCTTGCTACGATGTTACAGTAGTCTGAACAAAACCAAACATGAGATCCAAACATTTAAGCCTCTTTCTACTTCTAGCATATTTTTGTCACCAAGGGACTATAATTTTGTCCCTGTAGTTCTACATCTGCAAAGTAAATAGCACATCTCACCTGCATTGCAACATTAACCGTGCAAATCCAATCAGCCATCTATCATGCTCGTGAATTGAAATCTGTGAAGTATCACGCCACTGATAAAACCAGGGAGTACCATGTCCTTTCCAAATAAGACAAATCTTCTCCCTTGCAGAGAGGTTTCCTTTTATTTTTTGCTTAAGCCTAACTGGAGGGAGCTGGTAAGCCTGGCCCTTTGTGAGTACCAGTCCCTTGAACTCTTTGTCTGAATTTGCAGCCCGTGTATAGTTTATGATTAATATTTATTTTACCATTTGACTTCCTTTTGAGTTCTGCATATCTTACCGGGCCTGGTTTCACTAAACAGGCAGTGATCCCCGTTAAGTTAAATTTTTTATTTTTGTAGACATTAACATAGATACTTGTTGAAACTGTTTTCATTAAAAAAAAAAAATAGTCCTGCACACAAAAAAAGGCTACTTTCATACACATGTGAGCAGGGGTTATGGTTTGCTGCTGAATTATTGCATAGATTTGAACACACTGCTCCAAGAAAAGATCTGTAATTGTTTAGCGGTTGGGCTGCTGGCAAAATTCCCTGCCTGGGGCTGTTTTTATAAATAGGCCTGAGGACAAACAAACAAGCTACTAATAACAAGTCGACTGTTCTGTTTTGAAGCAGCCCTGCTTTGTGTTTTCCAGCACAGGAGAAGTTCAGATGGCAAATACAGCAAATCCATTGCAAGAAGTAAGAGCAGATCATGCCAGGAATCAGTCACTTCTATTTCTCTAAAATGCTAAATTTCAGTTCACTAAAATGAGCTTAGTCTGGAGGAAATACCAAAATACAGAGGGCTGTGCTGTTTCAGATCTCCATTTCCGCTATTACTAGGTAAAGTTAAGAAATTAGGCAAAATGACTTATTAACAGACACCACCAACTCGAGAAAGCCTGATGGATGCCTAAAGCAAGCTGGTCTTGCTTTTTCCACCAGTTCTTTTCACCATGTCCCACTCAAATACATCAAAGATGTAGACAATGCTCAGGACCACTCGTAACTACATCAAAGTTCTGGTCAATACTCAGGACATCCCTTTTGACTCCTTATGAAGTTCTCAGATTTTTCAGGAACACTAAGGTATCTCATCACAACTTTTACCAGGAGCTTCTCTTTCCGTGGGTAATCCGCTGGGTATTTAACCAAGAGCAAAGTTCAGATTTTCTGCCACCTCTATTTCAGTCTGTTCACCTAATCTCATCACACTGCAGATTTTTTTTATTGCTTTCAGTGTTTTGTGGAGGTGATTTAGGCGAAGGTGAAGGTGAGTCTTTAAGAAAGGCACTCTTTCTTGGATTTCTGGTATTTCACATACTTATTTCTCTTTCAGGAAATAAGTACAGTATCAGTAGAAGATATTTTTCACCTTTGGCCTTGGAAGCTTACTTGATACCAATCAATGGAAGCGAGGGGAATTTATACAGGAACAACCCCTCCTGGTGCAGTTAAGTCCTCCAAACAGTGCAGCTATAGTCAAATATTTTGGAGGAAGATATGGAAAATTAGGCCCCTTACCCTTTTAAATTTCTCTTCTGTTGCTTATGGATCTTATCTCTATTACTTGGAGGATGATCTTCACCAGCCTCTCTTGGCCCTGGTGTCCTTGATGTAGATACCATAAATTAGCTGCCTGCTGCCCATTTTCTCTGCTAAGTTTCCTCTTGGAGGGGTTTAATTTTTCTTTCCATAACTGCATTGGGTTTGCTTTGTTTTGTCTTTTATATCCTCCTTGGAGAGCATACTTTGTCCCTGCAACCCTCCTCAAAGACTTCACAGGTCTCTTATCTCTTTCTTTATGTCATTCAGTGTTAGCAGCTTAGTCTACAAAAACAAATCCTCTCTTTTGCTGATAAGAAGAGCGGCTTATGCTCTTCCTTCCCCTTTGTTTTCTCCTCTCTATGGCAGGAAGATCTAGCCAAGTTCTAACACCACTTCACATGATGATGCAGGCAAGAACATGTGGTCTAGTAGACCATACGCAATTGCTACGGAGGTGAGCCCTTTTCAGATAATACCCAGAAACGATGGAGTCAGCATGGATTAAGGAAACAACGAAGCACTCAGCATTTATGGCAACACACTGATGCATTTCAGGGTACGTGCTGCAGCCCCAGGGGAAGCAGCAATAACATTGCTTGCATAGATGAAAACACTCTAAGTAATAATATAAAAACACATTTGTGCAGAAGAAAATCCCCTCTGGTAGAACTACATCAGTTCTTATAGCAGCAGAGCAAAAAGAGGAGCTGGTAGGAATAATAGTCAAGAGAGCAAGCAGCTGGTTTCTCTCCAGATTCACCAGCCCCAGAGACACAGTTCCCTTGGCACAGCAAATGCCATGCAGCCCTCCCAGAGAGTGCTGTCATAAATCAGCCTCGCTGCCATGGTATGACTTTGTATTTGGTTGAATTTTAAATGTTTCACAGTCTGCAACATAAAACTATCACAGCTTTCAGCAAAGCATAACTTCTCAGAACTCCACAGGGTGGAGGTGTGGTGAACAGACACTGAAATGGACACCAGAATGCTCTCAAGGCGAGCTAGATTGGCCCGTGAGCCAAAAGCAATGCCAGGCCAGGCAGCACCTGCTCTCTGGATAAATGGACTACCACAGGGCTGTTAATCCAGAAACTTTTCCAGAAGCACTAAATCCATAGGACAAAAAAAAATCCTTACTAAAGCATAAATATTACTAAATAAATTACTTAAACATTTCACTACATTAATTTACAGACATGCAAACAGCTTTGTTCTTGAAATCTTACACAAGAAAACCTTCAGAGCACCTACTTACACTAGAAGGGGGGAAAATGACATTCTTTTTCAGCTTTAATGAAACCAGTTGTTTCTGCAGGTTTCTGCCATCCTGCTATAACACAGCTGCTCCAGCCCCACCATCAGCTTTAGCCAATTGTAAGTCATCAGTTTTCAGTACACAATGCAGCTGAAAGCCAGTTCAGCTGGTAGCGCTCTTGGAAACCAATCATTATTTGCCCAGATCTTGTATTAACCTTTTATTTCCCTTGAATATCACCACTGAAAAAGGCTCATACACTTCAAGGAGAACAGAGAAAACAGATAGCAAAATGAAAATGAAAGCAAATTAAAAAAAAAAGAGACAGGAAAGCAGGGAATAAAATGTAGCAGAAAGTAAAAAAAAAAACAAAAAAAACCAAAACAAAACAAAAAAACAACAATGAAACAACATAGCTTTAAAAACTATTCCAAGCATTATCAGCCTCTCAAACCAGCCGGAGAAGACCCTTAATCAGAATTTGAGCAACTTCTACTTCAAACAAGCTCAGCTTCTTTCAAGAACTACATACCTTGTCAATAAAAAAAGTGTGAAAAGCAGGTTATTCTAAACAGAAGGAGACCAAAGTATAAGCTGGCTTAGCTCCAAAGGTCATGTCGTTTTAGTCAAGCCACCAAACCTCTACCCCATCCACTTGCTCTAATCACTCTCTCTACTGTAAATTCAGAGCTCTAGATACCTGTTACTGCTGCAAGCATGACAGAAGTAGCTATACAACCTACAGCATATGCTACACAAATACCTGGCAAACATAGCCTCTGTTTCAGTGGGCTATAATTCAACAAACTTTGACAGGTATTACCCTCAGATGTACATTTTTTCAAACTAAGTTTTTTCCTTTTTTATCCTGATTTTAGCTAAGTTAGAAAAATTAATTATTTGTGATATTGTAAAAAAATACACTACTGAATAATAGATCTCTGGAGTTCTTGGAACAAGTCCAGAGGAGGGCCACAAAGATGATCAGAGGCTGGAGCACCTCTCTTATGAAGAAAGGTTGAGCGAACTGGGCTTGTCCAGCTTGGAGAAGAGAAGGCTCTGGGGAGACCTCACTGCAGGCTTCCAGTACCCGAAGGGAGCGTATAAACAGGAGGGGGAGCGACTATTTACAGGGGTTGATAGTGACAGGATGAGGGGGAATGGTTTTAAACTAAGAGAGGGGAGATTTAGGTTAGATATTAGGAGGAAATTTTTCACTCAGAGGGTGGTGAGGCAGTGACCCAGGTTGGCCAGAGAAGCTGTGGATGCCCCATCCCTGGAGGGGTTCAAGGCCAGGCTGGATGGGTCCCTGGGCAGCCTGCTCTAGTGGGTGACAACCCTGCCCACAGCAGGGGGATTCGAACTACATGATCTTTAAGGTCCTTTTCAACCCAGGCCATTCTATGATTCTATGAATAATAAAAAAATATCTATCATTGTCACTATGACTGTGAGACCTGGTGCGGTCTCATGGGGTAACACATGTCTGTCTTGAGCCATCTCTGTGAGACTCTTCCCAACTCTGGCCTAGTGATAAGCCAGACAGCTGTGGAAGAAATCTCAGTTTCTTAGTAAATTTAGTTTGTACACAGCAAAACCTCTGTTATCCCCTGTGCATCCTCTTGCTATTTCTCTTTGCCACATTGGGCCACTCACGTGCCAGCTATCAGAGCTGAGAGTAAGGAGGAGTCTCTTGTGCTCTCTCTTCCTGGCACCCTGGGCAGCATGGAGGACAATAAGGAATTTCAAGTCCCTAGTGCAAAAAGAAGCAATAAACTTTCCATGAAACGATTTACTGAAACCTAGGTAAACAACCTCAATATATTTAAGCTGAGCCGAACACTTTGGTGATGGTACCAAGCTACTGGGCTCACTCTGTAACAGAAGCACCAGAGCATCTCACAGGAAGGACTGGATAATGTCAATGAGTGGAGGAACAGAAATCAGGTTAATTTAATCAATTTAATTTAATGATTTTCATTTAATCCCTGAATTTCATGTTTAGGGACTATAATTTTGTCTAAAACTTAAGCATTCGACAGCTGGATAGAGACAAACCGAAGTGTACCTGTCTGGAAAGGTTAACTAGGAGCTATCACTGTGATGCTGCTATGGATAAAGCACGGGTGATTAGAGCATGCATCAGGAAGCCTCCAGAGCAGATAAAAAGCTTTAATACCATATATACCTATTAGCACTGTGAAAACTCATCTGGAATAATGCGTACAGTCATCTGCTCAGAAAGGTTAACTCAACTGGGAACAGGTGCACCAAAAGACTATTTGATGATGAGAGGAACACCGAGTCTCTCTTGTGGGACGTGACTAAAAGAGCTTGGCTTGCTGAGTTTCACAGTTGACAGCTGAGAGTATATGTGATATTTCTCCAAAGTTACATAAAGTGGATAAACATTGACAAGGGAGAGGAGAGACAAAGAATGCTTTATGGGTGCAATTAGAAAATGGAAAATTTAGGTTGGAAATTAGGAGGGGAAAAGAGTGAAATTCTGGATGAAAGCTCTAATGAGAACAAGAAACATCATGACTCTTCAAACTGACGAAGTTTACTACAAGGAAGTAGTAGGGCTGCCTACAGGACTTTCCTACAGGAGCAGGAAATGGAAATAAATGGCAGGTTAAAGAAGGCTTGCTTCTTCTTGCTTGATGCATCTTCTAGAGCTAGAAGGGAAAGGAATAATAATTATTTCTAGCATTTTTTTCTAGAAGTTCTCAAGAAGTTCTGCTCCTATTGTGAAGACCCAATAGCCAACAGATCTGCAGAACAGAAACAGTTCAGATGTCTAACGACTGGAAGATCCGGAAGGGCTGCAGACATCTGGAAAGGAGTAATTCCATGTATAATGTGAGGGTCAACATAAAAATATAGGATAATTCAGGACGGTTAATTCAGAACTGCTTTCCAAATTTGGAAAGAGACTGGTACCCAACATATGGCTATATGTCAGAGGGCAACCCTTTCAGTGTTCAGAGTATCCCAACCACATTTTTTTATTAAACCTGCATCAAAACATACTAAACTTGTCACAAGAAGTCCTTGCCCCCTAATGCCATGCTTCTGCTCCTTCTTGAAACCCCACATCAAATGTGCTGCAAGGATTATACCCAAATATATTGCATGGAAACATGGGTGTATGCAGGCACACCTGTATACATATATGGATGACAAACATGGGACACTGTATCATCTGCTCATATAAGAGTCTCAAATGCCCCAAGATTTGATGAAGAGCTGTACAATGACTCCAAAGGGGAATCAAAATGATCCTACCTATGTAAACTAACCAACAAGCACAAATTATCTCTGTAAACTCCTGAATAGCCTGGAAAAACAAACAAGCAAGCAGACATTATTTCTGCAAATCTGAAATAAATTTCTTTTAATAGATTTAAAAGATAAGCTCAGAAAGCTGAAGCAAAATCTTTAGAAATGAAATTACAAGTAAAATGGGACAGAGAAAGAAAAGAAAAAAAACTTCATGAAAATGGATGGGAAAGGGAATATAGAAACATACAGAACTGGTATTTCAAGCATTTGACCAGCCACCACCATGGTCCCTATTTTCACCTGTCTGAGCCAGCTGGAAGACTACTTTTATCACATCTAGAAAAAACAGACCCTCATTGGGAGAATGCTGAACCAATTTGTCACCGTCTTTCCAGGTTCAAACCACAGTTCCCACGGTGAGGGCGTCCTTCGCCGCATACGCTCCTCCTCAGCTCTCCCCAGGGCTTCGGGAACAGCCGGCTCTCCAGAGGCATCAGCTGCTGGAACTTTGGGAGTCTGGTGACCTGTCTTTTAAAATAGTGGGAGTAACTTCCGCTGCTCCCTCAGCAGTGCTTTTATGGAGCCAAGAGCATGCCAGAACACTGCTTGCCTTTGCATACAACTCCAGTAACAAAAGAGCAGCTGTACTCGGTTTAAGGCAAGGCTATACTTTCCCACCCCTTATTTAACACTGGCTTATTTCCATCAGCCTTAACAACAATACATGGCAGCGAGGAGATGTTTTATGGGGAGCCATAGGCTCATGGTGCAATCTGATTCTGCCTCAACTGGGTCAAATTGATTTCATCCACAAGTGAAGGCAATAAATCTACTGACAGAGGAGTCTGGCAACAGACCTCATCCCAGGTAAACTCCTGAGGCCAAAGGGAGCTTCATTATAGCTGATCTTGTGTATGAAAAGCTCCGTACAGAGTCAGTGCAGAATCAGGAGTAGAGTGGGCCAAGACATCTGCCAGTGCTGAATTACCCGAACAGTCTGAATCAAGCATGATGGGTTTTTAGCTTACATATAAGACCAGGGAGCCATTGAGCTTTACTTTCCAGCTTGCTACAGAATTGGGCAACTTACTTGCTACATTTTTACTTTCCAAGCTTTAAATCAGAAATAATGATACTTCCAGGGTAACATGGGTATTATTAACTCACCCACTTCTAACATTTTGAAATGTGCAGAAGGAAGAAGATGGAGGAAGGCAGTGCATTAGGGTTATTATATTATGTTATGTTGGCTCTCTCACCAGCCTTTCTTTTGATGAGAGTTTTAAAACAGATACTTGGATCAAATACCCCATCAATAAAAACCTGGATATCCTCCAAGAGTCCACTTCTTTGGCAAGTTCAAATAAAGCAAGTCTCCCTGTGTTTAAGGTGTAGGTGAAAACTTGAGTGCATAGAAGGTTGATATTAGAGGGTACGCTTGTTTGGTAAGAGCTACAGTCTACAGAGGATAAACTGAATAGGATATGGATAAAAAGATGAGACTGAGGATATCAGGATTTGTACGTACCCAAGAATCAACAGTATGATGATTGGTGATATTTTACATTTCAGATTCAAAGTAATTAGGGCATTGATACCACTTGGTTCGCTAGGAACCCCTCCAAACCAGGGCCAGTGCACACAGTCAAAGTGCTACAGAGGCATTTGAGTTCACATGAAATGAATAAAAACATGTTTTTCTCTAGACACAGAGAAGTAAACCACTTGTGTCCACTCACGATCTCACAACACTTTCCTTCAGAAAATGAATTTGACTCCAAACTCTGTCCCACACATTGCATTTTTTGGCAAAGTCCTCCCTATCAGATATTCCAGATGAAGTAATTTTCTTGAATTCCTGCATAAATTTTCCCAGCACTGCTAAGCACCAGTGAAACACCTAGTGATCCCTGTCCCAGATCTATCTATATGTCAGTCATATATGGCAAAATATAACTTCTAAAGCACTTCAGAGCTTTCCATATGACAAGGTTTGTATCTGTTCCAGAGTTTACTCCACATACTCTGTACCCAACCAAGTAACCAACTGCCAGAAGGTCAGAGGAGCAAGCACTTGGTTTGGGTTACATGCTCCCTTCAAGATCAAGAACAAAGCCAGCAGGATGTTAGGGTCAAGACTGCCATGTTTCGTACTTCAGGGATATCCTCTTCCTCTACAGCCCTGACACGTGGAAGGAGAAGCACAGCTGGATCCAAGACGAAGCAAGCTTGTGGTTAGGAGGTTATACTGTTGCTCAGAGTCTGGCTAGACTTGGCTTTAACCACCGAATTGACTGTGCATTTTTGGACTGGTGAGGAGATGAGACATTCATGACCTGATTCAGAAACTGAAGCTTTGGAGAAAGTTTTAGATTAATCTGTTAATGAATTACCAGCAATAGCTGAGTTTATGTTTGACTGAATTTCTATGGTCAGTTTAATGAACACATACACTTGGAAAAGACTCAACCAAGATGAACATTCATACTCGCTCTGCTTTGAAGTTATACATAAAATATGTTGCAGCAGTCACAGTTGCTTTGCATGTAATTTTCCAACAATAAAAACTCAAGAGCAATAAAATGTTAAGGCTATTGCCAGAACATACAATTAAATTTCCTTCCTAAAGTTATAACCTCCTGTGCAGCCCAACCAATATGCCAAACCAAGAAGTCCAGCTCCAGATATCGGGGGTAAGTCCTGTCCATCCATCATGGATGCTTTTCTGAGCAGTTCTATAAAATGACACACAGTCAGACTCATGAACAGCACTGCTGAAAAGCCTGAACAACAGAATACCCTAGAAAAGAAAATCTGAACTTCTTAAGGCCTATTTTTAATTAATTACCAGATGGAAATGAACCTTCCTTGGAACTTCTGGAAGCTTCTCAGAAAAATCAAGCTTTCCTCGGTACTGGCTTTGTGTGCAAATTGTGACAGACAAAATAAGTTTTTTTTCTATTAAATAGATCATGATAAATTCTGACACAATGCTCAGAAAAGAAAACACCATTAACTAAATCACCATGATGATGCCAACAAAAAAAATCTAGCCAAGTACATGTACTACACATAAAAAACCTC
The DNA here is from genome assembly GCA_011057875.1 of Pterocles orientalis. Lineage (NCBI taxonomy): Eukaryota > Metazoa > Chordata > Aves > Pterocliformes > Pteroclidae > Pterocles > Pterocles orientalis. The sequence goes on along the minus strand of WKFP01014556.1, from coordinate 154,384 downwards.
ATATATTGTGCAAACATACATAAACCAGTTTGAATTTACAAATCCTCAACCTGTGCACAAAGGCATACTTTATTTAAATGACTGTTATAAATCCATATAAAGTCCAGGAGTTAGCCTTATAACTGTCTCTTGATCTCATAGAGTTACCAGGCCTCCATTTAAACAAAATACGGTCTGTCAGAATTCTGTTTGGCTTTTTTGTATTTTGTCTCTAGCAGGGGGATGTGAAAGAGAAAGGCTGAACGTATTTATTCTGGTCTGGGCACTTTGCCAATACCCACAGAGATATTTTAAGTTTTCTGGCTCACAACCTCTTACCTGCCTCCCCGTTTAGACCGCTGGAAGAAACCACAGCTACAGAATTACAGTTGTAACATCATCAGAACAGCAGAGGAGCTGAATCACAGCATTAGCCATATATTACTGCTCTGCCCTGGTTTCACTCTCCCATCTCCATCACAGATCTCTTACATCAGGCATTTTGCAGAGTCCTGTTAAATGTGGTAAGATTTGCGGTAAACAATGCTGTAAAAATTGTCTGCAGGGAGAGAAAGCTCTCAGCAGAACATTCAGAAGAAACTTAGATATTTGTCAAATTGAAGTATTGCAAAATTGAAAAAGCCCTGATATATTGATATGCACTGATGAGGTATTTACACCACACTTTGCTCATTTATACTTTATAAGCTCACAACTTTTAGGTGGTTCCTTCTCCCATTCCTCTAAGCTGCAGAGAGCCATAATAAAATCTTAATATTTTCATCTCATCCAGCTCCAGCCCTGCTGATGACAGCAGTTTCAGTGATGACAGGGAAAATATTCCCGCTAAGGCAAGTGACAGCAGAATCACACCCAGCATATCCAGTGGTGAGCAGCTCACATAGCTGGAAATCTTCTTCCAGCAGGTTCAGCTGCTCCCTGCTCTGCACTGAACAGGTCACATATGCCAAAAAAATAATCTTGAAATGCACTAAAATTCTAATTGTGGGTATCCTCCACAAAACAGCAGAAGTGTGGCTCCCATTAGCATTAAGCACCCCACACTCGGGCAGCCAAAGTCATCAAAATTTCTGAAAAACTTGATATTTAACCCTTAGGTTTGCCCACATCTCGGGGATGCAAACAAAACTAAAAATCCTTTCCATAAACACTCAGCATGGAACTCTGTGAGACTGATCTTTACGGTCTTTGTATTTTGTGAATGTGGTGGGTTTTAGGAACTCTAGCTAGAGATAGCAGCTAGTGCTTTTGGCTGAGGGGATGAAGGTAAAGGAATATTATTCATGTGGAGGTTACAGTGACATTTGAAATCACAGGATTACAAAAATCGGAATGCATAATAAAGAGAAACCTGATGTGAAAACTGGAAGACTGGGAAAAAGACCGAGAAACTAAGATCTTTTGGCAACATGCTCAAAATCGGTCTTAGTCAGCAAAGATGTTTAGGAGATTGCTGTGAAATGAAGTTCCCAGCCCAGTGCCAGGAAGTCGGATTTCCACACTACAATGATAAATATCTTCAGTGGTAGTTGCTGGAAGGCCAATCCTGCCTGTCAAAATAGAAGCGTCACAATGGACTGTTGGGAGGAATTTTACATGATGAACTTGATCTGCGCTCTGAGCTACAATCAGTCTTCAGAGCTGCCTTTGTGATAACTTCCACTGCGCTGAATTTACATAATTTTAACTAAAAAGGGATAAATCTAACTCCTTGGGTAAACCACCCTATCTTTCTGCATTCTCACTTTTCTGCAATGCTATCAGCAATCATATTTCTACCGGTAGATAGTTTTCTATCTTCCTTAACTCTATTATAATTTTCCATTTAAAACACACTCTGGCATAATCAGACTGCTTTTCAAGATCAATCAGCCTTGGTAAGAACAAGTATCTGTCTTGGAGAAAAAGCAATTGCATTGGCATAATCAAGTTACTAACGATAGGTCCATTATATAATCAAAAAATGGTGTTTCTGCTGGCTAATCCCTTTCCTCTTCCCTCCATAATACTTCTAGATTCAGTTAGACATTTGCAATTCATTTACTAAATGGATAAAGTAAGCAGTTGGATTTTTACCAATTGCGTTGCATCGTGCTGATTACTAACTGCAGAAATATCTACTTTTCAGCAAAAGTATGATGAACATGCAAGTGCCCTGTGTATCACTTGTGTTTTCTGCTTCCTTGATGGAAAAAGTCTTTTCACCTCCAGGGGATGATGAATTCCAGCATGGGCTAGTAGCTTCCCTGTGTAGCTAAAGTTCCACTGTGTAATAAAGTATAAACCTACTCATTTTACTTTATGAGTCTCACCAACTTTACTAACTTCATTTTCAATTGCTCATAATTTTATATAGCTCCCATCCTATAGGATAAATGTTCCGTCTGCAGGCTCATCCTCCCAAATGGTCATCCTTTTATCACTGTCTTTATCTCATTTTTTTTCAGAGTTAAGCAAAATATAGTATTGATATTTCAGCATAACAGTTCTTGAGAGGAAATTCTGTTTTTCATTATGAATAAAAACCCCCAAATATGTCATTTTATTCTATTGTATTTATTCCATATAACTGATCTGCAAAGCACTTCAGCCTGCTTTGCGTTAGAGGACAAAGTCACTTAGATATTTAACTCCACTTCAGCAGGATATATATTGAAATGCATGGTACATTAATAATTAATTAATTTCAATTTCTCATTCACAATATTTAGGCAATACCAAATAACAAGAACCAAAAATTAACAGATAATTTCAAGCTAGCTGAGCGCAAATTGCCACGACTTCTTACAATTAATGGCTGCTGAAGATCACATCCCCAAATAGCCAAGAAAGCCTCTAGAGGTAAATAAATAAAAAAAGAAACCTTCTAAAATTATCTGTCAGGGGCAGACTAAAGCAAAGGATTCCTTTTGTGGGAGTTCTCTTGTGCAACGTGTACATTCCCAATGAGCAAGTCCAGGCATATTTGTTTTTACACATTCGTTTCCACACCAAGACACATTTCCATTCCCCCCTCCCTCTTTCTGCTTTTGTATTCCATCGTCCACATCAACAATTAGTGGAAGTGCCTGGCTGTGCCTGTTCACATTGTTCCCAGACTTTTTTCTCCCCCAGTGAGCTCTGAAGACCGTGCATTATTTGACATGACACGACTTGGAGGCCATCTACAGCAACAGCCATATGCAGGGAAGCAGAGACCAGAAAGAAGAAAGTTAGTCCTGGTTATAACTATCTGGGACAGTAGGACTCAAATTAGTATGTGTTAATCTCTTAACACAAGACCCCAGGTCATTGGACTTTAAATTACTTAGTCTTGTAAACAAAAACAAAAACCCAAACCCCATCAGAAATAAGAACAGCCTAAAGGTCAAGATACAGAGTCAGCTCGTTGTTCTGTTTGTTTTGTGACATTAAAACACAGGATATGAAATTGAAAATAATCTGGAATACAGCTAGAAACTAAATCCAGATGTTCTAACATCAGGCAGAAACATATTCATAATGTGTGTTTTTTCTGAAATAATTAAATATCTATTGCATTTTCCATCACAGTTCATTTCTCTGCAACATGAGCAATTTGCCAGTTCGTACACTGAACATATCTGGTTTATAGTAAACAGCTGCACACAGGGCAGCTTCCCTTCACACACACAGGCTCTGCACTTGTGTCCTTACATATTTTTTAAATTAACCCAGTCAAGTGCACAGGACATTCAAGACCGTAAAACATAATCAAAGGCACCTATTGCTCTCTGGAAATGGACACTTGGAAAGATCTCTGAAAATGGATGTCTCCTTAGAGTGCGTACTTAATATTTCCTCCCATTTTGTTGATAAATTACAGAGAATTTAGATTTTACCTCCTTTTCTCATCTTCAAGAGAAGCTGATCCCTAGACATATGTCCCCAGATGTCCAGCCTGTGTCTTCCAACTCTCACCCATTAAAGTGCATCTACTGACCACTGCCATCGATATTACCAGCCTTCGCTTTCACGTGTGCCTCTTCCTCAGTTATTCCAACCCAAATACAGTCAAGGCTAAAAGCTTGTTTTACAACTGACATTTATAGAGAAATTTCAAAGACTAAGTTGGTTACCGTATCAGCGTCTCACAACCTGAGGAGCTCCCCAGTGTCCTTCCATCTCTCTCCAGCAACCTCAACAAGCAGCAGCTCACAAAGCAAGACTGACACTGACCCCCAGAACTCCCAATACCTTTAAACCCAAAGACCTCTGCTTCACAAACATGCTGACAAAAAGTATATGCAGATTACGGCAGCGAAATATATTTTTCTTTTTAAAACATTTGTATTTGAAAGTAAATTTGAAATAACAATCCACAGGGAGTCCAAACACATTAAATGCTTGCAGTAGTTTGCAAAACTTTAGAAGTTTACACAAGTAAAAAATAAAAAATCTTCTCAAATTTTAAACGATTGCAGCTTTTTCTCAAGTTACATTGAAAAGTTGAAGGGAACAGAAAAGGAATTTCTTTCTGAAGTCTTTATCACATGTAAACCTCGGTCACTCTCAGTCAAACATAAGGTCATACTTAGACTTTACCGTGTGTCACAACGGATTGCACTGCGCTGAGTATCAGGATTACTTTCAGTCTTTATCATCAAGAGAGCAGCTGCTATTTATCTCTTCCCAAATTACTTTCTAGTATCACTTTCAATCTCTGTTCCATAAAAAACAAGCTTCTGACTTTTTTTTTTTTTGGGGGGGGGGGAGTTTCCATTTTAGCTGTCAGGTGGAAGAGAATGGTATTGGGAGTGGAAAAGTAGGAAAATCAGCTTTTGTTTTGTAATACAGCCATAAACAGCACAGGGGGAAGAATGGCATCTTGAAATCTTGAAAGATGTAAAGTATGATTTTCAAATGTATTTTGTAAAGTACGATTTTCAAATGTATTTAAGGACATCCTGGTGCAAGTGGACTAGGAGGGTCTTCAAATACTGCAAAGGGACCTAAAGTGCCCTAATTCTTTTGAAAATCCCATTTCTCTGAACTACTGGGCTTCTTAGCACTTTCTTTTTTTTTTCCTCAAAGATTAATCTTGTGAATGGCATTTCAAGTAAACTGGACTCATCTGTTGTTCCCAAATTTTTGGATCTCAGATTATAGACAGATGGACATCAAAAGTGAATGAGTTACCAAGGCTTACCCAGTTACCACTCACTTGTTTTATCTGACAGTGTACACCATGAAAATGAAATATGCTGGCTAACGAAGAAGGCATTGTAAGGCAACATGTTTTATTCAGCATTGCGGTGGGACAGGAGGATGCACACAGTCTGTTAATAAAGCCAACGGGGGAACTGCAGCTTGCTTTGCCTTGGCAACCATTGGTTGATGTCCACCAGGACAGCTGATGAATACTGAGTGAAAAACATTTCTGTCTTACCAAGGAATGGAGACTAACCCACTACTGTACAGGGTTAAGTAAGGCACATTTCGTCTTTTACTGACTTCAGTGTTTTACAGCTGAAAGTCAGAAGACTTCATTTAACAGAAATTTTTGCATGCCAGCTGATGATGCCTCCACAGGTCTGCCACAGTGAAAGGAGCCAGAACTCAGAGTACACAATACAGAAAAAAGAATTGAAGTAATTGCAGTTTTTGAATTTCTGGTATTACTTTATAAAGAAAAATGCTGGCATGTACCCTCCTGCCTCTGCATAGCTTAGAGCACGTACAGTCACTCTCAGAAACAAAAAATATAAGGAAAACGTATAATTAATTATCATCCAACTAAAAGAAGTCTATTAAACTAGTATTTACCTTTAACATCAACTAGCTACATAAAAGGGCAAAGAGAACAGCTGAATAACATCTTCTACCTCCTATTAATTTCAGGCTATAAATCTTATGCTTATGCATAATGTTGGCTCAACTTCTCAGATAGCAGAAGCTCTCCATTTTCCCATAAAAATGTAGAGTTGATCTAACATTAGCGGAAGGAGTATCCAAGAACAGTGTTGTGACCATGCTGGTATTTGCCCTCCTGCACTAGGTGGCAGCAGTATTGGGGAATGCCAAGCTCCAGGAACTGGAAGTGCAGGAAGGGAGTCAGGACGCCTGCAAACACTTTGGAGGGTGCTGCCTTGTTTCAAGAACTCTACAACTGACAAGCCACCAGCTATTCAGAAAAAAACACATTGCACAACTTTCAACAACCACATGAACCACATGGAGGGTGTGATATTTAGGCACACACACTGAAATATCACTTTTGATGGTCAAAGTTAATAGTTTCATCCGATTTATCTAATATCAACCCTTGGTCTTCCTGATCAGACTGCAAAAGAGTCCCAACAGTGTTATTTTAGGACACAGCATGACAGCCTGCAGACTTTAGACTGGAATTCCTTCACTTCTACACGTATTTTCAAAAAGCAAAAGGAAAAATATTTTCCATCACTGCTGACATGTACCTGGATCCTTATGGGACAAATCCCATAGGAAGAAGGTTGGGCTTATGGTTAAGATAACGGAACTAGGTTTCAAGACTTCATGACTCCAACTGTCACGCTCCTGTACAACCACCTACTTGATATCAGTACTGTGGGGACAACATCCTTTCCTCTCATCTGTATCCAGTCTATAACATCTACCAAGGCTTTAAATTCTTCAGTTTGTCTTTACTAACATGTATCCTTATGCATGCACAGACATCTAGCTCAACAGCATTCAGTCATGGATGGAAAGAACATCTGGTGTTTCAGTGTGGCACACTGATACTTTAAAAGTTTATTCCTTGTGGACCTTAAGCTTCAGCCATTCAGCAACGCAAAGCTGACATCAGGGACTCTCCTCTGCCCAATCTCAGGCAATACAGCAGACAAAAATTCAGACAGCTAGGTGACGATTTAGTGCTCTTACTGCTGAACTGTCTTTCCTCATGCCTCTTGGTTTAGATCACACTTTCAACACAGAAGCCATGATGAATACCCAGTAACAGCAAATCCCCCTCTAATTAATTTATGCAAAAGGAATGACAATGCATGATGAAAACCGCATTCCAGAAGATGCAATGCTCTGCTGAGAAGCTGCCAAACTCCCATGCATATTGTGATAACACTGACTAAGCACCCTTTTTTATCTCTTCCTTACTGTCCCTTGTTGGGGCTATAGTGTCTCCAGTTTCAACTCCCATCTCAGAGCATTCTTTTCCCTGAAGTCTCTACACTACACAGCCAAATCCAGTCTCACTTCCTAGATGGACACTATGCTTTTGGGACAAGATCCAACCAATTGTGGAGTTAATTCAATGTGCCTGTGTAGTGGCTGAACAATATTTAGTCTCAAGGAGCTTTCACTTGCCCAAATGCATTCCTTCAGAGCAATGAAGCTGTGCAGGCTCCACCCTTGGAGATGTTAAAAATCTGATGGGACGCAGTCGTGAGCAACCTGCTCTAGCTGAATGCAGGGTCAGCAGGAGGATTGGACTAGACAATCTCAAGAAGGTCTCTTCCAACCTCAATTATTTCATGATTCTGTAAAAACACTTTTTAGCAGTTACACTTTTTAAAGGCCACATCACCAAAAGCAAGACAACACAGGCTTAGCAAATATATTAAAAACACAACTTTTTAAAAGCATAGAACAGTCCTGAATCTGTGGAATATTGTCAAAGATTACAGGTAAGTAGCAAAAATAGTCATCCTGATACAATTCAGGATTCTGCGTAATTCCAGGTGTCTTTCCCGATTTCCATGGAGAGTCTGTTCAAAATAATTGGCATGCAGGTACCAATCCATTTCTTCCACTACACAGGTTACAGGCAATGCTAATGGCACCTGTTCAGTCCATCACATTCTTACCACTACACCTTTTCTATGGAGAGTTTGTCTTCACTGAAATGTTTCTTCGTGCTTGGATTTAATTTTTACCCCTAATCTTGCTCACCAAGTATTGATTTCTCTAACTCTGCGGAAAACAGGTTGCCAAACTTCTCTAAAGGAATGAACAGGCATGCAGCTTCCACAAACCAGATCCAAACTTCAGTCATTTCTAAAAGACCACTAGTAAGTTTACAACTGAGCAGGAAAACCCTGTGTTTTGTGGTGCTGTAAGCCATCACTCTGACCACTCAGATAGCTTGTCTTTCTTCAGCTTGCAGAAGCAGAGTATTTGCTTAGTTTTATTGTTCCAGCAGCATTACCAACATGAAAAGCTGACTGAAAATTGCACAATGCCCGTTGTGAATAAATGATGATAAAGGCTTCATAACACTGCAGATAATGCTTATAATGCACACACTTCCCCTAATGAAACTCCAGATCTATTAATGTGTTCTCCAGCTGCTTAAAAAAGGCATATAGATCTATCACCGTAATTGCAAAAATAGATTAAGTCTTCAGCTTATGATATTGGTTCTGGTTTTGGGAGGAGAAGGTCACAGGCACCCTTCGCAATAATGACCATAAGATCTGAACAACTGTGGACTGTGATACAAGTGACAGCCATGAAACACATACTGCAATGCATTTGCTATGCATCCCACTAAGTCACGCTTACATAATGTAATTTACTGTCATGCTAAATTATATGAAAATTTAAAGGACGCTACAAACCATTTTGTGAATCCTCAATGTCAAAAGCTGAAGTACCATGTTATGTTTTGGTTCTCCACCCTGTAAGTAATGCTTTCATGCTTCAAAGATTTCATATGTAGTTATATGCAAGCAATTTAAGAGAGACAGTATTACAGATGCAAACACTAAAATATTGTGTTAGTTTCTGCAACTACCTAAAGAATAAACACAAAAATCATTCTGCAGCAGAAATTGCCATATACATAATTGTTTCAACTCACTGTTTCAACTCACTGCTGGTACTAGAAATAGATCAGTAGTAGCAGAGCACTACATCACCAAACCATCAATAATATTTTATATTTATTGATGACATCTTATATTCATGTGTATACATAAATTCTCCTTTCCAGGAGAAAAAACACAGTCCATTCAAGATACATTCAAGCTGCTTTTTCTTGTTGTCTTTGAAGACATGCATAAGTCTCCCTATTTGTGAGGCCATGACACTTTCTCCGGTGCATCTACAGGGCAAACAATAGCAGAAAATTGAGACAGCAGTCGTCTGCAACCAGATCAGGCCCTGAAAGCAGGCTAATTGTCAAAGCCTGATGATCACTCTAGGGTAACGTAGCCCACGAAGGGGCTATTTCTATACCAGACAGACATATTCTGTGACATCTCCTGTCTGCTACTAACATCATCTTGATGTTTCATTTCTCTTGTAACTAACTCTGCTCTTTCTTTATTCCCTGTGCATGGGATGCCCTTTGATACAAACTCAGCTTTTCTTCAAAGGGATAAGAATTATATGTGGTACTTCACTCAACATGAATATCCATAATTTGGTCACTTTTGGCTCCTTTCTACTCCCACTAGCCCTGCTGAGCCAGCACATGACTGTCCACAGACCATCAATAAAATGATTGTTGAATCCTGTCTCGAGGGTCAAATTCTGCTTTCAGACACATCTGAGCAGCTCCCCTGAACGCAATGTGGTGCCCAGGTGAAACTGGGCACAGGCTGAACCTTGCAGGTCTGTGAAGAAGGATTGGAACCTCCAAGGTGGACATCATTATTACTTTCCGCTTCACTGCTGATCCCTCTAGGTCCATGACATTTTCTTCTGTTTCAGTAATTCCCTAACTCCAGCACAGTGTGAGTAACCTTCCAGGAGCCCAGAGTCTCACCATCCACATTTCTGTGAGGTTTCTTCCCCATTCACGACTTATTCCTCCGGGGGAATTCGCATTCCTCTGAGCCCTCAGTCCTCTCAGGGCTCAGAGATATAAATAAAGGAGGCTGGATGAGATCATTTAGGAACAAAAACTCCTAAGAGAAAAAGTGATGTTTTAAAGAAGCAGTACTTCTCAATAAGCTGATGACCAGCTCGTGTTATGCTTTAGAACCAAAAAGATGAAGAGCTTCTTTAACTAGAGTGGCAGTCATTATGATTGCAAATATGAATCCTTTCTTTGTTTCCTTCAGATAGATTCCAAGCACAACCTCAAAGCTCCTGAGCAAATACCTCTTGCCCTTTCAGATCCTTAATATATCAGCCCTTCAGGGAGGAATCCAAATTTAAACTTCAAGGTGACAGAGGCTTAGGACAACTCAGAGTCTGCCCTGTGAGAGCAAGGGGAAGGACAGTTGCAGATTGAATTTTAAGGAAACATTTCTCTCTCCTGTTTCCCTCTCTCTTCACATCCTTTTCCCAAGAAAACAAATTTTTTTTTCATCCCTAGATCACACTGGAAGCTTTGAAAGAATTGACCAGCTTATTCCTCATCTTCAGCTTCCTAAAGTGATCCTTTAATCAGCCCACCCAGCAAGGACTGGGAGATAAGAAGCACCCTGCAAAAACTGTGACAGAACAAAATCGTTTCACAGTGATTTCTTAGGCACACAGCCACTAATGACTTTGCAAGTGTGGAAAGCAGGATGGAGGGGCAGAGCCTGAGCCAATACTAGCTGTCAGAACATCACTGTCATCTGTTGGGTTAGAAATATTTAAGCCATCCGATGTTTCAGCCTGGCATCCCAACATAACAACAGGCCTGGAAACAGCCATACATTTGCACACCAAGAAGTCTGTTCAAATTCATAAAGGTTGACAAAGAAATGGGAGAAAGTGTGTGAAGATGTTTGTTTGTGCGACACTGAAAATAAAGGATCGTGATCTCCAAGAGCATCCTTCTAGTGCATCAACTCTGCCGTCAGGGCTGAAGTACCGCAGGCAACAGCCACTTCACTGAACTGAAAGATGTTTTATATTAATTTGTAGATGTTATTTTTGTCCTTATTGTGAAAAATATCTCTTTGTTCTTTTGAATAAAAAGTCACCTTGTGATGTATTTGGGAAAAATCCAAGGAAGTGCCAAGGTTCTGCAATTCCCACCTGCTGGGAGCGGCAGGTGCTTGGCACTGGCCATGGTGAAGCTCTTGAGACAGGTTCTGCCCTCAGATGTGCTACTTTAAATACAACATAACTTTGTTGGCACTGACTGAATTATCCCAGCTGAAGTTGAAAGTAAGCAAGAGCAAAATCTCTTCTCTTTTTGCAGTAACATGGGATTACAATGGTAACGCTAACATTAGAACTGATCAATTTTGCAAGATGACAAAAGAACACACTGATCTCACTGCTGTGAGCTCCTACTCAGCAGACAATTGCATCCTGTCTAAAAATTGCATTTTAAAATGTTCAAAGCAATGTGCAAGCATTATCTTATAATGGCTTAAAAAGGAATCCTATAATGCTAATGTCTTCATATTACAGATGTGATGCATCTAGAGACCAAAGGTTCCTATGCAAATCTGTAGCAGCTTGCAGGGATATTTGGACCAGAAATTTCCATTTAGGCATCTCTAACTTCAAGACTTCAGAGCACACTGCTGGAAAAGACAGAGATTGATATGACCTCTACTTTACAAAAGTTCCTGCAATTATATTATGGTCCATCTAAATTACTAGTTTGTTAGTCAGTTGGGTATTTGCAAAGAAAACAACAACCAAACAAACCAGAAAGTTGTTCAATTAGTCCAGCAATTTAGCAAATTCTTCCCTGTTGTGCTAACAGAATACAGTGGCCCCCACTTTACCCTGGGCTACTGAATAACAAGTTGAGAGCTGCTAGGAAACCCAACTGGCAGGAACTTAGTGGTCCACCACCATTCCCAGAAGCAAGGCCTGGGCACCACCCACTTATGCCAAAGGAGATTGAGCACAGAAAGAAGGTGAAAATAGAGTGTTTCTGGACTTTTTGTATCATGTCTTGTTCTTGCTTGAGCAAGATGTACCTGAGAAATGCTCTGGAGTGCTGCAAGACACAAAACTAGCTTCCTTAAATTGATCTATTTTTTCCACCATCACAAGGAAATCCGAAAAATAAAAATGTGTGGGAGAGGGAAGAAAAGCAACCAACTTTCTTTTCAGACGTGCCTATTATTCCACAATCCTCAAACCTAACTGTAGCGTATTTTGCATTATTCTTTTTTTGCACAATACTTGTCTTTCTTACTTTTTCAGTCAGCATTTCTATGTTACTAATAAATATGTTTTAGGGTAGCCTGCATCACAACGGCACCTTTCTGTCCCACTGCTTTCTCTTTCAGAATTGGCTCCTCTCTCTCCTCCTACTCAGACCTGTTAGTCCTTCTCTTGTTCCTAATTTGAAGATCTCAATGAGCAAGAATTACATGTCTCAGCAATAAACATGATCTCGCAGCAAAACAAAGAAGAGGATGAACAAAACAAAAATTACTGTCTGGTGAAAGCTCCCTTGACAACTACAGCTACACTGACAGGCGCCACTGAAATAATAGGAATGATGCTTCAAAACAACAGCCAGGAAAACGTTATGAAAGAGAAAAAAAAAACAGTCTACATGGATCTTTTCAAATACAGATTCCACTGTCAAATGAGGAGAACGAGAAAAATGTTCTTTCTTATAGCACAGTCACATTTAAATTCCGCCAGATAACAAAAAAACCCACCAAAACGAGAGTACAATCTGAAAGATCCTGGGACAAATAGTCCATTTCAGGAATGCTAGAATGATGCAGAAGGGAGCAGAAGGATCATATTCTGGGGATGGAGAGAAGGGATGAAAGGTGTTACCTCATTACCAAATCTTGAATTGCTTCCAACTGGGTTAACAATAAAACTCATGTCAACTTCAGTGCAGTATCAGGCATTTGCAGTCTTACATCTGAATAAGTACCACTACCAAGGTGACAAACTGCATAGTAAAGAAGTCAAGAGATTAATGAACATAAAAAATTATGGCCCACTATTGATGCTCCATCCAAGACAGAACTAAGGCAGCACTCATGAGGAAATGTTGTCTACAGGCTTAGGTAGGCAATTAGGAAAAAGCATTAGCCTTCGTCTGTCAATAATGCTTAAGTGCGAACAAGTTACTTAGGCACTTTTTCCACCTTAGCTTCACAACAATAAAATGGGGAAAATTGCTGTAAATACTGGTGTGGTCAGAGTTATCTGGTGGTCAGAAGGTATTTCAAGAAGCACCAAATGGATCCTGTAAAATCCCACAGAAACCACAGCATCTCCCAAACTACCTAGGGCTCTTCAGCAGGAAGAAAATGCAGAGATGGAGATCCAGCTGCACAGAAGTTCCCAGCTAGGCTGAGTCAGAGGTTGGGGGGGGTGGCGTACAGAAAGATGGCAGAGACAATGCAGCAGGCAGGTTGGAAAGGAATAATTTTATTTTCTTGGTATTTTACATCCCTATTGTGAAGCACTACTGGTAACATGGCAAAGATTATTACCTAAAAACTCCAGTTGCAAATGCATAAGCAACACCCATGTTAGCAGAAACAGACCCTTTTCTTCTAGTACTGAACACACTCAGAACTTCAGAAGTTTGGCTTAGGCTCCTGGGCTTGCATTCCTCTCCAGAGAAAAACAAAATCTGCAGAAAAGCCATGTATTTCTCCTCCATTTTATTCCACACACTCAAGACACCTAATAAATTTGCTTTGACTTCTTATTCTTCCCTAAAACAAAGGAAAAACTGAGAACCAGAAATATCTTTTTGCTCCCTGGTAGCCTGGCGGAGATGCGTGTAGGACTGTTTCCCACTTTTATATAAAGAAATTAAAAAAAAAAAAAAAACAACAAACAGATTACACAGAAAAAATACAGGGACTCTGCCATGTCTTGCCAGAAGCACTGAAACCAAGAGCACATTGGAACTGAGAATAAAAAACTAAATAGTTAGATAATAAAAATGTCCCAATAGTAAAGAAAAACAATAATCAAAATTTTGAAAGGCATGTAAACTCTGAAGGCAGAGCCAGCCAGCCTTTTAGCACTCACTGGGATTAGAAACTTTTCATCTGAGATTATATTCTGTGTCTATATACTATAGCTTCTTGCATGTGTCTTTACAGTGTTGAATATCCAAAACAAAACAGTCAGTGAAGAGACTGCATGGCTCACTAGTCTGCTCCAGCACGGCAAAACAACTGTCCCTGCTCTGTCGGCAACAGACTGCTTGTCCCAAATCTGACCGAGCTCCAGGCTCCCCAGCCCTGGGAAATTCAGATGTGGATTAGTCTTGAGAGAGGTAAGAGTTCTATTAAACACTGATTCAGCCACAAGGCACGGACAGTTCCCAGAGCCAAACCTGGGGAAGTTAAGACGAGCATTTGGGGGTGAACAGACCTTTCGCTAAACCATAATGCGAGTGTGTGTGTGCACTGGATGAGACACACTGACCCAAACGCACATCCCAGGGCAGGGGTGCAGGGGCGCAGCCAGAGTTATCCTCCGTGCCCCGGACACCGCACCCTGAGCTCCCAGCACTGCCCAGGGGGGACCCCCATGCTCCAACCCACCCCAGATGTGAAGGTCTTGCCTGCTGAAACCCCCAACCCAGCATCCCCCAAACTCCAGATCTCAGCGGCAGGAAACTCCTCTCCCTGCCTTTCGCTGTGCTACATGTCAGAGAAAAACATGCCCAAGCCACGCCAGCTGCCGAAGGGGAGGAAGAGCAAGCAGTCACTTACGGGGATGTGCACTCGCAACATGAGTTTCTTCTGGCTGGAGCTTTTCCTGCTGCTGCTGGAAGCATCTTTCTTCTTGTCCATGGCAGTGCTTCCCATCCCTTCACCCAGGCGTGGTGCTGGGCGATGGATCTGAAGAGGGAAGCTCCTCTTCCACCTCTCCCCACCGTTCCACCGGCCG
>WKFP01014556.1:26999-139613 GCA_011057875.1 Pterocles orientalis | reverse complement strand
TCTCTGGCTTCTTTTTTTTTTTTTTTTTTTTTTTTTTTTTTTTTTTTTTTTTTTTTTTTTTTTAATGGCCTTAGGAAATAGGGGGGGTAGAGCGGGAAGGATGGGAGAAGCAGAGGGAAGGGGAGGAGTTTCTCCAGCTCCGGTCTTTAATCCCAGCAGCGAGGTGTCAGGAGGGACCTTCTCAAGAGCATGAGATGCCCTTTACAAATGCTTCTCGCTTTCTCTCTCTTCCGCCCTTTCAAAAATATCCGGAGCATCCTGGGGGGGTGAGAAAGTTTCCTTCCCCTCGCCCAGCCCGGCCACACTCTCCCCGAAAGAGAGACAAGAAAAAAAAAAGAAAACCAAAAAACACCACAACCCAAAAAACACCCAAACGCCACAAAAAAAAAGGGGAAGGCGCTCGGGCGAGGCTCCTGGCAGAGCGGCGGCCGCGATCGCGGATGTCCCGCCGCGGAACGGCTCCGCGCCCCGCGGGGAGCCCGGCGGGGGCGGGAGGAGGTGCCCGGGAGCTGCCGAGAGCCCCGGCCGGCGGGGCAGGAAGTACAAACCGAGCAACAACCCAACTTTCCTCCGCGGGGAGCCCCGCAGCTCTCCGCATGTGCGGGGCACGCCGCAGCCCGGCCGCTCCCCGCGGCTCCCGCCGGCCCCGGGCCGCCCGGCCGGTCCCTGGGAGCGGGGACATGGGGAGAGGAGCCGCGGCTGTGTCCGCATCCCCCCGGCTGCCGGAGTACGGAGGTGGGCGGAAAGGCTGCGTTTCACCTTGGCCAAAACGCACCAAGGCGCCGGAGCGGTTCCTTTCCCTCCTGATCTCCAAAGGCTGATTCCTCACCTCCTTCCCCTCCTTCCCAGGATTTCTCCCGGCCGTGCCCTAAAGGAGGGTTATTTCGTTATTTTCTCCGAAGCAGCCCCTTCCCACCCTCCGTCCCAGCCCGGCCGCTGCAGTGGCCCGGCGGCCCCGGGGATGGCGCTGGCCGCGGGGACCAGTTCGGAGCCCCCGCCGGACTGGGCAAAACCACAGCGCTGCCCTCCCCGTGCTGCCAGGGGACTTGTGCCAAGCCCAGGAGGGCCCCAGTCCACCCTGGGACATCGGCTTTTCCATTCCCTCCCTCCAAAAAGCCTTGAAACGCGAATGTAAACTCAGCCGAGCGAAAAGAGGCAGATCGCAGCCCGCGGGCAAACGATTTTTGGCGTTAGAGAGTATCCGAAAATGAAAAGCTCCAAAATCCACTTCACCTGTGGCTGCGGCGGTTGCTGGCATTTGGGAGCCTGCTGCGTTGCAGCTCCAGAGCAAAACCATGCCAACGCCACCCCTGCTGCCAGGCGGGCTCTCAGGGCTGGGATTTTTGGAAAGCAAAGAGAGAGGGAGAGATGTCTTTGCCTTGAAACTGCAAACGGTTTTCATACACAGAGAAACAAGCATACATTCTGGATCAAAATACAAGTTTCTGGTTTAGAACTGACTCTTCTTCCCTTGACAACCTCTGCACCACTTTACACTGTCTGAATGTGACAATTAGACCAAGCCCGTTACAGCCACAGACCTTTGATCACATCACTTGAACACAAATTTTCACTGTGTTCAAAGCTGTGTGTGGACGTATTCAGAGTCTACACCATAATTACCATTAACAAATCTTACAGGATTCTATAAAATGACGACTTACAAGCACTGAGGGGAAAATAGCAAGTGTTTTCCACAAAAATCTTATTTTCTGAAAAAAAATACAGGATTGCAATGGCTATCTTCAAGAAATAGAAGAATTCAGATTTATTTCTCTCCCTACAGAAGTCTCAGGATTTAACAGATGCAAAGCTAGGTCAGGTATAAAGTGTGTAGCCACTTCTGTAAAATGATACGGAATCAAATAAAAATATTCACCCTCTTCTTTAACGTTATATACAACTGTCCTGTAGGTTCCTACAGGATGCCATGGAAGGAAACAAAGCCAGAAACGAGACGGCAGGGGTTAACAACATTGTCACTGATCAGAAAGGGATATTAACGGTACACAGCACTCAGAGTGAGGAAGCAGAATTCCCCCAGACAGTAAATGGTGCCTGGGGCAGCCTGGAAGTCCCCCCAAAAATGAGGGGTGTGTCTGTAACACCCACTTTTCCCCAATATTAATATAAACTCTTCTGCCAACAAAGTGCTGCTGCCAAGGGATATGGGAATGACTGAGCCCTGGAATCAAGAAGTGAGAAAATTACTAATAAACATGTCTATCAAATAACTGCCATGACAGTTTTCATTGCTAGTATGGTCTTGAAAGGTAGAATTTCTTTAGAAGGATTTTAGCATTAATTACTGTAAGTAAGAAGATCTTCTGACTGTTCTTTATTAAATTAAAAAAAAATTTAGGTGGAATAGAATCTACCATATATATAATAAATTCCCTTATTTGTGCAGAATTATTTCCTACAATATTATAATTTATTTTCCACATTTAGTATTTTAAATCTAAATTCATTCCTTTTCTTCTTGTAGATTATTTATATGAATAATGGTGGATAATGTAAAATAAGTTTTAAGAAGTAACACAAAGGCAGTAGGGCCAAACTCCCAAACCAAAAAAACCTCCATGAATCCACCTCCCCACCTCCTATCATGTTATTGCCTTCAGCATATTTATAACTTTAATAATGCCACAATGTGGGGTTCTTATTTTTTTGCCCTTTGATCCTCTAAGATCTCAAACATGACCTTTGATCCTCCAGTCATATTTTTAAAATTTTCATTGCAGCTCTGAGGATTAGAGACACATTAAAAAAAAAAAAAAAAAAAAAAAAAAAAAAAAAAAAAAGCCAAGATCCTCCTACAGCTGCTAGACTTCAGGAGCTTGACTCCCCATAAAATCAAGTGTTAATGAGACCCTGATATAAAACAAAGGAATTGCCAGTAAGACATCATGTTTTTATCCTTTTTTTTTTCCTTTTGGGGACAAATGCAGCCATCATATGAACAATCAACATTGTAAATACTTTTAATGAGAGTGAAAATTATTTTATCCACATTAAATCCTGACAATTTAACTACTGACAACCATGTTTTCAGAGGCAAATAAGCATCTAAATTACTAATTTCACAGACAAATGGGTACCAAAATACTTTTGGGAATAGCACCCTAAGTACTTAGAGGTTTCATTCACCCTCAGGGGACAGCAGAAGCAGATCTCAAACACACCAGCTACTTTTTTCCTCTCCCCAACACTGCCCGAATGCTCTCCATTACCAAGCCACACCTGTAACTCCGCACAAGTCCCGTGTGCATTTTGAACTACACCCTGTCACAGGACTTGCCCTTGTTATTCCTTAAATACAGGTTGAGTCAATTTTTCCATGATAAATTCCCAGACTACATTCCTAAGTTTATAAAATAGCCATAAAATTTTGCTTTGAGCCTTGGTCATATCAACTGTAGCTGCTGTAAGTAGAATAATATGTCAGCAGCTAACTTTTGTGCTGAAATTCCACGTGCAATATGTAGAGATTTTTTTCAGACCTCGAATTTAAGTGACAAAGTGTGTCTAAAAAAAGTGGTGCATGGGGAGAATTATGTGAGTTGCTGTGGTTTAAAATCTTTATTAAAACCACACTAATGCTTTAAAGTTTGTTGTTAGTAATACCGCCAAGCACTTATATATTTTATTACAGAAAAAACTATCTGAACATAACTATTGTTCTTTCTCTTCAGACTACACATATTAATCCTGCTGTGAGTATTTTATGTAGGTTTTTCACACATGCAATCTATAAGTATTTTGCAGCCACTAAAACATGCAGAAGTCCCATTGTTGGCCACTAAATTTCCCACTATAAATAATGCCTATATTACACCAGGATACACATTGTAATTTCTCATATCGACTACATTATTCCTTATGTATATGTATACATATCTTCCTACTTGCAACTCTTAAACCTTTTTAAGATGTTTCCAGGATTTAAAGACATATCCCTGCAAATCAATATATTCTGAAATCTGGATGCCCAAGAACTTGTCTGGCTGTTACTGATATCTGGTATCCCAGCACCTACTACGCTTCATCACAGCTAATTTTCTCTTTATTTTCTTCTTATGCCAACTTCTGTTCGCGTTGATCTCTGCAGTTCCTCTTCCACCTGTCCCTTTCTGCTCTGCTTCATATTCCACCTCCTGTTCTTATCCTTCCATTTTTATTCTCCATCTTTCTCTGCTCTCCAGTTTTCCACTGACTTTCCTGAGCATGCATAAAGTCAATTGTTTGGTTTCTGCTGAACACATTTATTAAATTGAATTTGATCCTACTGCACAGGGCTCCTTAACTTAATCAACAGTTTAATGTAATGAACACAATAGGATGCAGAAGTCCTTGCACAAGTCTCGTCCAGAGAGGACACACACCCCTACATCTGTCTGCCCTTACTCACACTCTCGCCTGCTACATGCTGACACTCAGTGCAGGGAGCAGTTTCCAAATCAAGTAGAATACAGTCTACATGCAGAAATATCTGCAGACAGCTAAATTGCCTTGTTTGCTGCAAAACTGCAAATAAAATGGTCTTCTGCGGGGGAATTTGCAGGAGCAATTGCAAGCCTGCCAGGAAAGCCTAACTGGCTGAAGGAAGGTGAGAAAAGGAGGTTAATGAAAGAGGAACTTCTGGTCCCCAGAAGGTCCCAGCAGCAAAGACTGACAAATGTTTATGCTGAAGGAGAGCGGCTGTTTGGTCAGGTGGCTGTGCTTCCTCTCCAGACTGTCAGATGCCTTCTTGTACACGAGTGGTTACTGAAATACATTCTCTCTTCACCTGAAGCCCAGCAGCACACGGTTTTGTTCAGTTTGAAAGCTGAGTGCTCTGGTTGAGCTGTTCTGCCCCACAGCTCTCTCCCTCTTGCTCACACCATTTCTGCTGGTGTGCTGGTCACTCCGGAGCCACTGCACTGATTCACCCACTGAGTCAGCGAGATGTCTTCTCATCCAGACCATAACGCAGAGGAGAGGAAGTAAGAGAGAAGCAGTTTCATAGGAACTTTCTAGGCTGTTTCTCTGATTTAATCTGACTGCTGATTTATCTCCAAACAACCAAAGAAAGGGGCAGGTTTTTTACTTTTCTTTCCTAAAAGTGTCTCTGTTGCAGATCTTGCACAGCTTGACAGTTGATCCTGGGTATCAGAAAGTTTCATAAGTTGTCATTTGAAATAAGCAGGCCCAAGAAATGGGTTAATTTGATACACAGAGAGCCATAGGTTGGGTGGCACAGGCACTGGTGCAAGGATTGGCAGGAGCCTCTCCATTTTGCCAGCGGCAATGCTTGCCTCACTATCTGCCATCTTCACGGCTCCACAGCCATACTCCTCCATGGTACTGACACCACAAGAACAGATGCAGCCACAGTAAATCAGATGATGTGACCTGAACCACGTTGCATGGTTCACATTGGTGCCAGCACTGTGCTGTAGCCTATGGTGACAGGTAAGTTCAGATTCTCATTTGCATTAATATAGTGTAAGAGTAAAATAAGAACAATACTCTCACTGTCATCTCTACCTAGAAAGTAAGTGTCTGGGACACCTGATTAAGTACAAACACGAAAAACACATTTTCTTTTTTGAACCACGATAGCTTGACAAAAGACCTTGAAGCTGATTTTTTAAGGTTCACAAAACCTCTGTTGGTTCTGAGAGCCAGGAGAGTTTTCCAATGATCAAAGTACCTTCTGAGATAAATTATGTGGTTTTTTATATTGCTTTCTAGATGCAAAAAAAAATTCCATTAACTGGAATGATGCTCTTCAGCCTCAAGTTTTCTTAGCACTGAAGAACCACAGAAGAAATGGACAAAGCCCTATGAAGCATCTAATTTCCTCCTTACTGATATAGGCAAATTTCTTTTGTATTTTCAACTGATTGTGATTCAGAGTTTCTGGCTGTTATCCAGACACAATACTTAGAGCTTTTGATTTGCATATATAGGCCTACAAGTTAGATAACTTCAATCAAAATTTAATATAGCAGATTATATGCAAAATCAGCAGAAAGATACTTATTTCCCATATAGCGTGATTTTTGTCAGTCCTGCAAATTAACACAGAGAAGTACAAATAGGCTTCAAGAGGAGTCTGCTTTTCATTCTCTTTTCCAATAGCATGTGTAATGCAGTACATTAGCTAAAAAGAGCATTTAAAGGAGGCAGAGGCGTAGTTCTACCAGATATGTGTGGGCAGAAGAACAAAAAGTGTTTTCAGCTGTAAAAAATCTGAAAATACTTCCATGAATTCAGAGAGCTGAAGAATTACAAACGCACTTTCTGTGAGCCTTCTCTGTGCGATAATCTCAGAATTTATTCCTTGGCATAGAGTGTGTTGGGCTTCAGACAGTACAACGTAGTATAGTAGCAATAATAGCAACAACGCTTTCCTTCTGCAGCCAAGTGGGTGAGACTGCCCCAAAACATCATTCTGTTCCTGCTTAGTGGTACAGATGTAAAAAGAGGTGAGATTTACAAAAGCAATCACAAGCAGTCAATTCCAGGATGGTCTGTAAGATCTCAAAGAAAATATTTTTTCAATCTTTATCTTCCAATTTACTATTCTGTAAAGTACTGGTGGCAAGGTGTCCGAGAACATACCTGTAGCAGTGTTCCTCCACTTCACCTCCACCCAAGGCCAGTGGCTAGGGAAAGCAAAATTGCACTTACCACGTGTGTTTTCTCACATGGCATTAACTAATAAGAGCAGAGCACCAGAAACCACTTTATATGTGGAGAACCAACAAGAAGGTGATCATTTACGGATGAGACAGATGAGTGAATAAAAAAGGAGGAAACTGCAGAATGATAGGAAACCTCATCTGCACAATGGCTTCCAGAGGATCAGAACACACACTGAGACTTTGTTTGGCTACACAGCTTGGCATGACCTTTGGATATCACAACATGCGTGCAACAAGATCCAAACATCAGAAAAGCATGAGAAGAAGAACTCCTTGTTCTCATAAATAAACTCTATTTCTGTCTCACTAAGAGAAGAGTCTTTCCTAATCAGTCTTGTTTGCAACAATGCCAACACATTATCTAATCCTCAGCTAGCTGTTCTGTCTAATCGAGGTGCTACGGAAATTGTCTCCATGCTTCTCCATGAGCACAGGCAAGTGTGATGAGCAGGTGTGAAGTGTGCATTGATGCAGCTCCAAGATGCCATCTCCCCAGAACAAAAGGTGACATGTTGGAAGGGTGGCTCAGAAACAGTACTATCTACACTAGCAAACTAAACAGCGCCAGGGCACAGGCCTGACCACTGTCCTGCAACTGTCTATGTACACAGTCTCTGCAGAGTTTGGGCTCAGGCTAACTACAGCTCTCCATGGCACTGCCAAAGCATGGTTCAGGAATTAATGCTGGTTGGGGATCATTCCCAGTAGGAAGCTTGGACATGGCTGCTCTGTCTCAGAGATAAGAGTTTACTACCAGCCTTACTTACCAGCTGGCCTCAGGGCAAGAAAGCATCCTGGGCAAGGTCTGCATCCTGGACCTGTGCCAAGAGGAGGGAAGTATTAGATCCTGGCTTCCCTGCATGCCTGAGCTCTCTGTAAACAAAACTGAAGCTGCTCCTCAGTTTTCTCAAGACCTGTCAGTAGACCACCTCTATAGGAAGAGACAAACACAAGGTCCTACTATACTACTACTGTTTTCAGCAGAAAATGAGCAATACAAGGAGAAATGCTCTTTGCCTTGCACTGAGGTGTATAATGATGAAGGTACCAAGGGTCATAATTATTAGCAAATCATTCTGACACATAAATAGCAATGGATATATCCAGTTAAAGACTACAGATTATGCATTACCATAGCAACGACGGAATTCCGGAAGACGTATATATTTTAATATAGCAAGCACAGACATAACATTTAATTTTTCAACTCAAGTCTGAGATTCTGAAAGCCAGGAGAATGGCTTTAAATCTCTCCAACGGTGTTAGAAAATGGTGAAAATGACAGTAAGGGAAGATTCGTGGCAATATAATTTTACATCAGGAAGAATTTTTTTTCAAATATCTCAACTGTATCATTTTTCTTAAGATGATAGTCTAAAATATTATCAGAAGAGTTTTAGAAGCAACAAATGTCTAGAGATGACCCTAGAACATAAAGGTGCTCCCCACCCTGAGTCCAAAGAGCTCCCAACAAATTCTAGTTAGTGTGATTCAGTGTAGCTTCATTGAGATTATTAATTTTTTCTTGATTAAAATTTTGATTATGTTTTATTATGCAAAGTACCTGGACTTTAGAGTCTTCAATGAAAAACAAAAAGCTACACTAGAGACGCATATAAGCTCAGTAGATACATGTAGGATAAAAAGGGAGTTAAAGAAAAAGAATGACTCAAGGAGAAATTCTAAGGTGCTGAAGATAGAAGACAAACCAAAAAAACTCATTAGTTGATTGTGTTCTGTCACTGATGAAGGGGTTATAGTTGTAATGCTCCTAGGTAGGGCACAAGGTGCAGCTAACATGAACCCTCAGAGGTGTGCTGGCCATGCAACCAGAGTATTTTCTACTGAATGTCCCCCCAAAAATGGAAATAAAACCCATATGAAAAATGGTAGTTCTTACTTTAGTAACTGGTAACTGGTACGTCTCCATTCTGGGCCAACGTAATTATTTTCAACAGAAAGCAGTCAGTCTTCCCAGCTCTCTAGGTACTCAGTGCTGTGGGGAGAGCACAGAGAACAGTCTTGAATTTATGTTATTTTAAGTCAAATTGATTTCCTCATTTGTGCTGTTTACTCCTTATTTAGCAACCAGCTCACAGAGTCAAACAAACAGAAGCAACCAGCAGGAATATATTGTTTCAGTGAATGGGGACACGGTCAGAAGCTCACACGAAGTGATGGGGAAGTGTGGAAGTATCGATATAGTGCATTTGCCTGCAGGAATCAAGAAGGGATAGGATACAAAAGATCTGCTTGGAAGAACAGATGTCAAGGTCATATCCACTTCTACAGACCAAGGAAGTCACACTTGCAAGGGTGAGTGACAGGGTCAGGCACTAGGGAGAAAACTGGCCAAGAATCAATGCAGAAAGCATTGATGGAATATGTGACTGACAGGTGCCAACCAGATTGAAAGAAAGGTGGCTTTGTGGTAAAAATCTTGCAAAATAGCATGTAAAGAATAATAGCAAAGTCCTACAGCATCCTGATGCCAGCCCTGCAAGCTCCCCACCTACAGACTAACAGCAAATCCGAGAAGGGGGCATGTGCTTGAGGCAAAATGTAGAGACAAAAATTATCGGTTGTTTATTTAGCAGGAGATCTGGTGGAAAGTTAAATGGCTGAAAGGACTGCAGCATCCCCTTAGCGTCACTAATACAGGACACTTGCATGGGGTGACATGATCGGACTGAGGCCAAGCAAAGGGCCATGTCTCCTCCTCTTAGAGCACCCTGCCCTGTTCACAGAGCAGCTAGATCTGGCAATGCTTAATGTCATGAACTCCTAAAATTCTGTGACAAAGCAGAGCTCCTAGTGTGAAAAAGCGGTACTGCTGTGTGACAAAAGACTAAAATCAGCAAACACTTTTAGGAGAGGAACAGAACCTACACACTGGAGGAGAATGAATAGCAGGAGGAAGACTGAAACAAGAAGATTAAAGTCCTGTATCAGGTGAGATGCAAACAACTTCTGCATCTGTTTCTGCAAGCATCTCTGCAAGCTTCCCAGATGACAGGAAACATAACCTGGAACTTCTGGTCTTTTTAAATATAAATTTATTTTCTTTTCTTTTCTGGCCCACATAAAAATGTGTGAAATATGGAAGACTGTCTAAGCTGAGTGAAATTTGTTCATTATGCCTCAGCATTACTGTGGTCTACACAAGTCCCACCTCCGCTGTGAGACAATTGTGAGGTGGAAAGTCTTTGTGCTCCACTCCAGTGTGTCCTGGTAAGCAGTTAGGGGATCACAACAGTGCGGGTGAAAAGTAGAGAGAGAGTGAGCAGTCATTTTCCTGTCAGATTTCTTCCTGCCCATCAACACTACTCCTGATGGCATGAGGCTGATCACATGGAAGATTTTTTTTTTTTTATTGTGCAGTGGTAAGCCCTACCAAGCATTATTCTATTATCTGAACTGACAGCAGAATTATCAGTTATTCAGAATTATCATAACCGTTAATATCTGAACTCCATATCATAATTGTAACACATCTGTATTTTGACTAGCATACACTACAAGAGCAATTAAACAATGTCTAATTAATTAAGAATATAAGAGAACCACCCATATGTAAAAATCCCCACAAACATTTCTAATTTTAGATTAAAGGCAATGCCAAAGTAGAGATATAGAATTGCTAATATGCAGAGACAAACATACGTGCATATGTGGCATATATATCTCAAACCAGTCTCAAGTATTCCATTCAAAATTGGCCCCAAGGTAACTATATTTTCTAGTGAGGAAAAAGTGTTGATAGTTTTTGCTGGAAGCAGGCCATTAATTACTAAAGTTGGGGCTAATCCTGTGATCTTATCATAACGGAAGTTTTGCTTTTATCAAGACTTTAGGATTCATATTAAACAAATATTATCTCACTGCCAAATAAAATGCAAAGTACTTGGTACAATGTGTTTGATTTAATGGAATATTCCAATCTGTTTTTCAGATGCCACTCTTAGGCACTTGACACTCAGAATTTACTTTTTGGTATTTGGACTAATAATGACTATTTTTCAAATACCTGAAGTTTGCTATCATTCAACTCAACAGCAAGACTTGACTCCTGGGAGTGGAAACTCAGACATTTCATTTTAAGCTGTTTGGAGACGAAGGGACAACTTTTCCCATTCATCTCTTCAGAATCTGACAGTAACCCCTTAGCAAAAGGCTTAGTCTTACCAGAACACACATGTCCCATGAAATTAGGGCAACTTCAGGAAAAATACGTCTAGTACATTCTGCTCATTAGCACTAAAAGAGAAGCTAAGGAAATCCCAATATCCAAATAAGTATATATGAAAGTTCACACAAATATTTATCACTGAAACAATTCCCTTATCTGTAAAAAGTTATGTCTCACTAATTCTTTTCACAGTAAAGCTGCTTCATTATTTATCCTCTGGGTAAGCAATTACATCAACAAAGTTGATCCCGGGTAGTGTATGCTAATATCTACTACGAGAGACCAGATATTTCAAGTCACAAAAGCCAAATTAAAACAAACGCCCGAAACTGAGGAATTGCTCTAAGCAAATAAAAAGCTCTTGGTACCAAAGCAACACTGTGCAGCAGGAAACATGTACTTTCTCCTCAGAGAAAACTGAAGACCACTGAAATTACAGATTTATAAGATCTTTCAAAAAGCATCAGCCTGACTCTGAAAGTGTTCTCAGCTCCAACTCAAATCAATTAAGCTGAAATCTAAAGTTGATACAAGAACAAACATAAAAAAAGAATTGGCACGTATACATTTAGTCCAGGAATTAGAAGTTTATTATATGTAAGAGTAAGCGAGTTCTGGAATGGATTTTCAATGAGAAACTGGGGCAAAAAAACCCTCCAAAACCAAAACCAAACCTGCAATACATTAATGAAGGGATTGTATACAATATGATATAGGTATTAACAGGTGATTGGAATGTTCCCACACAAAATGTAAACATTAATCTCAGAATTAGGCCCAACAAGGTGTGACTACCAAAAGATTAGTGTCAGATTCAGAGCTGGATACCACAGCTGAGTCTGCCTTGCCATTGTATTGCTCAAATATAGCACCCAGTTTACCTCTTATTCAGAGAAAATAAATGTAACCCAAAATCTTGGTGCTCTCAAACTCGAAAGACTATGATGAAAGCACCATAGATTAGCTCATCTATCAAGCTCATTTTGAGTTATAAACTGAAATGAAATAATTTATTTATTTGGGCGAAAGACCATTATTCCCTTAGAATAATGTGGATAGAAGCTAAACTATTAAAATTCTCGAAGTCCTCTGAAGTTTTCCCAGAATAGATGTGCTTTCCCAGAAGGAAAGGTGAGTTCTCCCAAAATTCACTGTGAAAGGATAAGAGTGACTCATTTTACCATAGCCCTACAAACTGTGAGATAGTTCTGAACATTACGAGACTCTTTCAGAGGTCCTGGCATCTCCTGGAAATACTGTTAAGCCAAAGAAGATCTGGCACCACCATGAGTGTAGCGACTCAAAATGAATTTGCAACCAAGAATTGATTAGCCTGGTAAAGATCACTGTAATAAAAGTAAACCTTTTTGTAATAGTATTTTAGGGAAAAAGTAGTCTTGTGGTATGAAATCTGTGGAAGTCAAATACTACTAGGGCACAAGGCAATTCTAGCTGGAGGAAAAGGAGTACAATCAGTGAATCACAAAAAAACCCACACACATTAAGGAAGGCAAACAAGGGTGGTGGCCAAATCAGTTCTCAGGTGCTACTGGACATGAAAGTCCCAGGCTACATGCCCTCTGCCACTAGTATTGACACAGGAATGTATTGTCCTCTTTGTCCTCCCAAAACACTGCACTGAGAGCTTCTGCTTTGAGTCAAAAGTCGCGGTTAAGCTTCAGTTTTATAGTGGTTTGCAGACACAGTTGTGTAAATGCTCAGCAGCTTGTGGAGCCCTCAGAAACTTCCTGAAATCAAATGCTGAACTTGCCTCTTGTGAGTAACACAAAGCCACAAACCAGTCTTTTCACGTGTCTTTATCACATTAGATCTTGAGGGTTTTTTTCAGTCTTACAATGAGCCAAAGTAAATGTATTTTTCATGCATTACCATTAAACTATAAAATCTACATTTTCTCTTTTGTTAGGAGAGTTTTGGAGCCTGTGCTGATAAACATTGATAATGATTGCTCAACATTTTAAAACGTGCCTATTTAAACTTGGTATGAGTATTCTGCAGATTTTTTTTTGTCTCCCTCCTAAGTGTTTGCATGCTTTCTTGCAAAGAAAATAAATAGAACAAATATTATGGCACCATAAGTTGGTCAATTATTAGCCTTTGCATACCCAGATCATGGTGTTTCTTTACAAGGACACATGTTAATATATAATAGAAGTGTATTTCAGTTCTTTTTTAATTGATTTTTCAGACTCATATTGCAATCTTATAAGGTCAGCTGGAAAGCAAGTTGATTAAAGAGAGGCCTTGCAGAAATATGAGCCACTAGACACACGTATTGAAAAATATAACTGGAGCTAAACATATGAAAGTTATTTTCACATTGTACCCGTCCCAAGCTGACAGTTGACATGCACCCCACCAGCCTCACTTAAGACTGGGTGAACTGTCCACAACAGTCTTCAAATGTGATTCTAACGCTTCTCAGATCAGAGAGATGTATTAAATGTAGTGGGCCACATTTACAACCCACTTTTTCAAACTGCTGGTGCCTACCACAGCTGTGACTATCCCCATGAAGATGCAATTGCTATTGAATGCACAATCATCATTTTGAGGATGTAGAGATGGTAACAGTAGGGAAACTGCAAAGAAGTGTAAACTGATTTTGTGCACAGAAAATTAGGTGGCAGGCAACCCAAAATGGCCATGCAAAGTACACAATCAAAACTTCTGTGGCCATGTTCAGAGACAGAACTAGGAAAACGTGACACAGAACAGGTTTATTCTGAGACAGATTAAAGCAAGTCAGAGTTTCGTGAACCAAAATATTCTTAACATATAGTTACAGATAAAAATGACCAGAGAAAAATATGCAGAAAATTACAGAATGGTAGCCAGAGAATAGCAAACTGACTCGTGAAGCCTGAAGACAAAGACTGAGCCAAGGAACCAGAGACCAAAAGTAGTCTGGATTCACTTGGCACATTGGGGGATTTTTGAGAAGATAATCGTATCAGAATAGCCCAGTTCAGCTCTCAACACACTGCCTGAACTTTGTACTCTTGTGTCAGATACAGGTAGTTTTAATGCAAGGAGGACTGTATAACAGGCCATCCTACTGTGCTGAGATCATGCTTGTTCTGTACCAAGTTCAAAGTCTCACAGGGGTAAAAACACCTAAAAAAGATTACACCAGAGGTGTAAAGGTATGAGGACTGTACACTCCTATACACAACCCAGCACACAAAAACAAAGAACTCTTGAGTAGCACACAAAGTACATCTTGTGGTTAAACTCTCCCATCTCTTTGCTAAGCAGAGGTGTGAGGGGCTCAGGAGGAAAAAGGCCCTTGCAATTAAGAGCTCCTGAAACTGTCTTTCTAGAAACTCCACTTCCCAGTTTTGCCATCCATTTATCTTCAAGTATCTCATTTAAATTGCTAAAAATGAGCTAATTGTAGCTGCATTTTCAAATGGAATTATAATAATTATTTATAATTTATGAATTGCACATTATATATTTATAAGTTATGATTTGAAAAATTTAGCACCCTATCTGAAGGGACCTATAAATGGAAAAAAAACCCCAAACCAGTTCAAAACTGAAGCCAGGAATGTGTTCGAATCAAAGTGTACAACAGAAAAATTAAGTAGGCACTTCAAAGAGAGTAGTGTACAGAAGTGACCTGATCTCCTTCATTAACATGAAGCTGAGTGTCCTATCATAAGAGATAAGAAGGGAAAGTGTTACCAGCTGTACACAAGACAGCCTGCTCTAGGCTAGAGCAGCTGTTCCAGGAGACTCTGAGTAATCTCTTTATCACTAGAACATGAAAGATGTAACTGAAGTTTTCAGACTTGGTGAACCAAGTCTGATGCAGTCAGCAGAAACTAACCAGTCTGTCAGCCTCTTACTGGATGGGATGTTGGAGTAGCTATGAAAGGGCTTTGCTGCCAAACATAATCTTAGTGTATTTTGTACATTGTATATTTTTGTAATTTTCTCCATTATTGAAAATCTTGTGTTCTTAAATATTGTTTTATCCTTAAATCTTCTCTAGTGATAAATAAGATTCTACACATCTTATCCATTAATACAGCACTCCCCTCAGCATCATGAATCTATTACTTGGTGGGTAAATGGCAAACTCCTGGAATACTTATTGCACACCTCTTGTGGGAGTCCCACAAGTCACAAGGGGGATCTACCACTGCGCTGCAAGGCCTGAGCCACAGGCAGACAGCATAAGTTCCTGGGATGAAAAACAATGCTTGCTTAGCAGTATTTAGTCCAAGTCTCCCCAGCAAGCAGTGAAGTAATGGGGTTGGAGATTTAGGGTCAGCACTACGATGCTATTTTTTAAGCTGACAATCTAAATTGTATCTCAGGTTATACTGATGAGACTCCCTAACGTTACATATCTCATATGTTATTACATATGTGAGATGCAGGTGGATCTAATTAGATCCAGAAACTTGAAAGGAAAACCAACAAGAGTTTGGAACTGTCTGGATAAATCTAGGTCAGAAGCCTGAATGCAGCAAATTATTTTCTGTCTATATTGTCTTGGGGTTTAAAGTGGGATGGGCCACTTTGGGATGGGCCACATGCTTTATGAGTTTGTTTTTCATTTTGTTGCATCAGAAAAAATCTATATATAAACCTGGAAACTTGAGATATCTAAGCTTCTTTTAGCAGTATGGACCTTAACCTGGCAATACAACGCATGCATACATGCTATTACAGAGTAAAGTTTCTATCTCTTAACAGCTGTGAGGAAAAC
Organism: Pterocles orientalis; assembly: GCA_011057875.1. NCBI lineage: Eukaryota > Metazoa > Chordata > Aves > Pterocliformes > Pteroclidae > Pterocles > Pterocles orientalis. The sequence goes on along the minus strand of WKFP01014556.1, from coordinate 123,988 downwards.
CTCAAGAATTTGGTCAGTACAGACAGACAGACAGATGTTCAAGCAACCTGGACCTAGAATTCTGAAACCTCTCTATTAGCTTAAATGCCTCCTAATGGCAATCTGAAGACCAACATTGTTAAGTTAATCATTAACTTATTAGTATGCTTATCAATTGTATTTTTTGTTCATTATTGTTTGCATAAGAAAACAAAGGCAGGTCAAGACTGACTTACACACAAACGCCTGCCTTGCTACCCAAATTGGGTGATGTATCTGCTATTGTACTACATTCTCTATCTTCCAGTCAGGAAGAAACCAAACTAGCAAAATAACCGAGATGTCCACTTGCAGTATTCTTTCAAGAAGTTAGAGGATGTCTGCTGCCAAATCATTTAAGACCCGCCTTTCGAGAGTACTGTGTGCTCAGAGTTTTGATTGAAGTAAGTGGGAGCTACTGCAGGTCAAGTTATAATCTCCTTGCCCCCTGTACTCCCATCATGGACCCGATCCCACAAGGTTCATTCACCCTCACTAACATTAGTGGTCTGAGTCAAGAACAAAGAAGGCACTAGACTCCTCCCATGTGGGAATTTTGCCCAAGAGAAATCTTATGGGGGGTTAAGTTCTGTGCTACTGTTTTCTCATTTGTAACCCAGAACTTGTAAGTCTTCCCTATTTCAAAGGGCTGTGGAATGACAAAGGGTTTAACGCAGATACACTTCAGTAATAACATAACGTGCTAGATATCCATGAAACATTCTCTGGGAGCCTAACAGACTTGGACAAAAATGTTTTGAAAAGCCAGAGCTGGAAAAGCAAAGCTGCCTTTTCCTTCTGTTCTGAGTCAGCTTGGGCAGGAAGGGATATACTGCAGAACGCACACAATAATTTTCAGATTTTCAGAACGGTTCAGCATATCACACTGCTCTGAAAGCAACCTGTAGCAGCTAGGAAGAGGCAGTTAAAGAATTTTAAAATCAGGCCCTTAGCACCATATTGGACTGGACCCGTGTGGCTTAAAGTTTGCAGGACAGGGCAACGTGTATTACCATTACTCTAAGGGAATTTCTCTCTTCTGCCTGCTTTTGCCAACACTGTTGGCTAGTGAAGACTGCTGTGTAAAGGAAAAATTATCCCACAGCTTACCCTCTGGCTTCCAACTCCCCATCCCTAGAACATGCAGATTTAAAGAAACCTTTTGTGCAACACACAAAATAAAACAGCTGGCTGCCCAGAAGGCCTCACCCAAGACAAAACAGTAACAGTCCTTCAGTTAATCTCTCTCCCTGGCTCAGCCAGAAAGCAAGGAATTCCCAGACTTCTGGGAAGTAAGCAAATATCCTAAAATGCCTTAGGTCAAACCACCTAGTGCTTCTTTGCTGTCTCTGACCCAGAGCTGTTAGGGAACTGCTAGTCCTCAGGCTAATGGCTATTGCTGATATGCCGACGGCAGTACTAGCTGGCAGGACGCTGTGACTGTTAGGATTGTGCCATTCCCCTTCATACAGCAAAAATGAAATCACCTCCCAGATTGCATTCCAGAAAAGGCCAGGTAGCTGAAATTGCCCCTTTGTAAAAAAGGGTGGGGAAATAAAAAAAGGCAAACAGGAATGTGCACGTACTTTGTTGAGGTTCTTTTTTTTTTGTTTGTTTAGCTAAATACTTTTGGTGTGTTAGAAGCAGAGAAACACCCTTGGGCTAATGCCTGCAGATTAAAATGTGAAGTTGATCACTATCAAAAATACTTTCTAAAATGAAGCTCTGAGTAATCATCACAAGTGGCAATGTGCAAACTGAAGAATTAAACTTCTTTAAACCATCAAAGTGACACTGTCAGACAGAGTGCCCAAACTTAAGTTCCACTTCAACTTTGACAGTTGAAATAGCTTTTACATTACATGGTCTAGCCTTCTTCACAGTGATTAATTTCACTGTTATACAACATGATTTGACAGCAGTGTACCAGCAATGCTCTCCAGATTTCTCTGCTGTTAGTAGCAACTGCTCTCACTATTTCAATCCCATGTTTCAGTTATTTATATGGATGTCTATGACTAGAAAATCAGAAAATCTCACACACTTACTTCCCATCACTCCTTACCTACCTTTCCTGTAAGTCAAGGGCATCTTCCAATTCCCATTGAAGAGCTGAGGAATGGAGGCACAGTGAGAAGTGATTTGTACATGACAGTTGGTGGTCTAAGAAGAAACTCTGCATACATCTACAGAAATCTTGGTTGGAAGCCAAACCAGATGACTATGTTTGAACCAAATCAAACTAAATTAAATAGAGGATTTCTGCAGCACTCAGCATGATGTTATTTATGCTTTGAAATAGCATATCTGTTTCCCAGATCTTCCTGTCCAATTATTTAAAGGCTTGGTCCAACAGAGATAACATACAGAATCTGACTGTCAAAGATCTGCTGCCAGCTGCAGTCACCTGCAGGGACTGGGAAGAAAGACATGTCTGATGATAGCATCAAGACTTTGGCTGAGACTGTTAAGCTTCATAAAGCTGTCATTGTTTGAAAAGTGATGTCTGTTCTTTCTGCATCATGCTGGAACCAGCAATGATCCATCCCTTGGATTTTACCCAAGGAAAGGCCAAAGAGAAACATGAAAAACAAAGGAAATGAGCAGACCGCTGTTGCCTGCTTCTGCCCCCAACCACAACCCACACGAGCTCAGTTTGTTGTTTTGGCAGGAGTGCAGGCACTGAATAAGCAAGGAGAGCTGAAACTGGCAGGACAGTCAGAAAAGTATTTAGAGTTGTTTATGTATGAATGATTGCAGGGTGGGAAGGGCAGACATCTTCTATTTGGATAGATCAGGTAAAGCCCTGGGGGCAGTGCTGAAAACAGAGCCCTTCACAATCAGATGAGTAACATGATCCTGGGCTGCTTTCTCTTTTCCCTCTGTGCAGGCTCCAAGTTACAGTTGAGCTCTGCCTTGGAGTCCTACTGAATGAACATTGCATTCACATGCATCTGTTAAATCCTGCTATAGCCCAGAGGATGCCTACCACTTTAATCCTCTTTATTAACAACTCTCAAATTTTCTGTGTTGTAGCCAAGGTTTGCTTGCTGACTCTCAGTCTCAAGAGGCCTTGGAATATGTATATGATATATTTACCTCCCTCTGATTTCATTACAGTAGTGATACTTGGCACTTCTATGCTACCTCCTATAAAGGAGGGACAGGTCTGCCACTAGTAAATAGGTGTGACACCAGCAGCTTAATTGCATTCAAATTCTGAGTAGTAAACAGGGAAGCAGTCTAAATGCAATGCCCGTTTTGCACAGCTAATAATCCAAGAAATTGCTAGTATTTGAAAGGTTTACCATTGCCTTTGTCGTGAGGATTATAATACATTCAGTAAACAGAGCCACTGTAGGGCAGCAATACAGAAGCATTCATCAACGCACACAAAAGTTCAACCGTACTTCGCATCTCCCAGGGTCCTGATGAGACTAGGAAGTGTTGTAACCTGTGCCTGTAGACAAGGAAGACGATGCAAAGGTAAAGTGGTTAACACCCTTTGCTGTAAGCATATTTCTCTGACCAGGGTGACTTAGTGACTCGGGAACCGTTACAGTTTCTGAAGGTATTGTTGAGATAAGGCAGCATCAAAACTGCTTTACATAGTTTATATTTCTATTCTGAGAGATGGATGTTGTCAACAACTTATAGCTTGAGGATGTTTGAACTTCACTAGCACATTGTGCCAAATTATATGTTCTCGCGCCTACATGCAACCAGGCAAGTTGCTATTTGCTTTTGCCATTTTCCCAGAGGAAATGATGGTGCCAGACAAGTGTGAGCAGACCAACCTCATATAGTATGTCTGGCTTTGTGGTTTGCAACTCTGGAAGTAGAAATTATGAGCACTCCCACTATACTTTGTGTAATTGCCCAGGGAGGCAGAAGGGTCACTCTAACCGAGGAGAGCATGAGATCCCCATACCTAGATCAAGTCTCTAAGCTAAGACACACAAGGACTTTCCAAATCTGAATCAAAGTTTTACCAGAATTTCTCACAGTTCCTCATTGTCCGGGATCCCTAGAGCGGTTGCACTCAGCCCAAATGTAGATTTGGCCAAGAGCTGAAGAATGGAGACTGTAACTGATACGAGCTTGATGATGAAAGAGATAACAATTGGAGCTCATAACCATCACTTAGAGACATAAGTAAACAAAAACAATATAGAAGTTATTTTTTTTTCACATTGGGATTCTTGCCATCAAAATGAAGACAAGGAGACCACTAAAACTAGTTAGGGTGAAACACAGAAAATTCTATAGACTTACTTGCTAAAACCTGGAAATCAGATGTTATAGTCACTCTTGAGGATTAATTTTGAGCCAGATCTCTGACATTAAGTACTGCCATACCTCTGTGCATTGTGACAGCCTTTCTCATGTCTTGCATTAATTATTTCACAGACGAAGCTTTTCTGAGTTTAAATATATTCAATGATTATAAGTTTTGTTTAATGTAAGTTGGTTACTGAGTAAAAAACCAATCAATTTTAGTTTCCAGCTTATCTTTGTAATATATAATGCATGAATTTTCTAAACCATTCTTTGCCCTTTAGACATAAATCACATGAAACAAAACCTTTAGTTCAATCAAAATTTGCACTTCTTGCTAGACTTCCACATGAGTTGTTTTACCATGTCAAATAAGCAGATGAAATAGATTCACTTAATGAGCCTGGATACGAGAGTGAACAAACGAAGAAGAAAAAAATAAAACCAAACCTCACAATAATTGAAATTGTCTGTTTTGATTTTCTTTCTGTAGGTGCCAAGATATGAGAAGTGGGCATTGAAAAGGTATCTTTAGCTAAGCCCCCTAAAGGTAACAGTTATCCATTCTAAAGTTAAATCAATGTTACAGACTACACTATAAAGAGAGTTAACTTTAAGTGTACAACCCTGAAAGTCAGAAACAGCCTGGACACGACAGCATAGAGATCTCTGCAGGTTAATTGATCCTCTCTCTTTGCAGGGTGAAGACACAACCTGAGAAACTAAAGAAGCTACATGCCTCCTCATTCAGAGCACCATGACTTTTAAAGACCCTATAGCTCTAACTATAAAAATTAGCAGGGTGAAGAGCTGCCCTGTTCCTGACGTGCAGTTTTCTCCCAGGTTGATGTGACAGATGGGTGCTGCATCAGGCAAGAATCATATTCAGACTCTGGTGGAGAAGGCATCACAAAGGGCTCAAGAGCTATGTATGTCTAGCTTTCATGCTACCCAATATTGGGTCCAGTATAGCACCTCTCCTTGTTGGTTCCTCTATCACTTGGAGAAGGAAGTTGTCACCAATGCATTCCAAGAACCTCCTGGGTTGCTTATGCTGTGCTCTGTTGTCCTTCCAACGATATCAGGCTGGTTGAAGTCCCCCATGAGGACTAGGGCTTGTGAGCGTGAGGCTGCCCCTATCTGTCTATAGAGGGCCTCATCCACTTGGTCTTCCTGGTCAGATGGCCTGTAGCAGACTCCCACCTGTTCCTGCCCTCCCTTTGATCCTGACCCACAAGCTCTCAGTCGGCTCCTCATCCATCCCCAGGTGGAGCTCTATGAACTCCAGCTGGTCACTGACATAGAGGGCAACACCCCCTCCTCGTCTCCTCTGCCTGTCCTTCCTAAAGAGTCTGTATCCATCCATTCCAAGAATGAATGGTTAGAGGGTAAATCTTTTTTATTGTAAGTACACACTCATAAAACACTTGGAAAGAAAATTTCTGAAGATTTTAGTGAAAAAGTCTTTCTCTTCTTGTGTTGTCAGTAAATACACAACAATGGAAAAAGAATTTTTGTTTGTTTGTTTTGACTAGTATGGAAAGTTGCAAAGCATTAAATATGACCAACTTTTGGTTTTGGATAGGAAGAATATATGTAATGTTGCTAAATAACCAGCTTTGCATTATCGTGTAAAAGGTAAAATAATTGCAAAACTCGATAGGACTGTACCTGACTGGCTATAAAAGGAGCCCATTTGTTTTAACTTCCAGTTGAAATAGGTAAGTTAGAAAAGCAATAGTCCTAGGAAGATCCCCAAGTCCAGTCCCTTTATGACAGCTTCCCAACACTCCAATCGGTTTTTTAAATCACTAAATTTTACACTGAAACATGTGATGCTGTGAACTTCTGCCAAAGAAAGTGGTAATAAAACTGAGCAGGAGAGACACCTTGCCAAATGTGTTCAGGGTATCCAACAAATGGCTTACCCAGTGTGCTGTTGTGGGGACCCACCTAGTGAAAGCACGAGGAATTGCACCAAACCAGAAAATGAAAGAAAGGGAACACTGAGCCAAGGAGACAAATAATTGAACAACATAATTTAGAAGCTTCCAAGTGGTGAAACATGTGGCAAGACAAGAGAGACCACAAATTCCAGCCAACCTACAATCACCATCTGGTATTACTTTGCAACCCTCAGATATCTTGCTTCCATAATATGGTACAGCAGAAGCTTGGATTTAGGAGAATGGATAATATATTTTGGTTTAACTCAAATTGGTACAGTGCCAAAAGACATATTTTGGACTTACGCTCAGCATTACCAGCCTGAGAACTAACAAAAACAGGTCTCTGTAAAATCAGAATGGCTTTATTAAAAACCACCAGATGATATTTCGTCTCTTTTTTTAAATTATTGTTTTAATTTGACTCTTGTAGGATGAGCCATCATTTTACACATGTGTCAAATGTTCAAGGTTTTACTCAGCTGACCACAAGGGCTGGAGGTTTTCATTACAACAAAAGCTGAAATTTGTACCTTATTTCTTTTGGCAACAAAGGCTAGAAGAACACCACTAGGATTGTTTGGTTTACAACGCATTTTTACGGAATGAAGTGCTGCAAATTTTGTTACAACCAACATCGATCTGTTCAAAGGGATTTTGCCTTCATTTCCTCATTTCCCTGTCCTCACTCATCTAATCCACAAGAGAACCAAAACATTCATAAACACGTAGACATTAAAATCAGACACCTGGCTAAACCACAGGTATTTTCTCTTAGTGATAAAAAATTATATGCTCTTTTTTCTATCACAAGGACATACAAAAGGGGTGCAGATTTGGTGTTCATTAGTATTGAAAATAGCTTATAATACTCCTTTTCTGCTTGACTGAAAAAGCAAACATCTTTTGTTTCATCATCTGAAGATTCTCCAAAACAAAGTTGCAAATACTAAATATCCAGTTACAAATAGCTACCTTACAGTGTAAGAATTCCCCCAAACTCTTAGAATCACTTGTGCTTGATTCCTGTCTACACATTTTTAGGTCCACATGGTTTATGTGACTTTATTTCCAGAAAAGTCCTCAATAACCAACCCCACAGAACCACTTTCTAGCACCTAGAACCGCCACTTAGGTTTGGAGAAGAGCCATACCAAGAGAGGTAAGAACAGAATTCTAGTTTATCTATCCTAATTACAATTTTCTTCTTCTCTCTTTCTTGACAAGACTAGACTGGACTAGAATATTTGCTGTTGGAAGGGACATACAGTGATCATCTAGTCCATCTGCCCGACTACTTCAGGGCTGACGAAAAGTTAAAGCAGTGATTTTTGACCCCAGTAACAGGAACAGAAAGCCTTGCTCCTTCAGGCTTTCCCCTTTGGCTCAGCACCTTCTATTCCTCCTTTCCCCTTTGCTGAAACAGTTTCTTTTCTCCTGTCCCCTCCCTGCTTCTCCTTCCTCTTTTCAGCAGCCCTAAATAAGTAGAAAACGGTGTAGGAAGAAGACAGGGTGTATTGTTCCTTGTGGTGACAGGAGCTGAGGCACAAGGCTGCAAGAGCAGGTCTGGGGGTCCCATAACCCTCACAGTGGTAGGGAGAGACATCTGGATGAAGAAGGAGACTCCTTTCTCTGTGGTTCTCCAAAGCCCCTCCAGACCTCCCTTCCATCTATAGCCTCCACAAAATGCTGCTGACCCCTTCCACACCTGGATCCTCATTACCATACAGCATCCTCTAACTCCTGCTGCTGAAAATGTTTACCTGAAACTGAGAACCTTACAGCTAATTCTGCTTATTGTAAATGGCAATTAGAACCTAAACAGCATTGCTATCAATCCCTCTTGTATGGCTTTGTGGCTTTCTGTAGCTTCCATTTACCTTTGACACTTTCTTATCCTCTGTCAATAAGGGGGGGGGGGTTTATCCTGCCCTGACCCTGTACAATGTCTCAACAGAAATAAACAGCTGAGCTGTACAACACCAGGGGGCATCTCACAACTTGCACAGAATGTTACGCTATCCCCTTGTACAGCACAATGTCCCTCCAGCACAGATTTCAGCAGTGTCAATCTTCCATTTTCACCATTTTCCTTAGGCAGTATACTTCTTTCAGAGCTTGACATTTTCAGATAGTGCAATAAGGGTTTCATCCAGATACTCACTTAATTGCCTACTAATCCTTCACTAAAATAATTAACACAAAGGTTATGTTATTTGTACTAGGGTTTTTTAATAGGCCCCAAAATTATCTCGAGCTTTTTTATCTTATAGAATTTTTTTCCTCTCAAATAAGGAGGAAATCTACAAATAACTGCACAGCTCTTGGGTTCTGTATAGGCCAATTAGAATACCTATTTTCTAACTGTTTTTTTGTAAATTGTTTCTAATTTATTGACATCAAGTTTATGACATTTCTAAAACTTACATTTTAGAAACACTTTAGAAAACACATTTCTCTGGTAATGCAACAAAGAGTATGTTGCTGATGGGGATTTTTTTGTTTTGTTTTGCTTTGGATTTGCCTACGAATCCTAAGAGAGGCCAGGTGTCCTTGTTTGTAGTGATACATAATTGCCAATAAGACACTGTGTTTGGCCACAAGTGCTTCTAATCTAAATAGATAAAATAGACACAGGTTGTGGGGGTAAGAATTTTATCAACATAACATATATAACAAATTAAGACATCAAGCAATAAACCCAGATTTATGAAAGGAAGCTTGAGAGACAGTCATGTCTCCTAATTCTTCTCCTTTTAACTATGAGAATGTAATTTATTTTCAGTTTCTCACATATGCACAAGAAGACAGGAAACATAACTACTATTGAAATTCACATATTCTCGTTTGAGAAAACAATACAAAGATGAGGTATATTGCTAATATATCTCAGGCCCCTGAAAAAGAAGAATGTTTTAGAGTAGAAGTTTCCAAATGGTTGTCTTATTGTTCATTAAAATTGTAAAGGTGTGGATTTTTTTTAGGATGAGTTACAGAAAAAGTACACAAGAATGACAAATTGGAGAGAGGGGTGGAAAAAGAAGGGGTACAAGCCCTGTGATTCTACAGCAGACAGTAAAATTGCTACAGAGAGGTGGGAAATGCCCCCAGACACTATGAATCAGCATAATTTTGTAAAACCAATGGAAAAAATAGAGATAAAATGAAACTATGAATATCACAGGATAATCATCCTTTCCTTGCTAGACATACTTCCTTTTTACGCTTTTCTCAGTGGCAGGAAAGTAAAAACCCCATCCTTTGAGAATGCAAAAAATGAAACTCTAGTATGAAAAAAAAACAAAACAAAGGTTCAGCATCCTGTTGAACAACAGGTGTTGGGCTAGAGGCTGAGGTATCTTCTGATGAAAGATACTGGGAAGATTATACCTGCCACGAGAAAGAATTACCAGAAAGATAACTGTACAACAGAAGTGCCAAAACTCAGGCTTGGAGTCTTTGTCTCAGTTTGAACTCTATCTAACCTCTGTTTACATGACATAATTAAAGGTTTTGCTTCAGGAAGTCAGAATCTTTCTCACATACTTACCTATGAAAATCACATTTCAGATGTTTTCATCAAAACAGGAAGAGAGAGTGATGCAACAGAACGAGCACTGAAGGACGGAGTTCTATTTTTGTCTGCCACTGCTCTGTTGGATGACTTTGAACAAACTTCATCTTTCTGTGCTTTAATGTCCACATCTGTAAAAAGAAGATAATGAGACTGACCTCTGCAAATAAACTTTTTTTCCTCCTCCTATCAGGGAGCAGAAACAAAGATGGAAGGAAACTCTTGGTAGAGTTCTAATATAATTCTTTGGGAAAAAAGCCAATTCAATTATGAGATTTCTGGGTTTTATGGGATTGTTTTCATTCTCAAAACTTTGCAAAACAGTGCAAAGTGGAAAAGAAATCAGCCCAGGCTGGCCCAGACCCCAAGCCTGTGAAGTGATCTGAGCAGAGTTGAGCAACACTGGACAGAACATTTAGCCAATTACCTCCCTCCACATATTCCAAATAATGTTTATTTCAGTAAAAAGAAGTGACAGAAAATGTACTATCTTGCTCCCAGATCTTAAGAGTGAGAACTTCTGAATACCAAAAACAGATGGAATTTTGTCAGCAACACTTCAAAGATAAAATACAACTTTTCCACAGTTCTGGAGAGACTCTACAGAAAGTACCAGAAGAGAAGTGTTAAGAAATACAGAAAAATAACACAAATCAGGCTGATAAAATGAAGGAAAAAAGTTGAAGGGGGCTGAATAGAGCAAGCTCTGTATTCTCAGTGCTGCAATTCCTCGCTAAGACAAAACAAGGCAAGAGACTTAGATCTGTAAATTCTCCCTAGCACTGTCTGTGCCTCACACAACTGGCTTCTTCCTCATGGTCCTGCAGATTTTAGGGCCACATCACACATGCTCATCATTCCACACCACAACTTCTTTCTTGCTTCATTAGCATGGGCTAATGTTAACATATTTAGCTGGTTGGTAGATCTTATCTGTGTCCCACGTATGGGAAAGAGAGAAGGCCTGCCCATTATATCACGTTAGGTTTGTTCCTATCTCTGTCTCATCTTGAAGAACAGGACATTTGAGAGATATAGATGCTCTGTTAACAGCAGTGATGCTAGGAGGGAGTCTATTATTTATTTTACTATCAAGTCATTCAGTCAATAAATATCAAATGGGAACACTGCTGCAGTAGCACAACTGGTGACCAACGCAGTTTTAAATAAACACTCCTTCACAGCTTGTTTTAAGATATCCAAAAAAACAAAGTCAGAGCTTGCTGACTTGCTTCATTGAACTTTCATCAGCCCAAGAGGACAGCATTAGTGCTAGAAGTTTTGTCTTTCAAATGAGAAAATGGAAATAATTTGAAGCATGAAAGACAGAGGAAAAAAACTATTCTGCTTTCCAAAACTCATTTGATTATAATCTGGCTTTTCTAGTTATCTTTCTTTCTAATTCTTTGGCCTGAATCTCAGCCCAAATTCTTCTTAGGCAAGTTCTGCTACTCTAACAAGATCTAACTGGTCTGATTCACAGAAGGGTGTAAAGCCTGTCATCAACGAAATTGGTTTTGACTTACTTTTGTGAAAAAAAATCCCTTTCAGTTAGAGGATCTAATGCTTTAAGAATTTGTCATGCTGGTGACTTCACCAGCAGTGTCTGTGTTTGCCCCAGAACTCTTAGCCATCGGGTATCTTCCAGACTTAGGGAGTCACACAACGATGTTCAAGTGTCACTACACACCAATGCACCATTATACAACACACCGTGCATCTAAACCTTCACACAATCCTCATTATCAATAAATCTGAGTATCTTAAGAAGGCTTTTCATACACAATCTCTGGTATTCTTCCCCTAAATCAATGCCAGCTGAATCAACTTGGTGTTCTGACTTAGCTAAGGAAACTTAAAGAAATAGCATTAAAAAGCTAAATATGCCCTCTGGCACAGCCTGGCAAAACCTATAAATTCTGACACCTACACTGAAGTGTCCCCATGCAGATGTCTTCATCTCAGTATAAGTTCCTCCTGAAGGCAACAGAGAACTAGTCAATACAGTTAATTAAGCTGAGAGCTATTTAGCTGTTCAAAATACTACCTTCAGGTGGTCTGAACAGCTTGCTGTATCAGCTATGGGTGGGGTTCAGCTTGCTAACCACAGCTGTGTAGTGACAACTGCGACAGTCTGAGATATCAAAGGCTTCCACATAAAATTTCAGATACAACAGGCTTTTTGGGAGATCTGTTTCTTCTTGGAGCAGGAGGCCAGGTAGAAAACTACACAATGCCTAAAATGGTGTTTGATGCCTGCATTTATGTAACTAAATCCCACACTAGTTCTCTACTGAGTATAAAGGGAGCTTAGACATCTGGTTCACATGGAGACACCTACACACCAAACCCCAAATTTAGGTGTCTTAATCTGCTGGCTGAATCCACTCCTTTACTTGGAGATTTCCTCAGCTGGCAGCTGCATTAGCATTATGTTTAAGAGGCCTCAATGGACATTTTTTCCATTTCCATTTCTAAGCCACTCATGAGCACATTTATACTTCTGGCCTCTACAATACACTTGCAGCAATTTACAGCTGCAACTCAAGAGAAAACATACTTTCTTTTGTTTCTTTTAAATTTACTGCCTGGAAATTTCACTCAGGAGACCTACATCTTGTGCTATAAGAAACACAGAATTCACTTTTTCTATGACAATAGATTTTTATACCATTATCACATTCTTTCATAGTCTTTTTCCAAGTTAAATCATTCCAGTGTATTTAAACACAATTTTTCTCTTTCTTTAAGGAAGCAATTCCACACCTCTAATCAGCTCATTGCTTTTCCCTGTACCTTTCTTGGCACTTTAGGGAGAGTTCCACACAATATTCAAGATGTACAAACACTTTGGGTTTTACAACAGTATCCCATCTTATTCTTTATTCCTATCCTAACCATACCCTAACATCCTTTTTGCCTTTTCACCTACTGCAAAGCACAGAATGGATATTTTCCACAGACTAGCCACAACAGCTCTACGGATTCCTTCCTGAATGCTCCTAATGAATTTAAGGGTATGTGGGATGAACTTGTTCTTTTCCTTAGCAGTGGATAACAGTCTCTCTTCTATTCAGACATCTATTTTTGCAAAGCGATTTGGAATATAATCTCTTTGAGATCTTCACCCACTGTCAATTTTGACAAATATAGCCCAAGATTTCAAAAGTATTTGAGAAGAGAGAAAAGATCAGATAAACCCGTATACATATTCTAATTTGTCACCTGACCTTTCTTTTAGCAAGCAGGCAAAAAAACCCAACATTATGTGATATACAGCACAAGTAAACAGTAGGAAGGAAAAGTCTGAGAGCAACCAGATAGATGTCCTGCTTTGCAAAATACTCCAAATAAACTGTCCAGCGCTTACAAGGGTTTATTTACTCCTTTCAAAACCATAATCCCATAGAAACTCTACTAGAGGATGTCCAAACTCTGACTTCAGTCAAGGACAGCCCATAGGCAAACTATTACAAAAGGAAACCACTGAAACAAATGCAAGTTCTCCCAGTGATTGAAAGAAGAGTTGGAGTTTTCTCCAGTCTTCTCTATCACAGCTGGTCAACAAGCTCTACATGTTAGCTGGAGAAATTTGTTCTGATTTGGATTTAGAAAAATAATATACAATAATTCTGTTTGGGTTTGGGGATATTCACCCATTTTTTTCGCAAAGTAGAAGAGCCAATCTAAGAAATGAGACAGGACTTAAAAAATACCTTTTGTAGCTCAGAACGTCCCTTTCCCATCTCATTTCTCTGAGACGTGTTAACAACAGAACCATTTAATAAATGAAATTTCAGTGCTTGAGTACATACAGATCCCAAATTGTGACCACAACCCATATTGACAGAGGATTAATTTGGGTTACAACTTCTTGCCAGCACTTACATACATGAGTTCTTGTCCCTTGCTGTGAGCATGTAGGAAGCCGGTCAATTAGTCAACTCTAATAAATTATCATAGAGTATATTAAGCAGTTGGGCTGGGCAGATTATCATGATCAGGGGTTTTGAGAAATGAAATGCATGTCTCAAAGACCTTACAGTAAATGACGCTAAAAAGTAGCAGTTTATTAATTCTGTTAACAAAATTACAATCCAAGCACTAGATAAATTCTTTTAAATAAGAGCTAAAATAGCTAATCGGGCAGATTAAATACCTGGAATTACAAGGTAGGCAAGAACTGGCCAAATTAGAAGAGTTTCAAGGATAATGGTTCTGCAGACAGCAGATAGCATATGTGCTGAGGTTGCTTTTACCTAAAACAGCTTAACACACACCTCCTGCCCTCAGGTTAAATTATTATGAGACAGAGATCAAAGCTGCATATTAGCCATTATGAAACAGGAATTATGAAAAGCTGGTCGATGGGAATGCAATGTGGCTATCTCATTTAACTGGACACACTACTTTCATCTTGATCCCTGCTACTTCCTTGTCATCCGCCTACTAACCCCTCCACAGATTGTCACTCCTTTTTCTCTCACTGCAGCTTCTGATTCTATTCTGCCTTTTTGCCCTCTGTACTTTAATGCTGTAGCTACAGCTTTTTGACAAGTTCTGTGTTCTGCTCTATTTGTGTCATTATAAAGCACCTTGCCGTAATCTTTGGACACCAGGGGCAACATCCACGAAAGAATGGGCTCAGGTGTGTCAACCCTGTTTAATTTCCACTTTACTAAGATAAAATCTGCCATCTTCCAAGTGTCACTCGGCAGCTCAAATTCTGTATCTGGGTATTCACAAAAAAGCTCCCAGTCCTGACCATGCTGAGCAAATCTGACAGTTCATTCTTAAACCTCACCAGGGTTTATAAACCCAGCATGCCTTCAGTTTGATGCCTTCCTCCTGCAAGGACATGTGCCAAGACAGGTCCTGCATGAAGATGTATCAGCGGTGAAGCAGCCCCACCACCTTTGTGTTTAATAAGTCAGCAGTTGTATCACTTACTCTGGATATGAAACATCTGAGGATTGAATAGTCCCCTCCACCTTGTCGCTATAGATGCACATTAACTGCCAAGATGAGGTTATTTTAGGGTAGTTGTGGTTGATTTCCCTCAGCTATCTCTCCCTTCCTGCTGAAGAAACCAGTCCCCTCCATTCCAGCCAGCTACTCCATCTGCCCTGTGAGGAAAACACTGCTAGAGGGCCCAGACATCCCCCATCAGCCCGACCTACGTCTGTTCTCCCCTTCAAAGCCCCTGGGCAAGTATTTCCAGGCGCTACGTAAGACCACGAAGCCCAAAGCAGATACATCCTCGGGGGACTGGAAGGGGCTCCAGCCTTCAGAGACCTGCGAGGGGACTTGTAAACCCGGCGGGACGGGCTGACCCACATCAGCTCCGAGGGAAAGAAGGGATTAAACACCACAGATCCCCAGCTCTCCAGCCTTGAACCCCCCCCTGTAGCTTCATGGCCGTGCACCTTTCAGAAAAAGGGACCAGGCAGAAACCCCACCGCGCTCCCCCCCTAGCACTCGCCATCTTCTCAGGCTGCCACTGCCCCGCCTGTCATGGCGGCCGCGCCCCGCCCTCCTCACGTGACAGCGCCAGCCGGGGGGCGGGGGAGGAGGAGGGAGCGGTCACGTGGCACACCCACCGCGCGCGGGCAGTGCGCGCCGCCGCCGCCGCTGCCGCCGAGGGCAGGGGGCGGGCGGAGGGGCGATGCCGGCGTTGCCGTGTCCCGCTGGCCACCGCTGCTGCGGTGAGTGAGGGGCCGAGCTCCCCGCTCTGGTGTAGGGGGGCGGCTCAGGGGCTGTGAGGGGTAGGGTCGGTGGTGGTGGCGGCTTGAGGGGGGAGGCGGCCCTGCAGGGGAACCGGTGGCGGTGTGAGGCGCAGTGCCGGGGGTGAGGGGGACGGGGCCGGCGGCGGTGTGAGGGGCAGCGCTGGGAGAGAGGGGCCGGGGGCTGGCGGCGGTGTGAGGGGCAGCGCCGGGGACTGAGGAGACGGGGCAGGCGCCGGTGTGAGGGGACGGGGTTGGCGGCGATATCAGGCCATCCCCGGCCGTTTTCCCGCCTGCCCTGAAGGACGCGGCGGCGTCTGTCCTGGGGGCAGTGATTCCTGTGTCCCAGAGGCCGGGGTCAGAGCCAGGGCTTCCCCCTTTCTGGCCGCAGGACGCGGTGTGAGGTTATGGCGGGAAGGCAGCGCTTGGCTGGGTCGCCGGGCGAGCAGGCAGCCGCTCGGTGAGGGGTGTTAGTTTAACCTGTCCAGCAGCGGTCCCCCCCCGGTGAGACCGTGGGGCTGGTCTGGGTTCTGTTACAGAGGATGGAAGATAATGTAATTACTATCTTTTTGGTCTTTAAATGCATGTGAAGGAGCAGCAGCAGCCCGCCTGCAGGTAGACTGAAACTGTGCAACTGTCAGCCCAGCATGTGAGGACCTGTACGTGTTAGTTTTGCTGCTGCTGCTGCTTTCATTGATTCGTCTGCAGGGCAAGGGCAGGTGTTGCTTTTTGGAGGGCTGTTCGACACCGTGGTGTATTAAATCTTTCTTTATGACTGGGAAATTTGTTTTTAAACTGTTCCTCCTTTTTTTGTTTCTGTAGTTTTTAGTATATACTTTGCAACATTGGGGCTCCCTTTTCCTCTTAGCAGATGTGTATTTTGCTATGTGCAACAGAAAATGCTGATAGCAAATTAACTGTTACTGCAAGGCAAAAGAAAGGTTCTCTGGTCCCTTGTTTGCATGAAAACAGACCAAGCTGAGCAAGCAACCAGAAGCTCCGTGGTGAATGTAGCAGGGGGCTTAGCGGGACTCTTCTGTGGTGTGGCACTGGAAGCAAACACTGCCTTTGGAAGCCACCTTTCCCAAATGGCTGCTTCACCTTCATTTGCTTCTTCATAGGTGTTGGCCTTAAAACTGCTGGTGAGACTAATTAAGACACTAATGCTGTCTAGTACAGCATCTCTGCCAAACTGTATCCTGATTTCTTTTTAGTGTCAGTTGCAGGGCAGCTGCAGTAGCTCTCACAGAACTTTGTTGTATAACTAGATCTAAAGTGCAGCCCCTGCTCTTACAAAGCAAAAGGTATCTTATGACCTGGCTTTGTTGCTGCTCTGTAAAACAGTCTGTGCTTTATCTGTTTGGTGTAGTGTGTTTGGAGTATTGCTTTCTGTTTAAAGGAATGGTGAAATATCTTAATGCTAGTACAATAATTGTGCAGGTGGGCAGGACCATCAGCACTCTACCAGTATGGCTTTTTTCTTTTTTTTTAACCTGGAAAATGTGTGTTGACATAAGATCAAATCTCTTCTGTCCTTACTTAAAAACAGTAGTTTGTAAGTGACATTAAATATTCTTCAACTCTTTCTGATCTAGCACCTGCGTGCTTTTTTTTTTTCCTTTGTATGGATCTTACCTTAATAGGAAACTGCTCCCAGATGTCTCTGATTAGCTTAAGTTGATTCAAGTGCAGGATGTACCCAGGAAAGGATGGTACCAACATCTCCTGACAATATGTTTCAGCCCTGCTACTCTGTAGAGAATCTCTGCATATGCGAAATAGTCCAGCTGGATGCCTTCACCTCATTTTAGAACAGCATAAAGGTTCAGGTGGTTCCAGATAAGAGGCTTTTGATTAACAAGCAATTGGCCTCACCCAGAATAACTGTCTCTGAAGAACTGCATGCCTTCTGTATAAGCTTTTTCTCATCTCTGGGTAGGATAAGCTCCTACAGAGTTTTAGGAGCACTTCTGCAGCAGGGAAGGAAAGAAATAACACTGCCTCTCTAATGAGCCTTCATCTCTTGGCCTTGGATGAGGAAGCCAGCAGGCTATATGACGTGTTCGGATTTAAAAGTTTCTGACTGCAGATTTCAGGGCCTGTTGCCTGTCTTCTGCTGTCTAATCACTTTGTCTCAGAGGATGCAAATCAATACTTCATTATGTATAGGAGTAAAACTAGAAGAGTTTCCGATAAGCTGCTGTGTGAGAGAATGGGTGAATCTGTTCATCGTTTTCATAGTGATGTGAAATAACAGTAGGTGTGATTCAAGTTTTTAGGAGGAAGAAAGCCCTGAAACAGCATGGCAAGGGAAATAAAGATGAATTATTAGTATTTTGAAAATTTGTCTATACAAAACATGCTTCCTGATAGTAAATGCTAGAGAAACAAAAGTTTTAATGGTAGTTACAGGGCATGTGTGTGGAGCAGGGCAAGCTGTGGGTCAAATAAATGAGATTAGAAGTATCTGAGAAGATGGTAAAAATGAGGATTTTGGATCTTCCAACAAGAAAGAATAGGGTATTGTGGGGATGAAAAGACAGAGGGAGGATCATTCTTACTTAAGTTACATTACCTTGAAAGTACTGTAAAAAGGCTGTGGTTTGAGCAGCTGGCAGGCTGAGTTTGGCAGTGTGGCAGCTGTGTGTTGATTACTGAAGCAGAGAAGTAAAGGGAGACTTGCAGATGAAGGGAAAAGGTAAAATTTTGAAAAAAAAAAAAAACAGTAATTCCTTTCTGTGACAGTTCAGTTCATCAACTTCCTAAACAGTTCTATCCATTTGGCTGGGCAATGCTACAGTTACAGGTATCCCTAAAATCACGTAATTTTCTTTAGTACCATTTATTTTGGAGAGGTGCTGCAATACAACTCTGTTAGTTGCTGTTGAAGAGCGAAAGTATGCTGGCATTTCAAGTACGGAAATTAATTTTTTTTCTTTCTCAAAAAGTATTACAGAGGTGAAGCCTGTTTCAATCTCTGTGAGAATGTGGGAGGTTGATAAACCCTCTTGATTCTTATCTAAGCTTTCTTTTCGAAAGATGTGGTGGCTTATGGAGATAAATGCATCTGCTGTTGCAACCACTGTGTTAATGTATAAAGTACTGTCAGTACAAAAGCCTCGGCTGTTAAACCAGTGTTCAGCAGCATGAATAAATGCATTTGTTCAGCTCATTTTGTGTAAGAGTTAATAGTATCCACAACATCCTTCAGCTGTGCTCTAGCATGTTTCTCATGTGAGTCAGCATTGTGTAATAATTAGTGTAAATACTTTATTTGAAAACTTTGTAAAAACTAGAAACACACTGCAACAAAAAAGGGGATGCTAATCATACTGTTTCAATCAAAAGCTGACTTTGAGTATACAAAGTTTCAGATACTTTGTTGTATGAACTTCTGATATTCTTCCCCGAGATGTGCAAATATGGAAAGTCTGCATGTTAAATGACTGATGGTGTTACTGAAATGTAGAGTATGGATTGAGTGTCTGTAAGAGTGACATGCTGTATCTCAGCCCTTTCTTGTGTAGTCTAGGGTTTTGGCAGCCAAATACTTTGCATGTTTGAAACTGGTATACAGTGCTCAGGGATGAATCAACTTTTCCACTGTTAATGCTAGTTAGAAACCCCTAATGCATGAAACCTCAGGACTTCGCACTGCCTGCTTTATGCTTTGTAGGGTGAGCAAGAAATAGGTGCACAGACCAAGGAGGAGTCCAGACTGCACTGTCCCATATTGCTCACAGGTGACTATTTTAATGTCTGCTGGCTCTAAGTTCAGTCTGGGGCAGGTGAGCTGTTGTGGCTTTCGTTATTGTGGTGGTAGTGGCATTGCAAGTTCTGCGTTTCTGAGGCTGAAGGTTTGCCATGATGGATAAGTTACGCCTTGCTGACTCTGCCACAGTGACTGGTGGTTTGTGTGCTTTAACCCCTCTTGCCATGGAGCAAGCTACCTTGACTAAAGTGATTTCTCTAGCTGTGCAAGAGGGAAGGAGTACATGAAGTCGTGTTGCAGAGTGGCTGATAAGAGGTAACTGCTTACTTGCAGTAACTTTTTTGTCATTCCTACGACTTCAGCTGTGAGACACTGCACCATTTAAGTAGCTGAATTTTAAGTTGACATGTTAAGCTAAGAAATTTGCAGAGGCATGCTAATAAGAAGGTATATCAGTAAATGACTGCTGTGTGCCAAACTGATTCTAGCAAAAACTTAATGAATGGTAGGAGGATGATTCTAGAGGTCGTCTTTTTAGTTTATGCAAAGCTGTCAAAGTGTTGCTTGGCTAAATGACACAGATTATTTTTGTGCAGGCAAGGATTAAATTAGATGCTTTAAACCTTGGAGATGGCCTTAATGAACACAGACATCATTTTCCAGGAAGGAGAAAACTATCCTTTTTTGATACACAACTCCTAAAGGAATCAATCTTTGTAGATATTTTGACTATTTTGCTAATTCCTGAAGTATAATGTCAGGAACAAATTATGTCACTGTCTCTGAGACCTCTCATTTGTTAGTGAATTTGCTTTCTGTAAGTGCTTTCTTTAGATTTCTGTTTCCTGGAATACCTTAATTATGTCAGTTAGCATGACTCTTATCTCTTGTGTCAGCAGATGCTGAGACTCATTGCCTGCAAAGCAAGAGAAGACTAAGTTTTAGATTGCATGCTTGACCTTCTGTGCTAGCAATGTGTTGGAAAGCATGGCTCCTAGTGAAGTCGGAAAGTGTATTTTTGGTCTGCTATTCATTCTGTGCAACATCCTTGATTTCAACATCAAAATCCTGAGTATGTTTTCCCATTAGAAACTTTGGCAATAGATAAGTAGAAGAAAAGTGACCAACAGGGGTTGGAAAAGGAGTGGTCCACAACTCTTTCCTCAAAGGAATTTCTTTGGAGAAGGAGACGATTGAGTTTGTAAGACTATGCAGAAGGGAATAAAGAAAACTAATTTTTTGGCAGCTTGCAGAAGTTTGCTGTCCTTAAAAAATAGTCCAAAATCTCTTTATGCTTGTGACTTATCATTCTAATTCAACAATTAATGTCCACAAAAATATTTTCTTCAGAAGCATGCTAGTAGCAAGTCTGTTTCCTTACGTATTTGGAAAATTCCATACCCTATTGTCATGCAATATTTAGCAAGATAAGCTTATATTAAATTGATTGCTTAGTTTAGATGTGTGGGTGAAAGTGTTTTCTTTGCCTCCATCGGTAGGTATGGTTGTACCAGCAATAGTACCTCTTTGTTAGTATTACTGTGTTGTGTTAAGGAAGGGAAAAGACAGAATGTTTCCTATATGGGAGTTTGCTGGTATAATCTAGAAGTAGGCTTGCTGGGGGAGCAGAAGGAACGAGTTATTGCTGCTCTAATCCAGAGCTCTGCCTGATATTTGTAACCTCTCCAGTTACTGTGGCCTCAGAACCTTTGAAGTATTTGACTTAATACATCCTTCAGATTTTATAGGTGGGAGCTGAGACAGTGAGTTGCTGAGGATCTCATCAAAATCTGTAGCAGAGCAAATAGTTCAACCAGAATGTCTCACGGGTCAGTCTGATAACTACACAGGTTCAGTCACTGAGTTGAATTGAGAACGTGTAGTAGGTATCCTTAGGGTTCCTCCCTTATAATAATGGCTGGAGACATTACTGAGAAAATGAGAGAAGCAGAGAGAAACCTGTGAACAGAAATTAAACTTCTGTTGAGAAAATGGATCCAGGAGCAAGAAGATTGCAGGTTGTTTTTATTTTTCTGAGGAAGAGTTTGTCATGGGGAGTGTTGAAAGCCTCAGGCCTCTGCTGTTCCAAATGGCATGGGTACTGTGGACTCTGAGCTACTGCTTGGAGTGAAAAACTTCAAGTGATGCCTTTTTTTTGGATATGAGAAGCACAGAGAGACATTGAATTCGATGCCTGCTTTTAGTATTTCTTTCACTTCTACTTTTTTTTTTAACAATGGCCATCCGTGCAGGAAAACTCAGGACATGATGTACTGAGGAAATCTCTAAGATGGTGCCATCTCTTAATAGCGTGGAGAAACACAACAGGAGTTAAGAACTCTGAGCAGTTTAGAATGAGTTAAATATTTTCCTATCACAGGCAGTTTGTGGATTTAAACTGTAACTTGTTTTAACCTCACTCACATTTCTGGTGCTACATTTCATCTTATTTTCAACAAATAATGTCTATGTATACTGATGTCAGTTGCTCCAGCTCCATAAAGGTGTTTGATCTCACACTAATGAAACTGCGTTGCAAGGGCAGACTGCAGTGCTACAGCAAGTAGCTCACAGGCTGGTGTCACTGTGTCAGTTCCTGACATCTGTAAGTGAATGTAACATGTCTGGGATACAGAGGTGGCAATTCTATTGTATTTTTATGTTTAAGTTTCTGCATATGGGAAAGCAGAACCCTGCAAAAAGGAGAAATTAAGTAGCTTTGTATGATTTGTGGGGAGTAAGCTTGGAGGGCTGTGAATTCTGTAATCTGATGCTGTAGGATGAGATGCAATGTAACCATTCTCATTAAGACAGTTCCCAATTCTCTAGTACTAGTAATAACTTAATTTTAGCAGTTTAGCATTTTATTCAAGTTCAGGTACAGTCTTTTTTTTTTCAGTTTCTGCTCTGAGTTTGCAACTGTGTTTAGTGATTTTTTTGTATACTGCTATTGATGTCAGTACCAAGTTCTGCACAGATGGATGGTGGATGTCTGCTTGGAGTTAACTGCAGAACTGCGATTTGCAGAAAAACAGTTGTGCAAAGTGCAGTGTCCATAGTGAGTAGTCACAGGCTGAAAACTGTGACCAGTCGACCCCAGTGTTCACTGTCCCACTCAAAAGTGCTTCAGAGA
Source organism: Pterocles orientalis (assembly GCA_011057875.1). NCBI lineage: Eukaryota > Metazoa > Chordata > Aves > Pterocliformes > Pteroclidae > Pterocles > Pterocles orientalis. The sequence continues at coordinate 101,604 of WKFP01014556.1, read as the reverse complement.
GGTCTCTCTTGTTGCCAAATTTGCTGCCAGCTCTTTTGGTAGGAGGGTTGAACGAATCCAGTCTGAATTTTAATTTTTTTTTTCTAAATTGGAAAATTTGTTTTCACTTTATGTGTAAAAGACTAGAGCACTTTCGATGAAAATTTTTTAAGATGAACAGAAAAGATATCTACACAATTTCAGTCAAAATGTGGAAATTTTATAAAATTACTAGTGATTGGGAAAATGAGGAGTAAAGGAATTTTTAGAAATGAAATTTGTATACAGACTTAATGATCATTTTCTCTAGCATTACTATGGTCTAATTCATTGGTATCATGATGAAGAATGCCTTAGGAGTACACTGATTAAGCTTTGCTAGTGAGTGGTAATAAAATGACAAGTCTTTTGTATGCTTTCAAATGTGTGAATCATGGATCATGCATCAGCTGGGGAAAAAAAGAGAGAGAAAGGGAAAAAAAACACCCACGAACCCCAAACAAATAAAAAATTAGATTAGTGCTCTTGCTGTCAGTCGAATGAGAAATGGCCTTGCAGCATTCATGTCCTAAGACTCATCCAAATGAGCCTGTTGTCATAGAGAAGCTTGTGTTGTTACCCCATTCCCAGTTAGGACTTGCAAGCAGCACTCAGCAACAAAGTGTTAAGTTTCAGGCTCAGTGTTTTATTGTTCACTGAGAATGAAGACACCAACTGGATTTGACTGCTACTGCAGTAAATGTGTTTTCACTGTGTAACCTTGCGCTGCTTCTTTCCTGCTGACTCTTCTGGAAAAAGGTGAGCGTTCCTCTCTTCAGCTGTTCATGGAGAAGTGTGTCTTATCTCATTATTTTGCATGCATCTGTATTTGTACTGTTGTTTTGGTGAGCTTTGCAGACATAGAATGCAAGGAACAGCTAAGGAGATTTAAACATTTAGAAAAGGTATTAAGCAGCTTATTTGTGTGTACTTGACCTTGTAAGCTCTATTACATTTTGCATTTGTATATAGTGCTGAAGGGTTGTTAAACTAATATTTAGATCCATGGATCTTTAACGTGAGACAGATGAATTTAAAAAGTTGTCAGTGTGAGTTTTTTAATCTTGCTGTTTTCTAAGCTGTATGTGAAGAAGGAAGGACTGTATTATAAAATAAATGCATGCACCTTTCTTTGGAGACAGTATGTGAACGTTCTGGCCTCCTTGACAGCTGAATTTGCTAATGAAAAGAAAATCTCAGTTTCAATTGGAAGAAAGTATTTATTAGTAACAAAATGGAAGAAGGTATTTTTAGGACTTCATGAATGGCATGACATGTATTTGTATGCCAGATGGCTTAAAGGAAAATACAGCCAAGCAGCCCTATGGTACAACATTAGTCAGGAGGATAGATAGGAAAATTCTGCGCATATAATCGTGCTTTGGGAAACTGGTAGCTTTTTTTTGGGGGGGGGATAAGGACAGTGCAGCAGCATGAAACTGTCTACTGTGTAGCACTTATTTACTCAATATTGAGCACTAGGATCTAGGATTTTGGTAAGCTCATGTTTCTAATCCAAGTGTACTTGCTTTCTCTAATCAGACTGGAATATTATATTACTTTTCCTGATGCGATGTTGTACTGCTGATTGTAACTAAAATGGATGTTCTTTTCTGTTGTTTGTTAACATAAGATCCTGACTCTTATGAAACCTTTTATTTCCAAAACTTGTAACTGCTTTTTCCATTAAATTTGTATCCTTACATGAGAGCCCTTGTGAAATGCTCTCACTCCTTGAGGAGTATGTGGTAAGAAAAGTGTCCTTTATCAGTATGGAAAAAAAAAAAACCTGGTATGTTTTGTTGTTGACAAGTAAGTGAAAGAAGATTCTTTAAAATTTCTTTAGGGGTGCATTTGAAATGGAGGTTGGTAAAGAAGGAAATTCCCATTTTTATTACAGAAATGCTAAAGTGTTTGAATTTGCTCTGGTGTGGCAGCCTGCTAAGTAAAGGTTTTTTCCTGGAGTTGAGAAATTCCAAAAAGCTTGATAAGTGAAGTTATGTGCCTAGAGGAGGAGGCATTTCAATATATAGTCCACAGATTTAAAAGCGACAGTATGCAATATATAGACATCTCTGGAAGAAGTCCAAAAGCTGAAATACAAGTGAGTATGTGAGTCATTTGACAGTGGTGAAATAGGGAGGGGTGAGAACCTAAAGACATAAAGAAAATGCATTTTTAATTTTTCCTAAAACACTTTATGCTTTCCAGACTTGGTATACTCATAATATAGTTTCCTAGGTCTCAACAACTCATGCAACTAGTCTATTTAGGTGCCTTTCTTTATCTATGAAGTGTAATGAACGTTTCTGGTATTCTAAGATCGTTTATCTGTGAAGTGTTGATCGAAATCTGTATTCATTCCAGGAGTATTTATTTTAGGTGGTATGACATGGATTAGTCATTTCAGCACAGCTATACAAAAAGGTTGGCTCTAGAAGCTTTTAAAGTTGCATTTAGAAGTGACTTAGAGGCTAATTAAAAAAAGTGTGTCATTTGATTAAAAATGAATGGGAACAGTGAACTTATGCAAGAGGACAGCCTGTGGTCCACAGTATATCTCTGTGAATGAGGGTTGCTGTGACTGAAGTTATGTTAGTCTTTCATAACTCCTTCACTCTCCCACTTTGCACCTGTTCTGTTTTCTTGTTAACATCCCTGTAGATAGCAGCAGGCTGCTGTTACATCCCCCTGCAAAGCCATCTCTTGTGCAGGCTGAAGAAGCCCAGTGTCCTCAGCTTCTCACAGGGCAGTTGCTTCAGCCTGTGACCACCTTGGTGGCCTTCCACTGAACTCGCTCCAGTTTATCAATGTCTGTCTTGCACTGTCAGATCCCAAACTGGGTAGAGTACTCTGCCTGTGGTCTTGTGAGTGCTGCGTGGGGTGGTGTAATTGCATCCCTCAGTCAGCTGGCTGTGCTCCTCTTGATAAGCCCATATGCTGTCAGCTGTCATTGGCACTGCTGACTGGGGTTCAGGCAGACCTCCCAGGCCCTTTGCTATAGAGCTGTTCCCCAGGCTGTGTCAGCAGCCAGGGAGCTTCTGTGTCCCAGGTGCAGGACTCAGTGTTTGTCCTTGCTGGATGTCACAAGGTAGGTTCCTGTAGGCCCATCCTGCCTTTACATGAGTAGTTACATGGCTATATTGTGTTGAAAATAGCCACTTAATTCATGAAGTGCAATGACTCATCCCTTCTGGAAGGTCAAAAAATAATGGTTGTTTTTGATTAAGAGCAAACTGTCAGGTAGATTCAATTTTGTGCTAAAGCAATCCAGTAGGAGGGTTTTTTTTAATAAGGAGTTAAACTGGGTTGGTGCTTGAAATCTGGAGCACATGAAACACTAAGCTTTTATTTGGAAAGATCTCTTGCTTTTATTTCTGATGTATATTCAATGGATGTTGCTCCTAGTGAAGTCTTTTGGAGTCTGAAACAAAAGCTGCCTAAGGTGTTCCTTTTTCATCTTGCTAGTCTATTGTAACTCTGCCTTAAGATTGGTTGCAACGTAGGGGATGCCTGGAAAAAATCATTCTCATGAAAGTGCAGAAGCTACTGTGAATGCCAACCCTGTGTGATAAGCATATTATTAGAGTATTACTTCTTCCTAATCTGGCCTCCGTTCCTTGTACTGTTAATGCTGGTTTTTGCTAGTGATTCAGCAAGAAAATAGGAAAGCCTGTTCATGCTGGTGCTTGTTTTAGAAGAGGAACAATGGTAGCCATAACATCTTGGAGGCCAAGAAATATATAAAGAGTTAAGGCTATTAAAAGAGCAAAATTGCGTTTGTAAGTAGTGTTACTTTATCTTGTTGGGTTTTTCCTCCTAAAATAAATATCTTCTGTAGAAGATAGTGCAGCAAATTATACTGATACTCTAGAAAGATAAAATTAGTTTAATGATTTTTTTTTTTACTAGCATCCTGTTTAAAAATGCAGATTATACACATCTGTTCCTTCCCTTAATATAGGTCCAAAATACACAGGCAGTCTTGCAGGAAATCTGGGTAGTATGAGTTGTATCTTGGTCTTAAGGTTTTTTTTTTTTTTTGGAAGAAAAGCTGCTCTTGGAAAAACTACAAGCAAACTTTAAAGTTTTCTCAAATAATTCTGACTCCTATTTCAAAAATCTTGAGGTTAATCTGATCCTCTGTTTGACCTCTAACAAACATGAGTTTTGGCACAGTCATGAAATATCTAGTCATACGGTGTATTTACTAAACTGTTGAGGTTAATCCAAGCAGATGTTGGTGTTTAAGCAATGACTGGTCACAGAGCTTTTAGCTACTTTTGCTCTTTAAGCCAAAATATTGTGAAATGTGGTTGGCATTTTTTTTTGTTAAAAATATTGAAGGCTAACACATTGTGCCAGTGTTAGAGCTGGACAGGTTACTAATTAGAAACTCACCCAGGGTGTCTGGGGGAACAGAATTGTATCATTGTTGGGCCAATTATTAAATGAATGTAAATGTTACTGGGTTTGAAGTATGAAATATGAATGTCATACTGTTGTTGTAAGGGTGCTACAAGAAGCTAGTGTGACATGGAAAGTGGTATTGCACAGTAGTTACTGAAGCTTGAGTCTGGCAGGTGGGGTCCTGGAGGTTTTGGGTTTTTTTTTTCCAGTTTTACAATTGATTGACTTTGAGACTTTTACTAAGTTACTTATATTTAGCTTTTATAGTTCTCTTCAGAAAGTATCAATGATTTACTACTTGCACAAGGAACTGAGGCTTCTGGAATTCATGGAAATTAGAGAGGAACATTTTACTCTTGGTATTTCTGGCATTCAGGTCTGCAAACTCAGTTCCAAGGCTTTACCAAAGTCTGAAAACTATCAGGGAATAAACATGACAATCAAAACAGAGCAACAAGAGAGAGAGACAGAGAGGCAGAATATTTGGTTAGAAATTCTCAGAATACTGTGCCTTTCACTCTTGATCTCCTCTGAGCTGATGCTGATGGAGGCAGCTTTTAAGATTTTTTTCATTTCTTGGTCACCCCGGTTGCATCCAAACTGGACTGCAATTTCCCTGTGTGGGAGATGCTGCCACCTTGAATGATTTATGTTTGTCACACTGAAGTGTCTCTGGATCCTGAAGTATACCAGTGCAAACAGACGTAAACCCCATGTATTGCTAGGATGTCGATGTGAATGAATACTTGTAAAATACTTCAACGTGTTATCGTTTATTATTTACTGTGAAAGCTCCTGTCTTGCTGAGGGAGAAGTGCCTTCTATTCATTCTGGATGTTCCTCACTCATGTGTTTTTTGGGAAAGAGAATTTTTTGAGGTATTTTGGAAACTTACTTTTGGCAGCTGTGTTGCTTTTTAGAAATGAAGGGGAGAAACATGATAGACCCTTCAAGCCTAGTCTACATTACCAGTAAAATCTGAGGAACTGTATTATGAAACAATTCTTCTTGATATGTTTAAATTGTAGATTTTATGGCACTTAGTGTTATTGTTTGCATTTGAATAAATAAAGAGAAAAATAGCAATTTAGTGGTGACTGGACTCAGTGTTATTGTATTTATTGCATAGGTGAAAATTATTCTTATGACCCCATTGATGATGTTATCTGGATAATGCAATTCTGTTTTAAATTGCTTCTAGCTAACTGTTCAAACCTGCTAGCTCTGCTTGCATTACCCGAGCTGCTGAGTTAAAATACATCTATTTTGCTCGTGCAGCATGTATCAGGGCTGAGAAAGATACTAAGCTTTGGATTTAAAAGGCATATCCTTTGCATCTGCTGTATTCTGGAACAGCTTGTCTCCATTAAAAAAAGGTGATGAAAAAAGAAGAAAAAAAAATGGTTTGCTATTGCTTAAGTTTCAAAATCCTGCTTGGAGAAGCCAACTGGGAGAGGATGGATGTTTAAGACAATCCTCAGGGTATCGGGACCATGCATAGGCAGTCAGAGTTGTTGGGTGAATTGTAGGAAACATGCTTTGACAAGACTTCACAGAACTGGAGAGCAAAGGAGTCTGGATAGAGTAAGATTTTTATTCACTGTATCTAGATGGCTTGCAGAATGTCATGGATAGGAACATGAAGTAAGAATTGGGGGCTGAGTACCTGCCTCTGAACGGAGTGTTTCCTCCTGGGTCCTTGTGACTAGCTGAAGTATTCACTCCTCCTCCCCCGGTGTGTGTCAAAGTGGTTATTTTTTTAATTGCATGCTGAAATGAGTGAAGCCATACTTGTTTCTTGGTACATTGAGGAGAGGCAAAGATGCATTGATGTGATTGTACTTTATATTCATAAAAGTGTAGGGCTGGAAAGGTTGTCCTGGTTCCTCAAGGCAGGTCCCGAACAGGACTGGCATTGGTTAGGACTTGAAAACATACTGTGGCCTCTTTGCTAAAACACATCTGTAAGAAGTCTTGGTCCAACTAAAGCTGTCTGAAACTGGAGTGTGCAGCCCTGGTGCAGATTGTGACTTCTGTGGCTGCTTAAGTGGTAGAAGTGGTTGAAATCCATAGGACAGTGGTTATGTAAATGCATATATGTTGGTGAACAAAGTAAAAAGCCTCAATGTGTTTTTCATAGGCAGGGTTTAATTTTTTTCCCTTCTGCCTTCAAAAGTGTCTAATGAAACATTTGGTACTTAAAGAAAATAAATAGTGAGTCTGTATTTTCCTGCCAAATGTATTACCACATGTCGTGGTTGAATAGCAAGCTACTGAAAGGGTCTAGTTTTCCACATTGTGGAGGTTCTGTCATTTGATTTAGATGCAGTGTTTCAACCTTTGTATCCTTCTGCAAAACAGTGAAGGAGGGGAAAAGAAGGTGAAACAGTTCTGCTGTAGCAAGAAGCAGAAATAATGTGGAAATAATATCATGCTCAGGTTTACATTTGTTGCCTTTGGAAGAGTAACCAAGTGTGTACTTTCAGCTTGGTCAGAAGGCTTTCTGGAGATGGAAGGGATGTACAGCAATCCTGTCGCTTTGGTGATTACTCATTTATCCCTTCCTCTTTAACTGGGTTGTGCCTCATGTCAGTCACAGCAAACTTTTAACTTTAGTGTGGCTAGAAGTGCCATAGCAGCAAGGTGGAGCTCTGAGCTGTAAAAGAGGTGCAAGAAGCTGGGGAAATACTTGATCCACAATGAATTCTGCTCTGTGTATCTATCCTCCTACTGTTACCTGAGATAGCAAGGGTTATCTTTGGTTTTCCTGTGCAAGCTGCAGTGTAGATGTGACCTTAAACAGCACCGAAATGAAAGGGTTCCTTCTCTGTTATAGTAATTTTTATTTTATTAGAACAATTCAGTTCCACAATGTGAGCGCATGTGCCATGATGTTACAATTGTGCGTCTGTGTTACCATAGTGAATGGAAAAACAACCCTGGCAGGTTTTGTGGAGCAGTATATTAGGCTTGGACAAGTCCTACAGCAGGTGACATCCTTGTGGCAGTGCATAAAAAACCTGGCAAGCACCCAGATCTTTTTTTATGGATAAGTATTAACTGTCTGTGGACTATCTGGCAAGAAGAATTATTGTAATTAGAGCATATAACTATCTAATCTTGCTCCTTTGCAGCCTTGTGTGCTTTTTTCTGAGCATAGATTTGCCCTGCTGTGATCATTGACCACTGTTTGCCCAGGGAATAAGGCCTTGGGGATTGGTGGTCTGTACCTCTCCCACTGGTAAACCCGTTCTGCTAGGTAGAATTTCTGCCCCCAGAGTATTTGCTGCCTGACTAATTTCGTGGCCCTACAGTTAAGCAGCAAGATTTCTTTGTGACAGTTGTTAGAGAAAGAGCCTTTTCACAGAGCATACAATTTATCTGTATGCACAAGGTCAGCATGAGATTTAAACCCCGTTTAAGACCTTTTTAAACTCCTTGGGCTTACCTGCTGTGTAGATTGTTGCCTTGCAGAAGTGAGGGAGTTTGACGTGGTAAGAAAAATGGGTGAATTATTTTTTAGGAGGTTTGGGATTTTTTTTTGCTTGATTTTACTGTGCGGATGTTTTATTTTTGGAAGGGAGACAATGACCTGCTACAGTCTGGGAAATGTGAGCTTGAATTTTGACGTGTATTCTTTTTGGATGCAAGTCACTTAGGACTCAGAATTACATTGCCAAAATTAGTGGGATCTTTATAGGTTTCTTTGGGATCATGAATGCTTTCTACCTCTGTTTAGTAGTTTTCCGTATTGAGAAGGGAATAATCTCTTTGTACTCAAATGTTGTGGAGGTTTGTTCTTTGCCAGGCTGACCTGAAGACTTCTGGTAGTTTCCAGCTTTTTGAGAAGTCTGAAAAATACATCAGCATAAACCCTTGACTCCTACTTTATTTTCTTAAAACAAATGTTTTGCTAATTAAAAGCTGATTAAATGGGTTCCTGAATTTTTGTTACTATGGGAAGAATTTGGTGTGGTTAGATAATGATGAGAAAAATCTAATTCTTGAGTTAGTGTTTTTCTCAGGTTTGGGGACTGAACTGTATAGTTTTCAGGGTTTGGTTTTTTTTTTTGAGCTTTTTTTTTTTTTAGATTTGGGAAATTCCAGAATACTTATCTGATTCTCCTGGGCCATAAATAAAAAACTATCACCAGCTTCAGTGCTTCGCTGAAGGGATTTGTCTATGATGATAATTTTCAATATAGGTTGGGGAAATTGTGTTAATGGATGGGTACCTAAAGTAAAACTCTGGGTTGGGTTGCTTCCTGCCAGCTCTGGGTGAGCATCTCTTCCAGAGAGTGGGGGAACTCTTCTGGACTCCACAGAGGCCTGCAGGAACCCAGTAAATTACCTTGGAGTTTTTTGCTCTTTCCCTATCCCATATCTATTTTCTTTCTTTCTGCAGAGAAGAGTATCTGTAAATGTGACTATCCTTGGTGGCATGTGTTAAATTGCACCCCATGATTTCTGGAATTTCTGGGACACTCATGGTGGCTATTCTTAAATTTGGTGTAAGAAGGTGTAACTATGTAGCTTTTTGAGTCTGTGTTCTCTCATACCAGGCTTTAGGATAGGAAATGAACTACAAAAATGTCTGGATATACTCTTGGGCTCAAGGTGACCCTGCTTGAGCAAGGGGGTTGAACAACATGACCTCCAGAGGTCCCTTCCACCCTCAACCATTCTGTGATTCTGTGAAGAATCAATTCCCTGTATGTAGTATATTTAGTTAAATAGTTATGTGTTTAAATGAACACAGGCAGCCAAGGAATGTACTGTTGTGGAAGAGAGATAATTATATAACTACTGTGAGGAAAAATTAACCATTTTTACTTTTAATTGTAGTGTGTCACTGGCTCTTGGTGATTGTTTGCTTCATGTTTTAAAGCAGTTGTATCTATGCAGAATGTGCAAACTGGTCATGTTTATTTTTTGAATGGGAAAGTGAAAAGGGATTAAATTCTTAAACTTTAAGCATAGATCTTAACTTCCAAAAATCTTTTAATGGGAGACCAACCTATGTAAGGCATTTCCTAATGTATAGACCTGTTAAGGTAATGGGCAGCACTCTCAAAATACGTGTTTTCACTCTCTTTCAGGTAATTGAGAATGGGTCCTCAATGATGCTAAGTCTACAATGGGAAGTGTCACACTTCGCTATTTCTGCTATGGGTGCCTTTTCACATCCGTGACCTGGACACTTCTGCTCTTTGTTTATTTCAACTTCAGTGAAGAGAACCAATCCTTCAAGAATGTGCCCATCAAGGGGCTGGAACCTCAGAGGCCATTTCCAAAAAAATTCTACCCCCGCTTTACACGGGGACCTGTTCGTATACCTGAATTGCGACAGAAAGAGAATAAGATAGGAAATCTTCTTGGAAATCATGTCCAGGACCCAGTTAAGGGGGAGGTGGAATTCTCTCCTGAAATGGGTAAGTGGTTTTCAGTGCTGGTGAAAAAATCATTAAAACAGTAGAAGAAATGAGATATTAAGGTTGGTTGGTTTGTTTTTAAAGGATCGCAGGGAAAATAACGAAGCAGTTTTGTTTGTTAAAATGCAGGTGGTACTAGTGGCTCTCTTTGTTAGGAATTACTTGAAATTTATTCTGTTGTGTTTAGTCCAAAATATCCTATTCCTAATGATTACAGTTGTGCAGTGTAAATATTAACGAGGAGGACTGGATTACAGCAAGGTATCTACCCTTGTTGTAGTTCTTGCATTTGGAAGGTTCAGTGTATGCTTGTTTCCTATCTTACTGCTGTGTTGACTGGGTTCAGATACATAACTTTTATTAGCTGCAGAGAAACTTGACTCATATGCAGTAATTAAAAATAGCTTGATAACAATGCACAATGAAGAGGACTCATTGATTTGCAGAATATCTTTGGAGTATGAAATCATCTACAGAAAATGTGTGGGGGACAGATTACAATGAAAGATTTATTGAGATGACAGTGGTTAGGGCCAAATCCTGCTTACTTTGCACCAACAAAGGTCTGTGTGTTTGGTTGGAGCATATTTCATCAATGAGATGATTTGGGTTTGTTTTCCAAACTTGTTTTCCAAACTTGCCTTCCAAACTAAAATGCTTTGTATATTTAACTGCTTATGTATTTGACTGTGTACAGTTTAGTGATGGCTGTTGTGTTTCAGATATGTAAACGGAGATGTTGAATGCTGGCCTCCAAACTTGCTTAAGGCTGTAGGAAGACATTGAGTGTTGTGGTATCAGGGTCTGCTGCTTTGGAAATTATGGCATAGTACCCTTCATACCCAGGAGTTTAATGCTCATGTCTGATTGAAGTCCTCTGTCGTTACTTTGGATGAATGCTGGATCACCAGCTTTAAGAGTTTATAGAACTTTACCAGACTTCAGTTTCTGTGTTGGTCATTAGCTCTGAGTGGCTATGTAGGAAAAATGCCAGTTCACATTGCTCTGTGGCATTATAAATGTTTATCGGTCCGCTTCAAAAAGCAGGAGAGCCAAGTGAGGTGAAGGCCAGCCCTCAGGTGGCCATTTCTTTCCAACTATTCAGTACTGGCCAGGAAAGAAATAGGATCTTCTTAACTGAGAAGTCCCTTGATCTCCAAAACAAGTGACTCGTTTGGTTGGTGAAAGCCAACGGGAATTACAGTGCCAGGATAAATTCTACATGAAATCATCAGGAGACAGCTGTCTCTCTGTTAGAATTAGATGAGGTGCTGCAGGAAAGGGTTTCATGTCTATGTAGGGTAGGGCAGTGATAAACACACAAAGCACAAAAAATGAAAACAAATTTGACATTTGATAGCCAAAACCAAACTGTCATCTGGTAGGACAATCTATCTTTTTTTAGTCTGGGAGAGTCACGTAACACTGCTGAAGTAAAGACTAAACTGATGTTTCAATTGCAAAGCCCTTATTTTCCGAGGGCTTTTATCTGCTGTTTGGACTGAAATCTTTTGGGCCTTTTGTGTGCATTTTGGATATTGTTCTTCATGAAAATGTTTTAAAAATATTAGCATTCTTTCTTGCATTCCTGTTTTCAGAAGATCAGGAAAAAAGTAGTTAGTGGTTGCTTCTAGATGGATTGTAGAATGAAACATTTGGTATGTGGTTCTTAAGCTAATGCTTTGTATAAAGAAAATGTTCTAAGTTGACCCGATGGCACAGTGTTACTGTGATGCAGTGTTCAGGAGTGATCGAGCTGGGTGGCTGAACTGACAAGCAGGAAACCTTACTTTGAAAGTGCATGTGGTTCAAAGGAGGTCTGACTCACCCCTTTAGTAAGTGTCTAGTGCTGGAAGAGTGACAGCGCCACTGTAAACAGACCTCATTCCTGCCCCACAGTGCAACGTATCCACAGCGGGAGCTCTTGTCCATGAGCATGTTAGCAAGTCATCACGAGACACACTATGTGGGCATATCCCACGTCTTTTGGAGATATCACGACCTGGTGCTTCTCGCTTTGTCTTGCACAAATGTCAAGGCATATGCTCTTGAGGTTTTTGATAACAGAGCTGCATTGCCATTGCTGTACTCAAGACTAAGAGTGCCAGAGTGGGAAATGTAAACGGTGGGCATGTGGATGCCCAGAATTCAGTACCTCTAGAAGGTCGTCTTGTACCTATTAGGTAACCTGTGTTGCTGAAACACAACTAGTAGTGACATAGCTGTGGTGTGAAGGGCAACCAGGACTACTTGCTTGAGAAGGAAGGAAGCTTAAAAACTTTTAAAATCATCTTTTTCTACTCTATGAAAAGAGGCTGAGATGATTGGTTTTACTCTGGGTTAGAGAGAAGGCTAAGGGGTGATATTTTATTGGTGTCAACAGCAGTTTAATGGGAGGCTATGGGGAAAATGGAGCTGGACTCTTTCTGGAGGTGCGTGGGATTATGATAAGAAATTGGAATATGGAGATTTCGGTTAAGAGGAAAAACATTTTCGGTGTGAGGGTGTTCAGATGCTTGAACAGGGACATGAAGAGGTTGTAGAATTTCCATCCTTGGATATACTGGAGGCTTTCAAAACTTAAATGGATAAGTTCTTAGCAATCTATTATAGTTGAACCTGCTTTGAACGGGGAATTAGACCAGATGTCCCTTCCAACCCGAATTAGTCTGTGATTCTATGAAACATACCCTGAATGTATGGTAGCATGTGAGTGAGGACTCCCGTGTTAACTATTTTCTGCAGATTTTGAACCATATGGAGACAATGTGCAGGTATGGAAAGAGATAAATTACATTATCCTTGCTCACTTCTTGTACTGAAATTTCAGTGAAATAGCCTCTGTAGCTTGATAATAGCTGGAGAGGACATACGCATCCCATTCTGTGCAGCCAGCATGAACAGAGACAGTAAAAAGTCATTGATCTGCTACCTGAATTGTTGCAGAATTGGCTAGCACGCACAGGTGGTGGCTGCCACTTCCCTCTTTTTTGCCTGTAGAAGAGTTGAGTGAAGCACCATAGTATTTTGTTTCTGTTCACACTGGTGAGTATATGGCTCCGATAGAGAGGCCCCTGACAGAGTGAAGGCAGGCAGGATGGCGTTGAGGATTTCAGTCTTGGCCTCTAGCAGTGAATTGCTGCATCTGCCATGCTTAGCAACAGTCGATGCTTCTGCCAAAATAATCAGTAGAGAAACTGTTGCTGTTTTACCTGCTGTCAAAGTCCCAGGTGAGGTAAACAAGAAGTTTAGAGTTTTTTTCATAGCTACTTTTAAGTTACTGCAGACTTGAGAAAACCGCACAAAATTGAAGCGGCTATTATGAGGGTTTTTCCTACCATGGTAAATGTATTTTCTCTCCCAAAAATCACATTATAGAACCTTCATCTGTATGGATAGGAGCTTTGATGCATTGTGTGACAAAATCTACCCTCTGCTTGTTTGGTGTTGGCCTTTGGGAGTTGCTAAGAATTAGAGGCCGTTGAAGTGAAGAGAGTGTCTGGTAAGGCAATAAACACAATGGAGCCATCAATCTTTGGAGGATTATTTCATTTTGTTACAGCTGCAAGGGCTACATGTAAGTGCTACCTATTTGTCAAGGGTAGCAAAAATAGTTGCACAAAAATACACTTCGCAAAACCAGAGGGGTTTCTGGAGAACATAATGGGTTTTAGGGGAGGTTAAGGCGTACATTTAAATCCTTGATTGTTTCCAAAAGATATTTTTGAGCCTGTTAACTGATATTGGTGTGTTTCTTTTGTAGGAATGATTTTTAATGAAGAAGATCAGGAAGTGAGAGACTTAGGTTATCAGAAGCATGCTTTCAATATGCTTATCAGTAATCGGCTGGGATACCACAGGGAGGTGCCTGATACAAGAGATACAAAGTAAGTACTAATTTTTGAAGAGAACATGTTAAAATTTCATGTGCTCAAGGACTTGTTACTCACGTTGTACCTGATGTAGTATTTAGCGTTTTTTGATGTTATGTTTCTGTCAGATACTCTTTCAGCCTCTGGTGTTGTGAAGGCAGACTTTCAGCTATTTAAACAGGAGTACTTGAGATTAGGATTTCTATTCTTTGATCTCTTCTGTCTTTTTTTTTGTGACTGAATATTGTTTCCGGAGATCTAATTTTTTTGCCAACTGGAAAAGGTATGCAGTGGGTAAAGCCCCACAGAGACCAGGCTGCAAGAAAAAAGACAGCTACTCCCTCAAGGCAAAGTTTCTTCCTGATTCTTAATTCCCTTTAAGAATGCTTAATGGAGAACCAGACTGGATACAGAATTATTCAAACTTATATTAATTTAATTTTGGTGAGTAGTAGGATTCACAGACAGCTATTTTAATGGAAACAAGATTCTGAAAGTAAAGCTTTAAATACAAGTCAATGTGGAAAGGTGCTAGCAATCAAGCTTTCTTTCCAGCAGTACTAAGACTACATGCCCTATGTCTCTTTCATCTTGCTAGTTGTGTTCTCTGTTACTTAAAGTATACTACAATACTTTTGTTTCTCGAAGCTTTATTTTGAGATACTGAGTACTGTAGTTACCAAAAGAGATGCTTTAATTTTGTTTGGTACCTTTGAAAGATGAATATTGAGTGTTCCAGTGCCCAAGCTAATGAGACACTTTCACGTCGCAAACGTACAGAGGATAAGATAGAAGAATGACTGCTGACAAAAATCTGTTTCTCATTTAAAGTCCCTACTTGGTATCTGGGTCACACTGCTCTAAATACTTTCTGTTAATAAGCAGAATTTTTCTATAATCCATCTAATGCGTATGCATAAAAAACCCCACCATTGTAACAACACCAAACCCTGTTGAACTGAAAAATAAATATACCTGCATCTGTTTTTCTAGTGGTTTCTCTGGTGTGGATAAATGTAATGAATCATACTTGCTGAAATGTCTTTCCCAAGAGCTGAGTTCATTCCAAGTCAATGAGGACTTTTCTTATACACTTCTGGGGTTTCACTTATAGTTTTCTTAGTTTTACTGGACTTCCTCATCCTCAGCATCTTCAAATGGCATTAATCTGTGATGCTGTACCCCATTAGAAATATGGACAAAATTTGAAAATAAGAAAGAATGCTCTTCTGCTTTCAGTGGGCTTCAGCTTGCGGGTTAAGATGTTAAAATTTAGATAACTGCATGTTAGTTGTCTCTGCTTTTATTATAATCATCAGGGATCCAGTCAATGCAGTCAATGGAGCATGCAGAACTCTTCAGCTGACAAAAGGCACTTGTCAGCCTTAGGGTGAGATGAACACTGAATACCCCACTGACAGCAGTGACTAGATTTAAGTGTCTTAATCTACAGGCTCAATTCCAACCTTGGTCATTTAAATAGGTATTTAGCACCGTTGGAGGCATTCTGGGATATCCAATTTAGTCTCCAGCAGCTGGCCAATAAAGCTGGGGGGCTTTTGGAGGCCTCATGTTGTATTTGCCATTCCTGTACATGTCTGAGCTTCCTGAGAGTACTAGACAGTGTTTTGACACCTAAAACAAGCTCTTAGTGCTTTCTCTCATTTATGTCTTGAGGATCTGTCATTCTTACTCCCACCCCAGTCCATCATATCCTCTGTTTTGTAACAAGTAGCAATGTTAATCATAAATCTGTATAAAGTGGAGAGTAACTTACTGTGCTGAGCCCTACTATAGATGTTATATGCTTGGGCTCCTTATGTTCAAGTTTGGTGTTCTTCCTAGACATTTAGTGTTTACTTGTTAGTTATGAAGTTCCAGTGACCTAGCCCTGTGGAAATCCCCCAGAAAATAAAGTAATAACTACTATATTTGTGTTTGCAGGTGTAGGGAGAAGTCCTACCCTTCTGATCTGCCCTCTGCCAGTGTTATTGTCTGTTTCTACAATGAAGCGCTTTCTGCGCTGCTTCGCACGGTACATAGTGTCCTAGATCGCACTCCTGCACACCTTCTTCATGAAATTATTTTGGTGGATGACAACAGTGAACTGGGTGAGAGAATCTTTCAGGAAACCTTGTTTAGCTGCTTAGAATAGTACCTTGCTCAGGCTGCTCTGGTTCTCAGAGCAGATTACACTGATCTTTCTGTAAATTTTGTGGGCCAGTACTAACTGTGAATTCTTCTGGAAGGAACTGAATGTACATTGTTTCAGATGCGGTCTGCCAAATACTTTGATGTGGCACTATGGAAACAGTACATAATTTTTTTTTATTTGCTCAGCATTTGGGAAAGGTGGCTTGCCGGGAACAATTTAGCCTTTGCTGGGAGGGCTCTGTGTGGCTCTTGCACAGCCTCTTGTGGCCACGCTAGGAGTAACCGTCTGTAGCAGTCCCTGTTCCCTCAGTCTGGGAGGGGCCCTAGAGGCGTAAACCTTGCAGAATTGCTTTACTGTTGTTGAAAGATTGATGTTTCAGCATTTTTATCTCGAATGATGGGCAAGGCAGAGACAGACATGCAATTCAAGCGTTTTGGCCCTTCAAAAGTGAAATGCCTGTTGAGGAATGTGTTAATGTAGCAGTACTTGCAAGCAGGACTGTGCAAGTTCCCTGCTTGCCTCCGTACAAGTCCACAACTTTCTGTATTTTAAAGATAATTTTTAGATTTTTTTTTTTTAGTACATTTAATTAGCTCCCTTGGTCTCATTGTTTGGTTTCTGGGTTAAGGCCTCATTTGCTGTAAGGATTAGGCATGTATAATGTAGAATGAAAATCTCTTGTTACGCAGCCAGTTTATTTCTCTGAGGTCAGATCAAATGTGAAAATACAGGAGAGAACAAAGATCAAACACTGTCCCTTGCTGATAAGAATGCATAATATTTAAAAGCTTTTTTGTGTGTTTTGGAAGCAATATGCACTCTTTGCTACAAAGTATCTTGTGCAATTTGTTTTCAAGTTTCGTAACCTTTGCGTTCAGAACTAAGTTTACTTAAAAACTTCAATCTTTTGAATACGGTAATGCTCTTGTTGACTAATGTCTGTGTTTAGGCAGTAGTACCATCACTATTCTGGTCTGTTGCTAATTTGAAGGCCAAATTGGTTTCAAAACATTCAAGCAGCTAGTTTTGCTTTTCTGACTTGAAATGAACATGTTTTGAAGCCGAAGATGGGAAAAGATATTGTTTATACAGAGAATTACTGTTCTCGATCATGGTGATACTACTGATGTTTGCACTACTGCTTAGTTTTAATGGAGGAAATTTTACAGCTGAGGAAAAGCAAAGCTGGCTTGGTGACTGAGGAAATGGATGAAGACTTTGGCTGTGCCATGGATCTCGTGTGAGCTTGGGCAAATTGCTTTATCTCTGTGCCTCTTGGATTTTTTTTTTTACATTCGTTTTCCCTACATTACATGCTCCTTGAATTGGTATCTTAGGTGAAATTCTGCCTATTTCTTCAGCTTTAAATGTAGGAGCTCTGCTGCATGTCAATGCTGTTGTGCAAAGCTTGGGTCTTTGCATCTAGTTTTGCCTCAAAAAGCTTCTTACACTTAATCATCAACAGTCTTACTAGCTAAGCAGGCATTTCCGTGGCTCAGCTGAGCCTGCTGTTACATTTTGCTTTCCCTTTGCTGCAAGGCAGGATTTCTTTTTCTGGTACAACTGCTTTCTCCTGATTTAGGCTTTATCTGTTATGGACCTGGCTACAGGATGTGCTGAAGGCTGTTACTGGAAGCATTCTTCTATGCAGAAGAAGAGATTGAAGAAAAGTGATATAATGATCTTGGCAAATTGTCTGCAACTCAATACTTTGAAATAATAACACCCCTGACTCCCATCCCAGATTTCTCTTGTTTGGAGGGCCCTTTGTTACATACATATGGAGCAAGATAATGGCTAAAGTAATTTTTGGAGACTGTCTCCTGGCTAAAAGGGAGCAATTCTCACCTTGGAACAAAATTTCTCAGGTTGTATTGAAGCAATTTTTGGGTTATGTAAGAAGAAATCTGTCTTCCCAGTGGACATGAAGCTGACACACAGAAACCCATCAACAACGAAAACCCAAAAAGGTGTCTGAAACTCAACTGCCTATTGAGAATGGTCCATGATATATTCAGTCTCAGGCAATGGCTGGGACTGGTTTGCAGCAGAATGCTGGTTTGTCAAGGTCGAAACTGTACTCTGAAAGCATGTTGGCTCTTACATTCTGTTGTTCAAGCCTGTATTGTGGGCCTGGTTTAGCTACCAGTATGACATGGCCTCTTTTTCTTTTTTCTTCTGCTGTTTTCAGAAGTTTGCACATGCAACACTCTTTCCTCTTGTATTGCATGTCCTCTCATGCAGCCTTGTTGCCCTAAGTGCCCAGTTTGATAACTGGCCTTTTCTGCTTTGTGCTAGCCCTTTGTTTTCTGCAGCTGTACACTCTTTCCCTTGCTATAATACATCACTTAAATAATGATTGGAGCTCTAGTTTATTTTAGGCTTGCAAATCCTTCTATCCTGCTTATTTTGGGTAGCATCCTAGAGGTGACTTTTATTTTGGCAACTTCCTAGGAGACTCTTTAAAAAAAAAAAAGTTTCCTATTGTCTCTGGCATATTATGTCACATTCAAGACTAGAGGAGAGAATTCTTGTGACCCAGTTGAATCCAGTCCTCATTTCTCTAGAGACTTTTTTGTCCTAGAATGTTCTCTGGCTATGTGGTATCTTCTCTTTCTTGATCCATGATGCCGCCTTGCAGTGCAAAGGCTGAGACTTTAACATTTGGAGTTGCTTCTGGAAATCTCCTTTTCAGTCTTCCTGCCTGAAAGTTCTTGTGCTCCCTGAAGGTTACTGCTCTGGCTTCCACATATATTCCTTTGGCATTTAATCTTGTTAACAAACTTTAATGTTTGAATGTTCATCAGAATAATAATATTTATTCAGCATATCCTCTGTTGAAACTGTCTGCCTCTCTGTGACAAGGTTCTTTATGAAATCTCAGCTGGCTTTTTGTTTTTCTTCCTCATTTTGTATATTTTTTTTTTTTTATTTCTCCATAAGCTTTTCAACTTCTGTTTTTCCAATACTTCAGCCTTCATGTGTCCATCTTCTCTTCAATGGTAAAACCTTGGTGCCTGCTTTCATGTTAGAAACCACTGTGCTCGGGGAGGAGGGGGAATACTGTTACTCTTACCATCATTACTGATGTTAGTCAAGTTACAGTACTGCTTATAGACTTCAGCGAACTTTGCTCTCCTTCAAAAGCATGTGCTTGCCAGCAGTGTCTTTAATCCTTTTGGATTCTAGAAAAGCAACCACCTGAGACTGAGTTGTAATTCTTTGTATCTGCTATTGTATCAGCTAAGCAGGTACTGATAGTGAAAGGTGTCTTTGTGCTCCTTTTTATAGGTGTCAGTGTTTATTTTATTGTATGGAACACAGTAATTTAAATGACTTGCCTGTGTGAAAGGGCTTTCACTACTTCTGCTGCAAGTGACAGTCACCGTGGGAAGAATTTGGAAAGAGAAATGCGATTTCTTTGTATAGTACCTTTATTTTGATTTTTTTTTTTAGCAGCAGTAGTTCCTTTTGGCATAGCGTCTAGTAGTGCCAGTTAACTTAAGTCATAGTGTACTGGGGGCTTTGCAAACAGAACGAAAAGGTAGCAATCCAGTCTGTATCCAGGAAAGGAAGGCCAACTATAAAACCTGAGGTGGTGGCAGCACATAAGAAGATTGTTGGGAAAATACAAGCAAGTGCTTATAAGCAGGAATGCACCCTGTGGAAGGCTCAGTCATATGGTTTGTCACGCTTTTCAGTGCAGGATATGTACCTGTTTTGTTTCCAAAATCCAGCCAGAAAAAGTGAAGCAGTTAATAGGAAAATGTGCAAATAAAACAACAAAAAAGTCATGGGAATTGGAGGACAGGTGTAGGATGTAGTGTGACTATCCCTCTGATACTCTTGGTTTGAAGCTGTGCTGCCACATGTATTGGGGTAGCTTTTTGATAAAGTTTTTGGCCCTTTTTGAGTTGAGCATCTTGAGACTTTAAACAAAGCTTTCACAGTTCCATCCTCTTGTTGAACTTGTGTTTTACTTTTTCTCAGCTGACTTGAAGAAAGACTTGAGTGAATATGTTAAAACTCAGCTTCCAAAAACCACAAAATTGGTAAGAAATGAGAAGCGGGAAGGCTTGATTCGAGGAAGGATGATTGGAGCCTCTCATGCCACTGGTATGCTTTGTTATTTCTCTTTTCCTTGCATACTTTGACTATATGTTAGGTGGGTGACTTCTCTTTCTGTAGTGCAGCTCTTCCAGTTGTTGAATGTTTGACCTGTGATTGCTTTAGCTCACTGCAGGGGCTCTGCATGTCATGCCATGTTCTGAGCTACGCAACTTAGTGCAGGGGGAAAAGGATTTGGGATAATGCTTTCTTAGGTGAGAGACATTTTAGCAATGGTTTCAGAATATCAGTGGCTTTGAAATGAGTTAGTTGCATTGATCTTTGGCTCTTAATTAACTTATACCACAACAACAAAGTATCCTCAGTGATACCTGTATAATAATAATTGGAGACCTTAACTAACATTACCTGTGTATTTAAGTTTTTACATCATGCGGTTGACCATGATCTTTATAAAGCTTTCTCCAGTATTTCCTCATAGCTTTGCCAAATTAGTCCTCACCTGAGGTTTCTCTGTTACTGTGAGAAGCAAGGAAAGAGCACGTGGTACTTGTTTATATGTAAATAGAGAGTAGATATAATAAATTCACTGTTTTTATAGTTTGTAATTAACTTTAGGAAATCTATGATGTGTAAGAGAGGAGAAATGTTTTTTCAAGTCACCCAAAAAATGACTTTGCAATTTTGGAGCCAGATTTGAGTGCCTTTTAAACCTTATCTGAACTGTCGATTTGTATTTTTTTTTCTTCTTGTGGAAGTTTGCTTTGGATAAAATGAATTAATTTTTTAGAGTAGCTCAGTGAAATAGTAAAACAAAACCAGCATTTGACAAAATTTAGTGAGGCAATGTAGAATTTTCCCTCTTCCTGCCCCGAAACAGTGTTGTCTCAGGAATGTTTCCATCTATACATTACACTGTAGTTGCAGAACATTTTTTGCATGTTTCGTGTGAAAGCTATTGCTTTAAAATGGCAGTCTACTTCCTTAGTAAGGTATGCTCTCATCTGGCTTCTGATTCACCCATCTAATTGTGTTTCTTGTACAAACTTTTTTTGTTGTTGCAGTGAATGTTAATTGGGATAAACTGTCTTTGGTGCTTTACATACACTGTGGGCCTTTTACCATAATATGCTTCCCGATTAAATTCTTTGGCATCTGAGAAAGTATGTGCTACTTTCTCAACTAATTCTGAGTGCCAGATAAAGTCTCTTAATTGGTGTTTACTCATTAGCATCGTAATGGTATGATCCAGAGAGAAAATTGTGCTTGCACTTTCCAAGCTGTGCTAAGATTAATTTGAGTTACTGCAATTTTAAGTAATTTTATTGCTTTTCTAAACTGCTGGAGTCTTTTGTTTTTTTCCCCAGTCAAATACTGTTAGTGGGTGACTATATTCGTATGTTTCTTCTTTAAACTTCTTTAAAGCTCTTTCCCTTCTCTTCCACATTATTCTAGTATTACATAAATTTTATGTTGTATCGTAGAAATTCAGATGACTTTTTAGACCAACTGAGTCTGAAGGTCTCTCATGGGTCGAACTCCTGTCCTGTCTGACCATGGCAGGTAATCCCCATATAAATTGATGGGATTGAAGTGTTGCCTGGTCTAATACTGGTGGATTTGGCTATGCCCATTCAGGGCATTCACCCTCCTTTTAAACTGGTATGAATCCGCAGTCACTCCAGAGATAGAGATGTGGAAATGCTCTGTTACTTTATATTCAGGAATTGAAATGCTTGTAGCCTGTCTCATGGATGAATGCAGATTAATTCATCAGAATGGCTTTGTTTAAAATCTACAGATTTCACATCCGTTCAGTTACTGTTGCAGCTGAAGTGTGATATGAAGTGAGCCCAAGGTGATTACAGTCAGTGGACAAAACCAGCTTTGTCATGGTGATAATTCATCCAGCCCCATGTCTGTCATCTTTGGCTGTCTCTGTAATCTGACTCGGTCGTGGGAGGACTAATGCACTGCCTGACTCTGAGTGCTGCTGGTCTGATGATGCTTCATTTAAAGTACTGTAGCTCTGCTGAAACTGGGTAGAACAAGCAATGACTATAAAACTGTCAAAGAAATACAAAGAACAGCCCACTTGGGCAGTTTGTAGCTAAATGTGAGTAGCCAGGATCTACCTTCAACCTTTGTGACTGAACTAGTCCCTGTGGAATGTCTGGTTTGTCAGTGCTTCCCAGTGCAGATGGTGTTTCCTCTCTGTTACACAGGGTGGTGAGGACACTGCTGCTACTCTGCTGCTGATATAATTGCATATGTGTTTGCATATTTTATGTTACCATGTATCTTTGTGTTTTGTGTGCTTTGGCCTCCGTAGGGGAAGTGCTGGTGTTCCTGGACAGTCACTGTGAGGTGAATGAGATGTGGTTACAACCTCTGCTGACTCCTATCAGAGAAGATCGCAGGACGGTGGTGTGCCCTGTGATTGACATAATCAGTGCTGACACGCTTACCTACAGCTCTTCCCCAGTTGTGCGTGGAGGATTTAACTGGGGCCTGCACTTTAAATGGGATCTTGTTCCTTTGTCAGAACTGGAAGGACCCGAGGGAGCCACTGCTCCAATCAAGTAAGGTTCCTCTTGAGTGGTGTGAAGCTCTATGTAACGTATGGATGATCAGAAACACTTCCTAAGTGTTATGGGCTCTATCCGGGTGTGCAATTGTAGAAGCAGATGTCTAACGTGTGAAATATCTGACTTTCTTATTTTACTTGGACTAGTTTTGTATACTGTTACGTATTTGTTTAATTTCTCACATTTAATTGTAAGTCCAATATATTGGTCTTAGTAGGTGAAGAAAGCACGTTTTTAGGGAATGCTTGAGCCACTTTTTGGCAAAAGTCTTTAGGAGTTCACTGTGCTATTCTGTATTTAATCTGTCCAATAACTTCACTTTTGAGGTATCCATTGATTTTTGTTTCCAGTCAGTCGATGCGTTAGGCTTAACGATAATTTTGATAAGTGCCTCTGTGCTAGTAATAGCCTGCTTATCCCACTAATAAAGGCTCTATAATTTCTGTGATGAAATGCTGAAGAATTGCTAGATTGGGAAAATATGTTTTTGTGGTAACAGGAAGGTGGTTTCCTAGCTGATGGGAAAGAACATCAGAGTAGATGGCAATTTTCTATGTCAACACCATTTTTTTGCTTTAGATTTCGTTTCTATTGTTCCTCAAATAAGCAATTATTTTGTCATAAAGCTTCCTAAATTAACACACATTGATGTGAAAAAAATCCTTAAAATATTACTTGTCTCTTTTCACAATGTGGCAAATGCCTGAAACTGTCTATTGGAAGCCTGTCTGTATGTTTTGCAGTCTGAATTGCTTGAGAGTCATTCTGAAACAAAAGTCTTGGTAAAGCTTAACACTAGGACTTGAAAGTTACCTTCCTTAATCTTTTAACCATTGACTATCTTGGCTGTATGGAACTGGCAATACCTGGTTCCTACTGGATGTGTAACTCTTACAGAATTATGCCAGTAGGTGCCTTTTTCTGGTAGCAGGCATGTATGGCTCAGACATGAGAACAGAAGCTGTCCCAGTGTGAATCCTGTCATGAGAAGGGCCGATGCTGGTAGAGCAATGGCAAGAAGCTGATTGTGTTTTTTCTAGTTGCAGGTATCCATCTCAGTGCAGAGTTTATTTTTTTTTTTTTTATAAACTGACTCATTGCAGAGAACATGGTACTTTTATAAGATTTGCAAAGTGAATCAGGAATTGGGCAGTCTCATCTCTCTCTCATTCTGTTTTCTTGGACTGGAAATGAAGAGCATTTCAGGCTGATGCAAGCAGCTCCAGCACAAGCTTCTCTCCAGTTAGTCTTTCTGCGTCTACCCATCACAGGATTTGGCCTGAAAAGCGAGGAAACTTAAGTTGCTTAACAGGTTGACTGGCTTATTTGGAAGATGTCACTGTGGCAGTTCCTGAAGCCAGAAGGGAAAGGACAGACTGGGAAAAATCTGAATGGGGAACCAGCATAGGAAGTCGTAAAATCCTTATTCTGTTAAGAACTGTTCTCACAGTTCATCTGGGGGATGCCTGAAGGTTAGTTCCTGCTGTGTTCATCACAGTTGTTGCATTCCTTCAGCTTTCAGGAGAAACTTCCATGGAAAAGGCAGAGAACTTTACAGTTAAAGGGAGTCTAATAATCTAAAAATTACATTTTTTTAAGTACGAAAATGACTGTTCATACTTACAGGTTTCTGCCTGCTTTGAAGAAACTAGATTGCTGTTTAACCTTTGAAAATGGCTTTCCATCAAACAGAAAGCTTTACATTTTCTGTTTTAAAGGCCTTCATAATGAAACATTTTGTTGTCAGGATGGAAAAATTGAGAACAATCTTTCAGCTCAGGTTTTAAAGTGACAGAATCTTTAGAAAAAAATTGTGTGAAAACAAACAAAGAAATCCAGACTGAAGCTTTGCTTCATTGTGGGATTTTATTAACAAGAATGAGAGAAAGCCTGTTACCAGTCCATTGTGTGTTCCAACTATCATATTGTATTTATGTGGTGAGTTTACTCTGTTTTATACTCTTCTAGGGCATCTACACATTATACATTTGTGATACAGTGGCAATTCAATCTAAAGACTGTACAGTGGGGATAATATAGAGATTTTTATGAAACAGAGCACCATTCCAGTAACACACAGGCAAAGCAAAAAAATGGGAAACCCTGAAGAGAACATCTGTGCAAATATACAAACTGTAAATGCCACACCAATAAAGTGATCATTGCATCAACAGTGAAACAGTGCTGTTCCTGGTATTTAAATTCTATCTATGAGATAGAGTAGCATTTCTTTTAGCAGCCTCCTGGCTTGTATAATATAACTTTGGATCTTGTTTCTTGATTTACTTTAATATGGGAAAGCGATTTATACTCCGGATTCTACTATTTCTGCAGTTCAGTCAAGCCTGGTCTGTATAATTTGCCCTGTAAGAGGGGTAAGGACATGTTCTTGTGTGCGAGTGTACGTGTTTATAACTGTAGAGCAAATAGCTTCTGGTAAAGACAGAGCTAATTAAAGGCAGCTCCTACGTTTCGATGTAGAAAACTTGATGAACTAGAGACTTGCACAGTTTTTTACTTTTTTT
Source organism: Pterocles orientalis (assembly GCA_011057875.1). NCBI lineage: Eukaryota > Metazoa > Chordata > Aves > Pterocliformes > Pteroclidae > Pterocles > Pterocles orientalis. The sequence goes on along the minus strand of WKFP01014556.1, from coordinate 76,536 downwards.
TTAAATCTGTCTTGTTTATTAGTAGGGAGACAGCCACTTTGTTCTTCTTTCCCTGTCCTGTCCCTTTTCCTCAGGTTTACTCTCCAAAGAAGTATGGGTTATAAGTATTGGAATAAGGAAAGATCACAAATATGACTTAAAAATATGCTTTTGAAAATGTTTTCAGACTAGAGGTGTGATCTGATGATTTCTAGTGTCTTCAGGATTTAAATGGCATTATGTAGCTCTACATTTAAGCTTTGAGACTGGCCGATTCAGCTGAAATTACTGGGTTTTTTCTCTAAAAGAAAACTAACTTCTTTCAATATCCCTTTTTAGGTCACCTACTATGGCTGGAGGCCTGTTTGCTATGGATCGTGAGTACTTTAATGAACTTGGACAGTATGATAGTGGCATGGACATCTGGGGAGGAGAAAATCTGGAAATATCTTTTCGGGTAATTTAACTTTTATGTGTATTGGAGTATGAATCTCAGTGTCTGGCTGCTTCTCTTCTATATGTACAGTTTCTTTAGCACTGGAATACCTATTTGCACACATAAATTAGAGCTTCTATTCCCAGGAAGGATGTCTTCAATGCACAGTAGCTGCCTTTACAATAAACTTCAAATTAAGTTTTAATGGGAAGACTAGAGAATTTTGAGCTTTGTAGTTAAATATTTGTGGCTTTTCTTTTTGTTTTTTGGAGATTTCATAATACCTACAGAGAAGTATAAGAAAAGAATAATCATGTAAATTTCTGAAATTAATTTATAAACAATGTCTAATGAATTTTACAAGTGGTTTAAAAAGATGTGTGGCTCACAGCAACACTGATAATAAGTAAGCTTAATATATTTCCTTAGACGTGGGGAGCTTTTCAGACAGACACTTCAGTATCCTTTTTGAGGGCCTGGAAATATAAATTTTTTTCTAACTAAATTAAGAGTCATGTAGAGGAGTCAGCTTGGTTGGAAAAATAATGAGAAAGTCATAATGAGGAGTTTCAAAAGTGATGCTTCTTTGGGCTTCCTGTATTTTATCTCATCTTCCCTGTCACATTTCTGAAAGCAAAACAACTTTTTATACTTAATGTCCTGTTTACCTCTTCACTTCTGTAAAATGGATTCATCAACAGGTTTGACAAGAGTCTGCCTGAAAATGCGATGCTGTCATGACAAATATGAAAAGGGGATTAAAAAGTGAAGTTAGCATTAAAAAAAAAAAAACAAAAAAAAAACACAAAAAACCCACCCCAAACCAAAAAAAAAAAAAAAAAAAAAAAAAAAAAAAAAAAAAAAAAAAAAAAAAAAAACCCCACAAAACCAAACCAAAGACACAACCCCCAAAACTTTAGAGAAATCTGTCAAATTGGGTCATTAGAGAAATCAAGATTAGCTCGAAAATAAGAACTGGTATTTCATAAATTTGAGTGACTTCAAGGGGGTGTATAATGTATAAATGCAATCTTTCAAGTTTTCAGTACAAAATATAATAGGAATCTGAGATGGATATGGAGTGTGGGGAAATTATTGTTGCCACTGTGTAATACACAGCTTCAATGAAAAGGGCTTTGAAAAATTGGAGGACATTCATAGAGCTTTATAAAGTCTGGAAGCCCTGTCTCCCTGGGGGAGAGTTGTAAAGAACTTCAGTCTTTATCTCTTATCCAGAAGTAGTTTAAAACTGACTTGATTGTAAACTGCTAATGTGAGAAGATTTTTATGAGATTGGAGAACATCTTAGTCCAACAAAGGGCCAATCATGATAATCTTCTGGAAGTTGCAATTTAAAAAAATAAATGGAAGTTGAGTGTAAATGGAATCTGGAGTTGGATTAAGGCACCTAAATGTAGCATCTGAATGTGGAAGGAGTTCTGAGTTCCCATATACTTAACAGGAACGAACAGCTGTGTAAAATAGGTGCTTCTACTTAGTTGAAAAGCTCTCCAGCCTCCTTTGACAATATTGATTTATCTTCGTTATCTGTCATGGAAGTGTGCATGTGTAATTCTTATGTAGGCAAATAAATTTAAATATCTTAACCTGTAAGTTGAATCCCAGGCCATATATTTCAGTGTTTTCTAACAGGTCATAAGAGCACAAAATTTTAGAAAATTTACTGTGTGTTTTTGTGAAAGCCATGATGTGTTAGTGGAAAATTTGATATGACAAAAATAGTATTTTCTAACCTGAAGATCTAATAATTTGACTTGTCAGAAAGCATGACATGTAGGACAACATTTGTGACACCTAATCTGGTCATAATGGAGAAACCTGCCAAAGAATCCCTTGAAGAAGGGAAGGAGGTAGTGAGTCTTGTCCATATATGTACAATGCGGTATGTTCTGCTTTTGTATGAACAGATTTGGATGTGTGGTGGTAAACTTCTGATCATCCCCTGCTCCAGGGTGGGGCACATTTTCCGTAAAAGGCGTCCCTATGGCTCACCAGGGGGACAGGACACTATGGCTCATAACTCACTGAGGCTGGCACATGTGTGGATGGATGAATATAAGGTAAGAGACAGTTATGGAATAAAGTTATTAACTGGTTTGGTTGTCAAAGGACTGTGTCACAGTGGGGTTTTTTAGCACCTCTAATGGGGTTTTCCCTCTGTAGTCTGATTTCCTAATGTTAATTTTGATATGAATTCCTAAGTTCTGTAGGATTGTTGTTTAGCATTTGAGTGCTCATGTCTACACCCTGTGACTTCTGCTGCCTGCGGCAGATTCAGTTTTATACTTTTTTAATGAAGCAAAAGATGATGAATGAGTTCTTATAAGCCCTGCATTGCTTTGTGTCCAAATCAATAATACATGGCTGCCATATACGTTATAAGCCTTCGGGTGGTTTCCATGTTGGTGAGATGGGGATTTTGGTTGGTTGTTTGCTTTCTGTTTTAATTAGAAGTCTGATTCTTAGTCTGTCCAGCCCTGGAGGATTGATCAGGACTGACTTCTGGATTCAAGGGCAAGCTTATTCCTTCTTTGTTTTCAGATCTTGGTACTGATGCTTTTTAACGTAGATCAGGTCTTTGTGAATCCCTCATCTTTGTGATATTTGAGGACATTTTGCCTTATGAGACCATGGGATTTGCTGTGTGGCCAGCTCCTGTGGTCCCTACAACTTCTATAGAAGACATATTTTATTAACTTTATATTCTGTAGAGGTTTGTGTTTCAAACCCCATCCTTCATCCTGATGTTCAGTCAGTTTGAGGAACCCATTAGGGGTCATTAATCCATTCTCCATCTCCATAACGTATTGGTAGATTTGATCTGTCACATTCCCTTTTATTGGTGTCTGGGCAAAGTTATTTTGTGATTAATGATGGCTTTCTCTGAAGTTTGGAATTGATTCTTTATTATAAATTCCAGCTTATACTGCTTTGTCCAACAAGGACTTAAACTGCTAGTTCTAGCGGTCTCTTATCACAGACTTGTGTCCTGAACCTTTTCCAGCTGTTTCTAATCCAGTTCTCTGATAGGTGCCAGGAACTGTCATTATGACAGATTTCTGTATGGAAGGCAAGGCTGGAAATATTTTTGTTTTTATAAGTGTAATGCAAATATTTAGGACCAGTATAATTTACTGAAGTGATTGTATATGATTAGTACAAAGATAAGACTCAAAGGACCTGTTTTGCAGCAAAGAGCAAACATCAATATTTACTAAGTGAAATTGCATAACGAAGGGAAACAGCAAAATTTTCATAACTTTCAAAAGCAAAATGTAAAAAAACTTAGTTCATATATACAATTGAAATAATGCAGAAAAGGTAGGATAGTAAAGTCTGAGCTGTAACTAGGAAAGAAGCAATTGGAATAGCAGAGCTACTTTTTTGAAGCAGACCCATTTCTGATAGTGATTTCTAGAATAGACACATGGTGCCACTGAACTTCACAAGATAGGCCCAGTGATAGGTCTATTCTGATATAGATTTTTTTTTTCCTGGTAACTTACAAAGTTGGAAGGCTGGAAAGTGTGGGAGACTATACACTTGAACCCCACAATAATGAAAACAATCAATTGGACAATCAAACTAATTTAAAGACATGTTGGCCAGGTGAAGATGATAACGATATACGCATCTGTTTCTGACTTGATGACTCTAGGATGCCTTTATTGCCAGTGGAGTGTAGGGCTGATTTGTTTTCTCCTCAAGCTGGCACCTAAAAAGGTCAGCAGATTCATGCCTGAGAAATGTCTTCATCAAAAAAAGCAGTCTAGAAAGATTAGCTCAGAGTTAGGCAAGATGAATCTCACCTCCTGTGGCAATCTGAACACTGGAGTTTCCTAATGCCAATTTCAAACTTAATGGTTGAAAGCTCTAGCAAAACAAAATGACATTTTGGGAGTTCTGCAAACAGGAAAAAGTTGGAAATAAGTAATCTGAAATTCTTCTCCCCATGCCCCCATCCTGTTTCTCTCAAACACAGGAGCAGTATTTTGCTTTGAGACCCGAGCTAAGGATGAGGAACTATGGAAATATTACCGACCGTGTAGAATTGAGAAAAAGATTGAACTGCAAGTCATTTAAGTGGTATTTAGATAATATCTATCCTGAGATGCAAGTATCTGGGCCCAACGCCAGAGCTCCACAGCCAGTTTTTATTAATAGAGCACAGAAACGACCGAAAATAGTCCAGCGTGGAAGGGTAAGATAAACTTTCTTAAAACGATAGAATTCTAGTTTTTTAATTATTTTGAGTTTTGAGTAACGTAGAGTTTTATTTTCAAGACAGCTTGTTGCAAAACTTAAGAGTTTGTGTCTTTAGACAAATGCAAAACAGTTTCACTCTGATCTATATTTCAAGTCATGTTCAGACCAGGTACTATTCAATGAGGCTTCTTACCTCAAAGCTCTGAATTATGAAGTTTTGATGTCTTTAGAATGCTCTTTCATGGCTGTGTTGGTTCTGAAGATGGATTTTATAGAGACAAATTTGGCCTTAAATATTCATGCTCTGTTGGTTTATGATAAGAGTACAACATAATTGGTTTGCAAACTCATTGCTTTTATTGGGTGATTTTCTGCAAAAATGAAACATTTGCATCTGAGACTGATGATGGGTTTTCTAGTCTTGACTGTTAGATAATGAACAAAAAGTTTTGCTCCTTTTTTCTTCCAAGTAGAAGTGAAAACATGTATTTTTACGTGTATTCATGAAGGAAATAATGATTAAATGCACGCCTTAGCTCTGACACCTATAGGTATGGATTTGTATGCAGGCAAAGCCAGCATACAGTTGCATCTGTTCTGTGCAGTGCCAGATTTGTCTGTGTGCTTTTTACGCTTCTCAAAAATAATAGGTAACTTCAAATCTGAGACAACTTTCTGAAGGTCTTCTCTTTCACAGAGAATAAACTTTGAATAAGCTGTTTCATGTACACGTAGATTATGGTTAGCAGATTCCCTTCTAGCTCAGTAATTCGAAGCATTGGGTAGCAATGCAGCCCTCTCCACAAGGCAGCACATTCTCCAGTAGCTGCTGACAGTTGCGGGACCTGCGAGTAGGTTCAGGCTGGAGGACCTAAGTTCATGCAGAACCTATTTACATCATTAGATTTTTGCTTGGAAGCAGCTATCTGGGAATCCATGATTTGTGCAGTATTTTTGTAATTGTATCCCAGCCAAGCTATAAAGTTATTTATTAGGGTAAACATGCAGTTTCCCTGAATGAAACTGATACAACAGGCTGATTCCCGTAGTTGTTAAATGCTGTTATTCCCCTAGTCAGACCTTTTAAATTCCATTAAATTTAATGGCTTTCTGCTTTCGTTCAGACAGAAGTTTTAACTATGGAATTGCCAATGTGGGGGAGGCTACTGAGGAATTGGAATCCCTCAACAACACTTAAGGGAAAATCGTCCTAGCAATCATTTCCCATGGTTCAATTTGGAGAAGAACTTTGTGTGGCCTTTAAGAAGGGGGAGACAAGACACAAAAAATGCAATTAATTGGCTTGGTTCTCCAGGGTTGAAGAATTATACCCATCATTGTGTCAGAGAGTCAGCTTTGGCTCTCATGATTGTAAAAACCATTTCCAGATGCCTATAAGGAACAGAACGATCAGCCAGTGTCAACTGCTGCATGCCAGACTCTTTAGGATTTGCAATGAATCACTCCAAATCCCAGTTTATTCTCAAAAACTAATTGGGCCAGAATAAATGCTGGTTTGACAGCTGGGGAAAGCTGCAATGATCACAAATTGTGACAGTTCTTAACAGTGCTATCAAATGCTGATCATCACGGCCAATAAAAACAAGGAGAAAAATCATAAAACTTATGTAGTTATATGGCTTGAAAGCCTTCTGTTGATTGAGGAATGGTGAAAATGAGATCTCTCCAAGAACTCTCTAGGGTGTGAGGAAATGTTACTTAGAAGGTTTTGTGTAATTTGTTTCAGATGTATGTAGGGAACAGGAGAAACATGGCACACTTGAGGTTGTTGATGTGCTTTGGGACAGCTATTTCCAGAAATGGTGTTTAGGGAAAAATATGATTTGATATTTGTGCTCTCTAATTTTTGCTGTCATGTGATGGAGCAGTTCTTTCTTCTTATTACTGGAAGTGTCTTTTGGTTTCTAAAAATGTGTAGAATCAAATGCCGAGACAGCCATGTATGTCTTCACAAGAAAGTGCAACTAGCTAATTAATCAACCTGGCCTGGAGTTGAGGACAGCAAATTCTTTTTTCCTCTACATTCAGCTCCGAATTGGAAAGAATTATTTTCAATGTGAATGCCAGATCTGGGGCCCTGCTATCTCCCACATATGCACACACCCGGTGACTGTCAAATGTGCTTCTCTGCACTTGGTAGAGAGCAGGGCTCTTTGCTGTGAGGAGGGAAATGGCAGAGTGGGTGGCTGTTGCGAGAATTGCCTTTCTCTTTTGTAGCCTTGGCTGTGTGTGGCATAGTTCTTGAGGTGCAGGCAGTGATTGCTGCCTGAATAGCCTGCTCCCCCACCACATGTGTGGCAGAAAGATAATAGTCTGAAAAGAAGTCTTCTGCTGGCCACCAGTTTAGTGCACGCATATAATGTGAAGCCAGAATAGAGGTTTTTTTCTCTTGCTGAGTAATTGTGGGGTTACATGCATTACCGTCCTAATGATCCTTGACTGTTGGAATAGGACAACCTATTCCTCAGGCTCTGCAGAAAATCTCTTGAGTGACTTTTAGGGTGGACATCATTGCCCAAACCAGGAGAGAGATTGCTAACTTGCTGAGAACCTCCTTGTTTGCTGTGGTGGTAGATGCTTCCAGTTTTGCATTTTAGGATAGGCTCCTGACCTGAATGTAGTCCTCTGATACAACATCACTCCAAATCAGACTAGGTAGTGCGTTTGAGCTGGAATGAGCACTTGGGTGTTCGTAAAATTTTTCTTTCTTCCCTGGTCTGTCATTAAAATAACATAGCTGATGACTATGGCTTTTTGGTTACCTAAATATTCTTGAAAGTCAATTTGCGAACAACGTAAGTCTCTGAAGTTGTTTGTATTTAGGTACTTTTCCTTTCTCAATGAGGAAGTCCTGCTTGATGAAGAGAGGCTGTAGGAGGAGACTGATGTTTAAGCTAAACTGTAGTAAAATGTAGTTTATGCAGAACAGTTGATATTCCTGAGCTAGTGAGTATCTGAGACTTGAGATTTTCATGGTGAGTGAAGAGGGGAAAGAAACTGTATGATAGTGTGGCCAGCATGTGCTGAGCTATGTTGGTTGTACTGCACTTGCACCATAAAGAGGGAAATCTTGATGTAATTAGAAAGCAAAATGGAACTATCAATGTTATTTTTTTTTCTCCAAGTTATTGGAAATACAAAATGGTATTTTAAAAGGGAAGAAGTGTTTTTCATTTTATTGCAAGGATTTTCTTTTTTTTTTTTTTTTTGATTTGTGAGCATACTGAGTTCTAGGGCTTCCACAGTATTACCATATGTTCCCTTTGGTATGTGATGTTTGTTGTTTACTCTGTCTGTCAAACTGTTTTCCTTTCATAGCTGTATCACCTTCAGACCAACAAATGCCTGGTTGCCCAGGGCCACCCAAGTCAGAAAGGAGGCCTGGTAGTGGTTCGGGAATGTGACTACAACGATCAAAACCAGGTATGATATTATATTGAATAGTTGTTCACATCTTACAAATTGCTAGTATGTTTTCCTGCTGGCAAAATGCCCTAGTATTAGATGTATCTCATCAGCAAGCAAGCTTATTTCAAAGTATTTCAAACCACAAAGCTGGCTGAAGAAATTGTGGAGCTTACTGCTCTGTACCTACTAATGCTGAGGGTTGGATATTACAATATCCTGTCTTATGGCATGAATCTTGGTATGTGGTTGAAGACTATCCTTAAGGTTTATAATCCACTGATTGACACTTTGAATTTGAAGAAGCTCTTTCAGTCAGTTCCTCATACCAGGATTTAAGGCAGCCTTTTCCTGGCCTGCTGTATGACTAGTCCTTTGCTGCTGGAGTGGCTGTAGTTGGGGTGAATGAGTAATTTGTTATTATCTTTACTTTAAATAGAAGGAATTATAAGGAATTTAGAAAATTCTTTGGCTACAGGTGAGGATTGATTGAGGATGGATGTGAAAAATCTAATGAGAGATTTTATACTACTCTATTAAGCCTTTGCTATACAACTTCTGTTCTTTCAGGCAACACAAATTCAGGGCTTGGATAAAAAATCTGCAGGGTAGAGAGATCTTCACCTAATGCAATAAAGACTCTTACCTAGCTAAGAATTATATTGAGAACATTATGGTTTAGGAGCCCATGGGACCCAAATCTGAAAACTAGATTGCATCTAAAGACGAAAGTGAGCAAAGACACAAAATATACAGAGCATGTGATGTAATGCAGTGTAGCTTTACCAAGGGTGGGTTGTGCTCAACTAACTGGATACTTTATGAAATGGACAGTAGTTTTCAGAATATGGAAACTGCAGCAGTAGAAGCAGGATGATTTGTCCTAGTCCCAATCTAAAAGTTGTGTGCTTTGTCATCTAATGGGACTTTCTGCCTCTTCTCTGTGGTTTCACAAGTTGAATGTGACAGAGGGAGACAGCGTTGGGGTGTTGAGCCATTGTCTGGACAAGAGTGATTGGCTCTAGACATGTGGTCTCCAGTTGCCACTTAGGACCAAGCAATGCATCCCAGTACTTTGCCTCTGGAGCACTGAGTAATCATTGCTATGACCAAGTTGCAGATCCCTGTGTGTTCAAGGTGGATGCATTTAAGCTGCAATGGGAATTAAGACTTTCCTATGTGATCTCTTCCATTAGCTGTAAGAAAGTGTGAATGTAATAGTAACTGACTGGCACCAGTGATTGCACATTAACAGTGCCAAAGGTGTTACTCTGCTTTCTGAGCCATACAGTCTGTGAGTCAGAAAGCAGAAATGACTGCCTGTGGATGATGTCCACAGTAAGAACAGATGGGTCCTCACAGTTACTGTTTCCCTTCTCCTTCCTGCAATATTTTTAATAGTGAACTGCCACATGGCTGGAGGATGGAGTCTGTTGTTTTTCCTTATCAAAACCTCTTTCTGATTTTTTTCTCCTGGAGACAAATGCCAGTTAGCCTTTTGGTGTTGAGAAAGACAAATTAGTGCTCCGATGGTTGATCTTTGGCTTCTTTTCTCATTAATCTAGTTTACTAGTGGTAAATTAAGCAATTGGTTTTCATAAAAAAAAAAAGTCACGGTTTAACATCTTTGTTGGAGACATGGAGAGGGGATTGAGTGCACCCTCAGCAAGTTTGGCCATGGCACTAAGCTGCATGGTGCAGTCAATGTGCTGGAGGGAAGGGATGCCATCCAGAGGGACCTGGACAGGCTGGAGAGGTGGGTCCATGCAAACCTCATGAAGTTCAGCAAGGCCAAGTGCAAGGTCCTACACATGGGTCGAGGGAATCCCAAGCACAGACACAGGCTGGGAGGAGAATGGATTTGAGAGCAGCTCTGAGGAGAAGGATCGGGGGTGTTGGCTGACGAAAAGCTCAACATGAGCCGGCAGTGTGCGCTTGCAGCCCAGAAAGCCAACCATGTCCTGGGCTGCATCAAAAAAAGCATGTCCAGGAGGTTGAGAGAGGTGATTCTCCCCCTCTACTCTGCTCTCGCTAGGCCCCACCTGCAGTGCTGCATCCAGCTCTGGAGTCCTCAGCACAGGAAGGACATGGACCTGTTGGAGCAGGTCCAGAGGAGGCCATGAAGATGATCAGAGGGCTGGAGCACCTCCCCCATGAGGACAGGCTGAGAGAGTTGGGGTTGTTCAGCCTGGAGAAGAGAAGGCTCTGGGGGGACCTTATAGCAGCCTTCCAGTACTTAAAGGGGGCTACAGAAGAGATGGGGAGGGACTCTTCATCAGGGAGTGGAGTGAATGGATGAGGGGTAATGGTTTTAGTCTGAAAGGGAGTAGATTTAGGTTAGATATTAGGAAAAAAATTTTTCCTGTGAGGGTGGTGAGATACTGGCACAGGTTGCCCAGGGAAGTTGTGGATGCCCCATCCCTGGAGGTTCAAGGCCAGGCTGGATGAGGCTTTGAGCAACCTGGTCTAGTGGAGGGTGTCCCTGCCCATTGCAGGTGGGTTGAAACTAGGTGATCTTTAAGGTCCCTTCCAACACAAACCATTCTATGATTCTATGATAAAAGCCTGGCAGTGCTATCTTATTTCACAGTGATTTTGTTCTCCAACCCAGTAAGTTAACCAACACTATGGTTTTTCAGCCATTAGAGTTATTTTCTCTCCTAATAAATCCCAAGAGTGCATTCAGCCAGCTTTCTTTCATATGTTCTTGAACAATGTTGCTATAGATACACGAGAACACTGTAGAGAAAGATGACAATTAACAGCTACTGCTTATAAAAATAGCAAGAAACTTCCTAAGTATTGGAAGCTTTTAACTCGCTTCTCATAACACTCAACCCAGTGGCATTTTCAGCTGATTTTTGTTCTACAACTATCTGTTTTATGCCTTTGGCCCAACAAGAAAGCCTGTGTTGGGTCTGGTGAAAGGCAGGTACCCAGCTGTCCTGTCCCCTGGATGCCCACTGGCAGCAGGTGAAGCGTGTGTTGCTTCCCCCACACAGTGCAGTTATTCTGGAAGACACCAATCTACACTTTGTGAGTAGTGTGTCTTTGTTTAGTGGTTTTTCTGAGCCAAAGATGGTATTTTTGTAGAATTTTTGCTTTTTCATGAGTGTCTAATTGTATTTTGACTCTGTAAGCTTTTGGCATCCTGTGGCAGTGAGTACCACAGCTTAGCTGTGCTTTCTGCAGGAGTAATTTGATGCCACTTGTTGCTGATTTCTTTTGGTGCCAGCTAGTTTTTCCCTGAGGAACAAGAATGAAGTTATCATTGTTTATCTCTTTCCAGGATGCTTTTGCTCTGTGAGTAGATAACACCCTTCCTCCTTCCTTGAAAAATACATGATACTGCTCAGTAAGTTGAAGGAGCAGGATGCGATCTACCTGGGAAAACAAAACTGAGCTGCCTTAAGACTCATTGATTGCAGTTCCTTTGGCTGGAAAATGATCTTCTGTGTAATCTTTTGACTGGAAAATGGTCTTCTGTGTAATATTGACTGTGTGTGCATGTGAGACCTGACCTTGAAAAGTGGGTATGTGGGGGAAACCAGACTCATTGGTTAGACATTGGCCTAGCAAGCCAAGTCTGTTTTGCCTTTTGTTTGTTTGCTTTGTTTTCACTAACCTTAATGGCTGCTAAGAAATTTCGGATTCTCACTTAACTCCTTGAATTAAAAGAAATAACAGATGTTGTGTAACTTGCAGTTGTGTCACCATTATGGGTAATAATTCTAATTGAGATTGACTTAGATGATCATCGTTAAGTAAAGTTAAAATTACTCAAGCACATCAAACTATCGTATTTTCTAGGACTTGACATAACAGTGACATTCAGATCATCTTTTTATTATAGAAAGAAAAAGCAATGAGGGAAGTGGTTCTCACAAAGGTGATGCATCTAGAAAATATTTTTAAAATTTGTCTTTTAAGTTGTAATGAAAATAGGATGTTTCATTAACTGTAACAGAATACTCAGTCTGGGATTATACTGGGGATTGAACACAAATTTAAGGAATAATTTGTCCTTGGAAATAGCACAAGTAGAGGAGGTGACAGGATGTTACAGAATGAAGGTCTGAAGTAACAGAAGCAGCAGAAAAAATCATTGTGAATTTTGCAAACGGAAGACTAACACGGGATAATAAATTTTGTAGTTGAAGAGTGGTTGTGTGAAGGAACTGCCAAGATCACCAAAGTAAACCCTCTCCTGAAGTTCAATAGTGTGTCTGACCTCTTTCTGGAAACAAACTTGAGAATGTACAATGTAGTGCACACCACAAAACCTTGGGTGTTGAAGGAGGACAGAAGATATTTAAGTACATTGAAAGATCATCAAGAAAGACTGGAGATGCCTGAAAAGTGAAAGTAAGAAACTGTGGTGTAGAATCTACCCAAAACCATCATGCTGAGGTCAATCGGGCTGTGATTAGACAAGGATGCTGAAGCAGACTTTGGGTTAGATACTGCACCAAATGAGAAGGAGTAGAAGTAGTTACTGCCAAACTTGGAAGAGAAGCAGCAAAGAACACTAAAAATGAAGGTTTGGGAGTGAAGCACAATGGCCAACATAGGACTAACTAGTGGGAGTGTGTGTGATCTAACAGCTAAAAGAAGATTGAGTTTGTCATGTAGCTAATGTCTGTGTGCCTTCTTCCTGACCTAAATGCTTAAAGCCAAGTTCCCTTTCCAGAAATCTCCTCTTAAAGTCCACTGAATTATGTGAATTTTTTTTCTACTGATTATTTTCAGATATGCTGGGTTCACTCTTAAGCTTTACTTTGTGTTGTTGTAACCTCTCCTCTCTTCATTTCAATGATTAACCTTCCTCTTACTGAACCATACATTAAGCTTTAAAAATGTGACTGCTCCCATTCCAGCTGGTGTCTAAGAATGTGCATCTGTGCTCTGGGCCTTTAAAAGATAACTGATTTGAGCAGAGAATTTCAGAAAAGCTCTGTTAACTCTTTTGCAGCACTTCATAAATGTAAGAATAAATACTTCACAAACTGTTCAAGAGTCAGAGTCTAGAAGGATGTGCTCACATGTGCAGTTCTTCTGTAAGATCTTTCTCCCTAAAGCTCTAGATCATGGCAGTTGGCTTTTTTGATACAACACGTCTAGAGTGAATGTGAAGATGTGCAAGTTAATTCTGCTTGCTGCTTTTCCATCAGCTATTGAAGGAACTCAATTCTTCAGTCCCCCTAACAATTGTCTTGAAACATCAGCAGTGCACTGAACTATGAAACAGAAAGCTTGTATCTGCTTTGGAGCAACCTTCTGGAGGACGCTGGGTTGTCAGGGTAGCAATGGCCTAGAATAATGATTATAGACCACCAAACTTTGCTCTTTTTGATGATTTTCACAATTCGTTTGGTGCTATGATGTCGTTGTTATCCATAATAACAGGAGCTGAAGTAGATGCAAATAGCTGTGATGATGCAAATGGCTAGGCACATCTCTTCCTCAGTGCTGAGGCAGCTGTTTTACGCTCTTAAGTTGAATTTTTGTCTTTTAAAAACTGTCTGACAGAATAATGCAGTAGTGCCAATCTAAGCAGCAGATTGTAACTGATGAAAGTACTGGAACGCCTCTCCTGTTGGCAGGGGTCATGGAGGGGATTTTCTTTCACAAAAAGGGCTCTTTCCATAGTAGTTACTGTCTTGTATTTACTGAACATTTTCAATGCATTCCTCCAGTACTAATGCAATTTGCAGACCAAATAAGAGTGTATATCCGCAAAGCTTTGCCAGTTGGCCAGCCATGCCTTCTGCTTCACTCCACTGCACTCTGAAAGCCAAAGGGTAAACTGATGCTTCCTGGTTGATTTCATATCATTTTGAAATACTTATTCCCTTGGAACAGTGAGCTTCCCTTTTCTGCCTACTACAGATTCTTTGATTTATTGTTTTTCCCCAGGTTGGGTGATAGGTTTTGTTTTAATAGTTGTTGGTATTGACAGTGGGCTCAAAATCTTCTGTGGGTAACTCAATTTTTCAAAAGAAAATGACATCCTTGGAGATGGTAAGGCACCATTTGAGCCCTTTCCTCACTTGAATTTCCTCTGGAGTACTTCAGCTAGCTGTTATCTATTTATATTAATTAATCTCACTGTAGGGATAATTTAATCTTACACAAAAACAAAAAGTTGAGTAACACAGCTCCCTATCTCTCTATTATTGTGTTAAAGAAAAAAAAAAATCCCAAGGGGGATCACTGGGATATAAAGGTTTATGGAGGGAGGGAAGAGCATGCCTCCTTTACCAACAGTAGCAACCTGAAACCAGTTAGGAAATCCAAGCTTTAGTAAAATGAGAGAGCAATAAAGCTCCAGTATCGTCTTCAGCAATGTTGCACTGCTGTCCTTGCAAGGAGTTAAACTGTGCTCATCACTGGAACTGTTCATTGAGCTGTATATGAGAAGAAACTCTGTTTCTACCCACCTGTCTGTATGTAAATGAGACTAATGAAGTCATTTTAGCAATCAATCCACGAGAAGGCTGGGTGACTTGTTGGTGTTATATGGGGATGAGGTAAAATCCTGAAGGTGCTAGAAGCCCTAGGAAACCTCAGTCCTAAGTGTGCAAACAGTCTGAGCTACCTTTTAAGGGGACTAAATTAAAAATCCAGTTCTTTCCAAGCTACACCTGTGTAAAAACAAAAACAAACAAAAACCAAACCACAAAACCCAACCAAACAAAAAAACTTTATACTAACAGAGTCTGTACTTTGGGCCTCCTCCTATTTATTTTGTCCATGAGACCTACTCCCACGGACATGCTGTGCATCTGACTGTAGGTGACGAGAATGATATACACCCCGTCTTTGCTCTAGCAGTGAGAACGCTTACCCCAGAACTGTGGGTCCCATTTCCCCTCTGGGAAAGTTGAACCAGCTACTGCGATCTGGGTGACTATGCATGATCAGGACCTCTGTGCCCCTCTAGCCGAAGGTGAAGGCATTGACTCTGAGGGGTGGGAGACTTGGGCAGGCATCTGAACACTGCCAAACTTGAAATGCTTTGCCTTAGGGAGGATCTCTAGGTGTTCTGGGGACATCTAGGACCTCCAAAAGGTTGGTCAGCAGCTGAATAGGCTACTGCACTGCAAGAGTGAAGGGGTCCTTGCACCTTGCCTCTTATTCTGTTGCCTGTGTTGAGAAGCAGGGGAAAAAGAGCTGCTAGAAAGAGGTCGCTCCTACAGCATTCACCAAATTAAATCACTTATTTAACCCCAACCTTGAACAATTTCATTATCGAGATAGGTTTTTCTGTAACATCTGCCATTTAGGTTTATTTTAAAATAGAAACAATTCATTATATTCTCATTGCATCCTGGTGTTTTTCTTTGTTGAAAACAGTAATTTTCCTTGGGCCTGTGGGGCAAATCAGTCATTAGCATGTGTCTTGGGGACAGCAGTTAAAGGTGCTGCTTTCCTCTGTGGTGGGAGCTGGGGACAATGCCATTTTTAGAAACTGAATTCTGACAGAGATGCTCTGCTAGGTGTTAGAAAGTAAATGCGGGATGAAAATATTCTGCACCTTCTCTGTTACTTTTTTTAAAAATAAATTTTTAAAATGTCATTTTGTATAGAAAATATGTAGGATGATGAAACAAGACATCACTCAGAACTGAGGTAAAAATCCTAGGCAGGCACCTTATTGATTATAAACTTCTGATACTGTGCTTGAGCCTGAACCCAAGCAAGTCATGGACAAAAAGAAGATGAGAGCGGTTTCTTCTACCTGTAGATCAGATTCCAGTGGTGCTGGATGCCAGATGTTTTCTTTCTACACTGGGCTGCTGCTCCTGACAGTCTGTAACAACAACAGCTAAACATCATCCTTCCACCCTTCAGCAACAAAGTAGTTAAGAAATATTGGAATATGCAAAGGCTTGCAGTTATATAACAAAAATCCCCAGGGTGTGGCTTTGCTTTCCTTGTGCTTGAATCTGCAAATTTATACTGACACTGTAATCTGAATTAGGAACCATAATGTGTCCCAAATTCAGGACTTTTTTTCCTCTTTCCTTTGTTTGCTACACCAAACTCATAATCAGTTAGAAATTAATTTTGACTGTCCTGTGTAGGCCTTTCTGGAGAAATATCACACTGGATTTAACCGCTGTTGTGTATTCTTTGCCGTTACTCAGCTTTTGATTAAAGGTCTCCTCCCTGTGTCACTGCAGTCCTCTCTCTCCGTTCTTACCCATTTCATCTGTTGTTTGGATTTGGCTCCATCATTATTCTTTTTTTAATAATAATACTCTCCTGGCAAGTCCTGTTCTTTCTCCATTCTCTCCTCCTCTTTAATCTTGCCATGCAGTCTTCTTATTACAGGGTTTAAACAGGACAAGTGTGTTAGAAGGCCCAGAACACCTGAGGTTAGGGCAAATGTTAATGTAATACCTGCCACTTCCTCAAAGGAGCCCTTCACTGATAAATGAATGAGCTGTATGCTGCTCAGTTGTGCTGTTCAGCTGAGACAGTGTCCTGAATCGCACCTCCCTCGAGAAGGCTGTTTCATCAGACACAAAAAAAAAAAAATCAGAATTTGTAACCCAGGGTATCTTGAGGTGCACACACCAATGTTCCTTCATTTCTTTGCTTTCTTGCCTAGGGGTGTCCTGTTGGTTATGAGAGCTCCAGGTCCTCCTCCTAACTGATACTGGCCCAGGACTTTGCAGGCCTGAAGGAGGGAGGGGGGACCAGCAGCTCCTGCAGTTAGACCAGACTGGTTCTCCAGCTTCCTTGAACCTTCAGCTGTGCCAGACGTGCCTTAATCCAAAGCAAGGTTTAGGCAGCCCAGGGAGAGCAAGCAGGGTACGGGTGTGAACTGCAGCAAGTGAAGGTGCCTGATATTTTTTAATGCCAAGAGTAAAAATACCTGTTTCTGCTAAAGTAGCACGTGGGAGAGGACAAACTGACAGCTTGAGTGTGTGTCCTTGCTTCTTGTTAGAGGTGACGATGGTTTTCAGTGTGGTAACAGAGAGACTCCTGTAATGTAAATTCAAGAACCCAAAGGCAGTTGAAGCTGGAAGTGTTGAACGAACGTATTCTTGCTCTATACAGGTGGGCCCCAGAGAGAGGCTAAATTCAGTTCCCACCGTCATGTGAGCTGCTAGGATATTGTGTAGGTTCTTGATGTCCAGATCAACACATTTTCATGTTGGTTCAGCTAAAATAAGGCGGCTGTGGTGTGGGAGGGCTGGTCTCCCTCTGGGCGTGTCACAGCTCACAAAAGCAGTTTGGCCAGGGAGCAGAGGAAGACATAAACCTCTTGGTTATGGAGCGTGTCGTTTCAGAATGAGAATGGTGAAGCAGTGATTTCTCTCACTGCCTCGAGAGCAGTATGGAAAGTTTTGATAGCACCTGCTGTCAGTGATCATCATCTAATTGAGTGAAGGTCTCTGAGCACCAGGCCATCAGCTGCAAGGAGCAGGACCCTGGGACCAGTGGGGGGACTAGTGTAGGCTACCTGGCACCAGAATTTGCACAGCTGATCTTGGTTTCTCATTATTCAGCATCTACAAGCTGCTGCTGGAGCACTGTGTTGAATAAATTCCGATGTGTTTATGGCCAAATGCAGCAGTTTCAAAGAAGGCTGGAGGTACCTTTGGCCTTGCACACTGACCAAGCTACTTCCTCACAGCTCTTGGGCCATCTGCTGTGACCCAGCGTCCTCCTCTGGCTCCCTACGTGGAGCTGAGGCAATCCACCAGCTTCTCCTTCATTACTGAAGGATCATCTTTGGATAAGGAGATTTACAGCCTGGCTTAATGGCTTGGCTCAGAAAGTGGCTGGTGACCTGCTCAGAGATCCACCACTTGCCTGTCATGTTATCTTGTCTAGCTGTCTGGACAGAAGGAACATATGGGGGCTGCTTAAATTTAAAAAGGCTACTTACAGAGCAGAATCACAAGCCGTCCTTTTAGTGCCTCTGCATGGGGTAATGCTGTGTGATGTAGGGGAGGCAATGGAGCACTGCAGCTGTGTTTCAGTTGCTGGAAAAAAGGCAGCAAAGAGGCAGTGGGCACTGCAAGGTGCGTCTCCAACATCCAGGTGCTAAAGTGCCTCCTCTGTAGCTGAAGAAGAGATGCAAAGTACCTGCCCTAAAACATTGGGATAAATGTCCTTCTGTCTTCTCTTTCAGGTCTGGATTTACAATGAAGATCATGAACTGATTTTAAATAATCTCCTTTGCTTGGATGTTTCGGAAACTCGCTCGTCCGATCCACCTCGTCTCATGAAATGCCATGGGTCTGGCGGCTCACAGCAGTGGACATTCGGGGTAAGTGGAGTGGCTGGCATACAGTATGTTGCTTGTAATTAATGTCTCAATAATGACAGTAGCACTCACAGGACATCAGGGTTGAGTTTAATTATGACCAACCCTCAGATGTACCAAGTCAGTTGTACTGGACTAGCCCCAGTCCATGGTCCAGGCAGCCTGTATAGAAGTTACAGGGGCTTTGGTGGCTGCATTTCAGCCTGAATAAGACTTGGCTGAGCTCTGGGACATGCAGACCCTTTCCTTTGCAATGCAGGAAGGTTTCTGCAGCCCTCTTTAGCCTTTTTTCTGTTTGTTGCAGTCAACTGCAGCACTTATGGCTTGCAGTGACATGCCTGAGAGAGAATAAAATCCATCCCGCGGCTCTTTATGTCGTGTTTGCAGGGCTGGGAGACAGGAGCGGTCCATTTGGTAATTTCTGTTTGGTGCCTGAAGATGTGTAGGGTAGAGCTGAGGACTGAGGGAGGAGGTTTTTTGCAGCTGGTTCTGCCCTATAATTGCATCGTGTTAGTTTAGTCGCTTAAGAGTCTGAAGTGGCTGATTTCACAAAACTAAGCCGGTGCTGCATACACGTGGGATTTGGCTCCTGGATATTAACTCCGAGGCTGCTCCCTCACATGCCCTCCACGTAGCAGTGAGTCTGTAGTACAAATATCTCTGAACAAAGAGGAGAGCACTGCCAGAACTGCCTGTTGCACTCCCAGGGCAGCTCTGGATAAACTGTCTTGTGTTCATACCGCACTGCTTGTTGGCAGCATGAGTTCCTAAGTGCAGTCAAATAAGGAAGGCTCTTGCAGCCCAGGAGGGTTTGGACATACGGAGGCAGGTCTGGCGTGAGCGCAGGGTTGTGCATGTCTGATGCTTGCAGAGACATCTCGCAGCTCTGCCACAGCCACGGCTGCAAACGGTGGTGGAAGTAGCGAGCTCAAAAATTTTGCTGCTGCTAAGAGATTACTCAGGGTTCTTCAGTTTGAGTTAGTGGACAAAGAGGTTACGAGACTGGGAGAACAGCCATTGAAATTCAATGCACTAACTGTTAGGAGATACCTGTGGAGGAGAACGTGGGCTTCACATGTGAAATGTGGCCTCTGAGCGGGCCATCGCCACTGGGTGGAGGAGGGGGGTCTGTAACGGTGTCTGATCGGGGCTCGGTAATGATCAACAACAAAATAAAGTGAGTCAAATATTAGGACTGATTAGGAAAGGAACAGGAACCAAAGCAGAAAAATGTCATCATGCCATTGTGGTTTACCTGACCTGTATGTGCTGGTTGCCTCCTCTCAGAAAGGCTAAATGAGGGCTGGAGAAGGTTCAGAGATGGGTGGCAGGGCAAAGCAAAGGTGTGAGGCACCTTTTGCATGAGGAATATATGAGCAGGCTGGGACTCTTTAGATAAGTGAAGTCTTGTGGGAGCAAAGGGAAATACGTTAGGTGTCACTGGTACAGAGAAAGGGCAACAGCCTGTCGCGACCCAGCTCATAGAACCACCCGGGGTGGGACGAGTGGGGTTCATGGAGGATATATATATATATATTCCCTTGGGGCAAATTAAGGTGAAATGACACCAAAGAATTGCATATTGGCTTATAATTTTAATGCATATAATTTTTTAGGGGGAAGAAGGGAAATGCAGGGTATAAAATGTGGAATATAACAGAATTGCAAAAGAAAACAAATTACTTGGTAAAGACAATTTATTAATATTTTACCATCCACTAATAACACTAAATCTTATAGCAATGGAATAAGAATAGCATGATTATCAATATCAGTAGGGTTAGTAATAATCATCACTAAAAATAAGCAATCAACATGAAAAAAGTCTATTACACAAGCCCCAGAAAGGGACTGGCATAAAAGTTATAAAATGTTACCATACGTGCCAGAGGGAAAATGAAGACAGCAGAGAGAGAGAGAGATGCGGGAAGGGAGGAGAGGAGGGGAAAAGAAGGGATAAGGGAAGAGAAGGAAGAAAAAGTAAAGGAGGGAGAGAAAGAAAAAGAGGAGAGAGGTAAGGGGAGGAAAAGAAATAAAAGTTATCACCACTCCTTGGATCCCTGGATGAACGTCGAGGCGGGGGGGGGGTCATTGCTTGTTCAGTTGGTCAGCATCTCAGGAGTCTTCAGGTGATGGGCCTCCTACTCCCCTATTTTTCTGGTTCATCTTTTATAGGCAGAAGCAGGGTCTTAATCAACAAAAGTTTGCTACTTTGTTGTAAGAGCCAGACTGAGTCCATTGTTAGACTCAGCAGGGGTTTGCTGTCCGTCTCTGATGGCCTCACTCAGCAGGGGTTTTGCCAGTCCATGAAGTAAGGCCTTTGGTGCATTTCTGGCCATCTTCTTATCTACAGCTGTAAGGTTTTGAGACACCACAAGTCATTGGAGACAATCAATTTGCAGTCTCTGCAAAACTGCACAAATAATCCTCCACAGACCTGCAGATGTATCTCATCAGGTCCCATGGACTTTTGCACCTTCATGTTCCTTAGATGGTCTCACACCTGATCTTCTCCTACCGTGGGTGGTTCTTCATTCTCCCAGTACCTTCCTTTGCCTTCTGTGATTTCAGTGGTGTGGCTTGGGCACTTGACTGAAGCAAAAAAGTTGACTACCTCAGCCTTCTCCATATCCCAGGAAACCAGGTCTCCTGTTTCCTTCTGGAGAGGGCTCACATTTTCCCTAGTCTTCCTTTCATCAGCAACATGCCTATAGAAGCTTTTCTTGTTGCCCTTTACATCCCGGGCCAAATTTAATTCTATCAGGGCTTTAGCTTTCCTAAACTGACCCCTGGCTGCTTGGACAATTTCACTGTATTCCTCCCAAGCTACTGTTCTTGCTTTCACCCTCTGTAGGCTTCTTTTTTGAGTTTAAATTTGTCCAGGAGTTCCTTGTTCATCCATGCAGGCCTCATGCCATCTTTGCCTGAATTTTTCTTTGTTGGGATGCATCATTCTTGAGCTTGGAGGAGGTGATCCTTGAATATTAACCAGCCTCCTTGGGCCTCTCTTCCTTCCAGGGCTTTATCCTGTGGGACTCTACCAAGCAGATCCCTGAAGAGGCCAAAGTTTGCTCCCCTGAAATCAAGGGTAGTCAGTTTTCTCTGTGCCCTCCTCACTGACCTAAGGATCTTGAACTCCACCATTTCATGCTCAGTGCAGCCAAGGCTACCCTTGAGCTTCACACACCAGCCCTTCCTTGTCGGTGCGAACAAGGTCCAACATAGCACCTCTCCTTGTTGGCTCCTCTATCACTTGCAGAAGGAAGTTGTCATCAACACATTCCAGGAACCTCCTGGTTTGCTTAAACCCTGCTTTGTTGTTCCTCCAACAAATAAGATATTTGGGTGGCTGAACTCCCCCATGAGGACCAGGCCTTGTGAACGTGAGGCTTCTCCTATTTGTCTATAGAGGCCCCCATCTGCTCAGTCTTCCTGTTCAGGTGGCCTGTAGCAGACTCCCACTGTAACGTCCCCTATCCCTGCTTTACCCTTACTCCTGACCCATAAGCTCTTGGTTGGCTTCTCATCCGTTCCCAGGTGGAGCTTCATGCACTCCAGCTGGTCATTGACTTAGAGAGAGGCACCCCCTCTTCATCTCCCTGCCTGTCCTTCCTAAAGAGACTGTATCCTTCCACACAAATAGAATCATAGAATCATAGAATAGTTTGGGTTGGAAAGGACCTTAGAGATCATCTCGTTCTAATAGTTCATGAAGTTCTTAACTTTTAGTCAAAACATAGATCCATGAGAAAGTACATTACTGGAAGACAACAAGAAAACCCTGGGATAACATGGATTAGCCTGAATAGTCCTGACGGGTAAATCATCCTTATTTGTGGGTAGTTTCTCCCATGGGTTCAGGTTTAAGTGAAAATAACTGTTAAATAAGAATTGCATATCCGCGATAGATTTTCAGGTAATTCATGGTCAGAAGAACATTGAAACTTAAAGTAAAATAAATGTTTGAATAGTCAGTGCTGGACTGATTTTTCAAAGCATTTTAAGGCAGTGTTTCCCTGTTCTGTTTGTTTAGTAATCCTGAAAAACAGACTAAGTAATTTTAACTACTGATTATCACTTTTGTCTAAATTAACTTCCAGATTCTTTTCTTATATTGAATCAATGTGACTTTAAACAGAAGTCCATTTATTAAACCTTTTATTAGGTCTTTCATTATGTATGCTTGTAAAGATCTTAATAGAGATGTTAAGTAATGGAATTTTGCAAGTTCCTAAAATCTTCATAAATCTCCATAAATTGTCTCTTTATGAGAAACTTGCTTTCATTGTGTCTGATTTTTTATTCATACACAACAAAAATGTTAATATACTTTAATTAAGCTAATATGATTTATCTTTTCACTCATTATATAAGTTAATTTTGTTCTAAAGAAATCCTGTTTTCAAATTCTCTCCAGCAATGTAGAATTAAAGTAATTATACTTTGGCACAGGAAATTAGTCATAAAGGTCCATGATTTCTAAAATAAATGGAAGTTTTTACAGGCTGGATTAGCCATATGCTTTACAAAAAGGAGGGGAAATAAAGGAAATAATTTGCAGGGCACTTATTGAGTTTTTACTCACTTTTGGGGTACAAAATTTTCAGATGATAAGTAAAGTGAAATGTTAACAGATCAAGAATTTTGAATTTTCTTATCTTCTTTATACTTTTCCTTGCTGAGAGCATTAATATATTTTTTAAATTCAGAAATTGTAAAAATCATAACAATGTAACTACCCGAGTTTCCTTCTGAAACCTCTGATTGGTGGAGGAATAGACAGCTGAATAAGTGTGACATACCCACTGAAGTTCCTGCAAATAAATATACTAGACCAATAACTATATGATTAATTTTATTGTGCTGTTAATGCAATATTTTTTACATCCATGACTCATGCTATCATTCACTGAGGTCTTTGAAGTTTCTGGGTTGAAACAGTGACTTCTTCTCAGCATCACACTGGGCCTGGTGCTGATAAAGCAGGTACTAATGACAATGAAACAACTACAGCAAAGGACGAGTCTGTGGCAAATAACAAAAAACACAGGGCTAACTCCATCAGCTTGATAGCAAGTTCAGGGAAACGAACTCTTCTTTGTCTAGAACAGTGTGGCAAGAGGGCCATGATTAGGAAAGTGAAAACACTGGTAGAGGTCAGAGAATGAACATGACACAGAAAGCTCGTTGCCAAGCGAAAGAGAACAAAAGGTGTCTACAGAGCAAAAGAACTTCTTAATGCATATAATATATCACATGGCAATGCACTCAAGAACTAAATAAATTACAGTCAATGTCATCTACATCTACAAAACCCTCAGAGACATGCAAAATAGATTATAGTCACAGAATACACTTCAGGAGAGCTGGTCAGGAAAGCTTTAAAACAAATCAGGGCTGTCTATGAGATCTACATTGGGCAGTACATTAAATAAAAAACTAAGGGAGAAGAAGGAAGTAGACTGGATCCTCCTCCTAAATTTAGGGCAGTTTCCAGCTCTAGCATGGTGCTCTCTTGGGGTATGATAAAGGACAGAAGGAGAGGCAGATGAAAGAACCTTTTCTGACAAGTCAGAGTAATGGTTTTCTTGGGTAAAATTTGCCCTGGTTTGTCCTTGAGCTCACACTGTTTAGTGTTACACAGGGTCAGCGTCACCTTACTTAACTTTGGTTGTTTTAAAATGAGGAGTCTCTAGAGACCAGCCTACATTAGACATCCCTTTCTGGAAGACTGAATAGTGCTAAGGAAGTGCTTTTCTCCCTTTACTGATGATAGCATCAGCCCAGTGAACTAGTTTCTACCAGAGACTTAAGTTTTGGGTGGATACAGGTAGATTAGATGAATTACCACCCAGAAGGACAAGAAGCTGTGAGAGGTGTGTTCAAAATAAGGAGGATGATTAGAAGTCTTTCCTAAATAGAAAGTAGCAGCCCCCTTTTCTATTGAGAATTTTAAACTGGATACTTGGACCTGTAAGATCTCAGGAGAAAGAAAAACAATATCAGATAGATGATGTTCTATGTTGTTCAGTGAAGTTGCATGCTTTATGAGAATTAACCCATGATTTTTTGTCAGAGGCTTGGCATGACATGTCTGAGATATGTAACTTCTATACATCTTCACAGGTGTATCTGTGCCTGAATAAAATATCTCCATGCCGAGATACATCATCTCCAATAAGATCACCAGTCCATGACATTAATTATGCAATGAATTTTCCCCTTGAACTCTTCCCCTATTATATTTTCATTACTACATTCAGTGTAGGAGTTAGGCTGGACAATTTTCTTGCTGCCGTGATGGATGATGGTGACATGTTATGAATGAGAGGTGATTAAATATAAACTATGTGTTGTCCATCAATACAGTTATCATGAAGGTTTTGGTATTAATATATTTTTAATTTCCCAGTTCATGGATGAAAGGATCAGCCTACATTAGTAGTGCTACATAAAGGGATAATTTAGTAAGATACCTGGTGCCTTAATCCTGATTCAGACAAAATTTCCACTAAAATATGTGGAAATGTCAGTATGACTAAATCTTTTAGTTTGGTCTTAGACTCAAGAACAATCATGTCCTGTTTGCTACAGGAAGAAGTTTAATTCTGAATATTTCTTAATATTAAATTTTAACCTTCAGTTTAAGGCATGTGTTGTAGAGATAATATTTTCTTCTTGTTAAGAGACTCATAATTTATTTGATTCTCCGCATTTGTGTTTCATCCTTTGTAAATTAAGGGAAACAGTGGGTGAAGAAAGCACCCTAACCAACAGTGAACAGAAACTTTACTTGTCTCTGCAGCAGCTTCTCAGCTTCTGTGATGAAGTCTCTTCAAAATCATAATTTATAAAAATCTTCAGAGACTGACTTCATACATTCCTATTTTTTTTTGAATGATAAATATTATTCCAACTTCTTTTTCTCCTGTGATTCAGAGATATTAAGGAGTTAGCTACACATTCCCACTCTTTTCCATCACCACTCTGCTTTTTTTCCCTTCTTGAGTAAATACAGTGAATTGTGTTGGACATGATACAGGAGATAAAGTCTAGTAAAATAAATACACAATGTAAAAAGTTTTATTAATTTAGTTTTAAAAATTGAAATGTTTATGTCACTTTGTCTATATTTTTGTTCTTATGTTCTTAATACACTTTCACTACAGAATTTTCAGAAAGTGTTGAAAAACTGAGGAGAGACAGATTTTAAGGAAAATCTGTAGTAAAATAAATTTGATATGGTAAGAACATAGCCTTTCTTTTGCTGATAGATAATTCAGCACAGAGCCACATCCTTAAAAGAAACTAATTTCCTGGTTAGAGGAGAAAAGGAAGAGAAAGAACATGGGAAGGATATCTTCAACTTCAGTAAGCTATGTAAGAGGAAGGAATAGGACAAGGTTGATATGAAAAAAAATCCTTTAAGTAAATGAATATATTTCAAGAGCTAATTTTATTAATTTAGGACAAAATTCTTAACTGGACAAAATTTGTTTAAAACAACATTCAAGCACTGTTTTGGCCAGCCTATGGCACCTCAGTGAGCCCCCACAAACCCGCACGCAGGTTCAGTGTGAGAGCAGAGTTACCCTGGTGACCTTTTTTTTAATCAGCTATAACTCCGATCAAAGTCTTTGAACTCATGCCAAACAGATGCAGGTCCTTCATTTTCCATCTTGGATTTAAGAAGGAACTAAAGACAGAAAAGATTAACCTTAGAGATAGCTGAACTCATAGACAGAGGGACGGCAGAGATTTACATATTGGCATGGGTTTTTTTTACATATCACTGAAATAAAATTTGGAGATGGGAAGCACTCTGGCATTAGCCTAGAGCGAATGGGTGGTTTTCTGCCTAGGAATAGGCTATGTTTGTCCTTATCCTTCTTGTCACCTACAAATTTATTCCTACCTTGTGTGTTACCTTTCTCTATTTTTTAAATAATATTACTTCTTCCACTTAAAATGTAAAATAAAATACAGAAACAAGTACTAATTAGAAGAAAAATATAGAAATATTTTATTTCTTTCAAAGAAAATGTTTTAAAGCCATTATTGTACTTGGAAGAAGACTAAAAGGAGAAGGGAAGTGGGAGGAATAGTCAATGAGTACAATTAAGAATTGATTTCATTCTCCTTGAAGCTGAGTGCTGTCTTATCAATAACTTCAGTGGACTCAAGAATCGCATTCCTAAAATTACACAGCACTTGCCAAAAGAACAATATGCAAATATTTAAGCATACTACACATATTAGTCATTCACAAGTTTGCTTTATCATCGCAGTACACAAATCAAATGGCTGCCCAATGCACATTGTTTCAGCCAAAGTAAATAGCCAAAGTAAATATAAAACACTAATGAAGTCTGGTCTGAGGGGCAAAACAGGGATGCTAAACAAAACTGGAAATCACAACAGACTTTACTAAGTCTTGGTCAATTTCTGGTTAATGGTATATTAAGTAGGAGTAATTATTCAAGTTATAGGTTTCTTTGTACAAATTACAGGTAATAAGCTTAATGTAGATGTGACATAGTTTCTTAATTCTAGCCATTAAGGAGAGTAGATTTAACTCCATTAAGTAACCCCACTCTAATACGACAATAGATAACTGTGGTCATTAAACTAATGGCACCTGTCATCAACACTGATGTTACCACTATACCTTACATACTTCTGCAGTAAAGACTGTCAATGTTTTTGCTGTAAAGTGAATCAGGGAGTTTTAACTTGGCTATTTTAAGTAATGGTGGAGGAAGAAAAATTAAGACAAGCCCGGATAAAAGTTGTTAAATAAGGTCTGCACCAGCAGCACACATTAGGAAAGCCTCCACAGTTTATTTGCACGTAGCAAAGCAGGATGACCTTTGGTAACGTAGAACTGTGAAACAGTATTTAATGTGAATATGGCTCCTTCAATCTGTGCTTCAGAGAAACTGTCCTCAGCACAGAGCTCCTCAAAAAGCCTTGTATAGAAAACTGCTTCAACTCTCGCTTTACTCTGAGTTCCTAGTCATCTTCAATAAGAAGATTCCAGTATATACCCAGCATGAATTATTTGCTTCTAAATGAAGCACTCACACATTCTAAACAGAACCTAATAGCTTTTGATTAAAAAAATGAGTGATGTGTAAGAAGTTTGCAAACTGCAAGTAGCTCAGATAGAGATATCCTCATGGATTCTCCTACTGTTTATAAATTCGAATTTACAGGATAAAGTGCTGTTCTGTAGCTGAAGTTATTAGCTAAGCATTCAAGAAATGCTGAAGTTCTCAGTGTAATATTCATCCTCTGCTGGTTTTGTGCACTCACTTCCATATACCTGTATATTCTTTCAACTGCTTCCTCAGTGCCTGTTTCCTGTCTGCTAGGAAAAGTAAAAGTGAGTGAGTTTCCCTCTCAGTCTGATGGAGCAGGCTAGGGCACAGTGGAAACCAAGCTAAAGAACAGTGAAGATGGGTCAGATTTTAAAGCCAGGAGAAATGATGTCACTTGAAACCTATTCTTTTTCTGCAATACAAGATGACATCTTTTGAACGAAGCTTGAGAGGAGAACACATCCTCACCAGTCTCCCTCATGCCTTTGGAGATGTCTTTTCCAGTAGCCCTGTCTAACTGCTGACCGTCCCCTGGCGTCGCGGCAGAACTTCTCAGCATTCGGTGAGGAGATGGGACTTGGCAACTCTAAGCATGCAGGGCAAATGTGTTCTTGGTGCAAGCAGCTTGCAGCGGTTTGCCTGCTCTCGTGCAAGAATTAGAAAAGACAGTTCTTTTTTTTCCTTCTCTATACTTTGATACTTCAGCACTGGGCTTAAGTTTTGTGATTTTCAGTTTTGTTCCTTTGAATTATTAAATAAAAGAAAAGCACTCACACTGTTACAAATACCACTGGGACACACAAGCTACAGCCTCACCTTTTTGTTTTTACTTTTGCCCTTGCTTTTGGAGCCCTAAAGTGACAAAACATGGGAACTTTAAAAAAATGAATCTTCATCTCTCCCCATGACAGTTTACTCAACACAATGCAGCCCTGCCTCTGCAGCCAAGGCCTGTGAGAAGAATAGCCAGGCTCAGAGCCATGAGGTAAATAAAGAATCAGCAATTCTCACCGGTGGAGGAAGAGGGGAAAATGATGCAGCCTTTGGGGTGCAGGAACTGCTGAACTGTACTCTATGAAGAGACAGTGTTAACAACAAAGCTGTGCTTAAGATCTCTGGGCAATTTTTGCTGCTGTCTGGTGAGCAAGTAGGCAATAATTTATAATGCAACGAAAAAGCACTGCATGTTCTTTAAGGTCCTGTGTATATAACAAGTGTAAATCTGCTGGAATAAAACTGTTATTGTGAAAAAATTAAATGTTAGAGATTATTTTAAAATTCAGGGCACAAAAATAAAAAGCAGGGAACAACTTGCCTATTAGAACAATTGCAGAGTTTTAAGAAAGGGAAAAATCAAATTATTCTAATGTATTTTTTATTACCAGCTAGGCAAAAGAGGTGAAGGTCACGCCAAATAGAAGCAGCAACTTATGTGTTCAGTTTCTCATATACAAAGTTTACGAAGTAAGGGAAAGAAAGAAATGCTTCCTTGATAAAAATCAATAAAGGCATGAAAACAAACATATGCAGCCCACATTCAAGTGGACAAGTGGAAATAATTACAGTTCTCGACTGCTGGAGAGCGCATTGCTAATTGCTACAGGCAGGAGCCTGTAGTACACAGGGTACTACAAACAGCTCTTCAGATCATGCTTTCTTCAAAGGTAAAATCAGATGTCAAAACTTCTGCTACTCTAACTCAAGTCTGTGAAATCACATACCACAAAATGTAGACCTAATTATAGTGTTTTCTCCTGAAAGTTTGACAGCTAACATAAAATACAGTTAAATATCAAAAAAGAAAGACTTAATTATTTTACAAGTAAAGATGAAAATTTAATGGGAGTTTGCATTCTAAATCACTGAAGACAGGTCTATGATGGATAATGGAGTACATAGCAGATATCTTCTACACACCTCCATGTCAATCAAACAGGTCTACAAACCTCAGCGTGGTGTGTGCAGCCTGTTAACACTGCAGCTGTCTGAAGCGTGATTAATAGAAAAAGTGTAGTACTATGTAAATGGTGTTATTGATTAAAGCTCTGGCCAGCTCCTTTTAGCAATGCCTTGGTGTTCTTTGAAACATGCTTCATTAGGTATTTTAGTTATGTAATTAGTCATTTTATTTCAGATATAATTGGACTCCTCAACAGATCCAGGGGCTATCTGGGTGAAAACGCTCTCCACAGAATTCCCTAGATGTTAAAATCATTACTATGGAAGCCTTGAAAGCAAGTAATGAAAACCTGCTCTTTTACTTGGTCTCTTTCCTCTCGGTGGCCTTCAAAGCTACCGAAAATACTTCTGGATAAGATAATATGAGATTCATTCCAGACAGTGAGAAATCTCCCTGCCCCCAACTCCTTGCAAGTAGGACAGTATCCATACATTGCTTAACGGTAACAAAATTCCATAAACTTTCAGGCTGGTAACTGAAAAAAACAGCAAAGAGATTACGCTCTTACACACTATTAGGGTACTAGGGTGGCCTCAATTCGCTCATCTTTGAAGAAAAATCTGTGTGTCCCTAAAACCTAAACAAACCCAAAGGCCGACAGTTCCACAGCACTGATAAATCTGAACTGTGAAATCACTCTGCTAACACCTTTCTACTGACATCGTTCCATATGGCACTTTGCAACATGGATGTGAAGTCATTGATGCTAAGTAAGTTTTCACAGATATTATGGGAAAAAGAGAGGCATGCACATGGCAAAAAAAAAAAAAACCAACAGTGAACGGTTTACAAAACTCAGACGGCTAAAAGCTAATAAATAACAGTGAGATTCCAAAATAAGTACCCTTCTGAGCACATTCTCAGGGAACTGCTGCCATTCATAAATCATTGAAGTTGTGCTATGTGCATTTTACGACGTCAGCAGAGATTTTTGAGTGAATTATTGGCTTGTATTCACATGACTACCACTCTTCACGCTATATCATATAAAAACAAAGATAGCCAAAAGCAAAGGAAAAGCTGGAAATTATAGCAATGAATACAAGGTGCTTATTCTGAGTAATAACCTTCTCAGGGAAGTATTTTCCTGAATATTTTTTTCATTTGTCTGAGACATGAGAATTACTGGGAGAAACTGCCCAGACCCAATAGACATATCAGATCAGTTCTTGTCCTGAAAGTTATTTACTCAGTCTCCACTCAGAACAATGTATTGTCTGAGGGAAGAAGGAAAATATCCTTGGACTTACTTTCCTTAATTAATAATAGCCAGGATATGAAGAGTTAATGCAATGTCATTGGACATAATAAGGAGAAATATGTCCAGGTCCCTCTAAGTCAGACTAGATGTTTTCCAGATTACTCTCATTATAACTCAACGGAAAATTGAAGAACAGGAGGAGCAAAACAAGGGAAATGCGTAATCTGCTATTTTTATAAGCATTGGCAGTTACAGTTGTGATTGTAGTTGAATTTGCAGCAACATTCTAGGTTCCTTCAAGGAAGTCTACAAACCGTTTTGTAATCAGAGATGCAAGAACTGGTAACAAGTTATTTAACAAGCAACATATTACCGTATGAGACAATGAAGAGAATTAATTTCTACCTTCTGGAGGGGCACAGGAGATTTTACAGTTTCAGATATTCTTAAACATACATGTTTAGAAGGTCTAAAACTTTAAGTGGCCTTGTTGTAGCTATATGAAACAAAGAGTGTAAAATACCTTATTGGATGATGTGTCTCTTCCTTTACTCGCTTTCTCCCTCTGAAAATATTTACTCGTTCTCTGCTTTTTTTGTCTCTTATATAGCATTCTATTGCATCCATGTCCAACCTGATTATTCCAAATAGTAGAGTTACAATAAAATATAAAACATGACTCTCATTCAGCATATTACCTTGTAGTTTCAGTGGCTCTGTTAACCTGGAGTTTCAAACTCTGCTAGTTGGTTGGTTGGTTGATTAATAGCTCAAACATGAATTTTGACTTGCCCTCCAAAAAGAAAATTCTTATGGGCATTTAAGAATGAGCAGGTGACTCTGAAATATTTGGTTTGGAAGAATCCTAGTGCCTACTGAGCCACTGCCTCCAGCTCACAACTTTGGCAAAAAATTGTGTTGAGGACAAAATAGTGTCCTTGTCCTGTTAAATATTTGTTACTTTTTAAATTTAGTTTTTACTCCTGTTCCTCTCACTGGAAACTCTAACAAAATTTTGCACTGTGCCTTTCCCAAGAATTTATTGCTATACTAAACAATCACATCTTTTAAACAGAATTTTACAACATGAACTATGTCTTCAGCAGGTGAGTTTTTTAACTTCTGATAACAAACCTTATGAACAAGTGAGGGAATGGTCAAGGTAACTAGTTTACATTAATTTACACATGGAGATTTTTTATAAAGATGTTGAAAAATGGGGTTTACAGATTATAAACCTTAGACAAAGAGAAGTCATCCTTGTTATATAAAAAACCATATGTATTCGAAGATTTTTTTTTTCCTGCTGTTCTGTTTTAGGTCAGATGCCCTTTACTGTTGACTTTCCTGCAGAATGTGTCAGTGTAGGAATAAAAAGGAGTGGTTCTCTTTGTATAAGCTGAGACAGAAGAGATGTTATGAGTACATATGAGAAATATGAGAAATCAGGAACGGACAATGATATGAGCAGCTGATGTGAAAGGGTACCCTTTCTACAACCAGAAAAAATCAGAAAAATGCTAAGGAAGCTACACTGTAAATATTACTCAAAATATTATTGGATAAAAATATTGTCTCATAGATATTTTTAGAACTTTGTAGGAGAAAAATAAATAACGTTTTTTAAAGCAGTTTGTATAACTGTGGATCATGGAAAGGTGGACAAAATTGCTGTAGCACAAAATAAATGCAAGAAGTATGAGGCAAGTTATTCAGAGAGGTGACAAATGCATGTTTCCTAGTTGGTAAGAGTGAGCTGGGATACTGGGTGAACAGGAAAGATAGTCTTTTAAAAACTGATGGATTTAGCAATTGTCCAGATGTGAAAAACATCTAGAATTTACACATAATATCATGGTTGTCAGCTTTGATGACAGGAGAGGTAAAAGTTTTCAGATACAGTAGGAAAATAAGCTCTAGAGGTAAAGATAGCACACAAAGGAGAACTGCTTTGGGAAAAAATTTTTTTACGAATGGGATAAATATTTTATTTTTTGAGTTACATTAGAAAACTGCTTTTTAAAGAACAGAAAAAGTGCAACGCATTGATAGCTACAGCTTTATATTTTTTCCTCTCATTTGAGATTAAAAAGAAAATCTATCAGATTAAAGGTTTTTAAATCTCTTCATACCAGAGACTGTAACTTTTCTAATCTATCCTGCTATAATACAAATTTAACAGATTTTTCAGAGAAAAAGAAATCCTTAAGCAAAGGTCAGGTAAAATAAAATTACAGAGAAAGTAATGTGAATGTGATAAGAAGTTACTTTTTTTGCCAGCTCCACATGCATTCTCAGTATTTTTTTTTGCAAGTGTTTCGGCCTTCAAGCCATGCTAAGGAACGTGGAGCTGGCTCAAGGTTACTGACCTGTGTCCTCAGTGCTGTGACAGCGGCAGAGTGTATCGCTGAGGAAGATGGGGCAGCAGAGCTGCTGGGAGGCACAGTGGTTTTGGGACACCAAAGAGTCATGGGACGTAGGGTTGGCGGGACAAGGGGGTTTCAGGTATAGTGAGTCTAGGAGCTTCTGGATATAAAAGTAAAAAGGGGACTTGGTGACAGGGGATGATTTTCACAGGCTTATGGACTGCGGGAGTCTGTCCTCTCCCAGTCCCAACAGATCTCAAACCATGCCTTTCCTTCCAAATTGCTGCATGCTTTTCACCTGCATTCAGTCGTCTGGATTTTGCACTTCCCAACTGCCTAATCCCACCACCATGAAGCCAGCCTTTTCCCAGCGAAAGCCACATAGCTGCCTGCTTTGCACTCACCTAAGAGTAGTTCTGCTCATGCTAAACCCTGAGGGTGGCCAGAGTTTCGAAAATACACAAGTTCTTCAGAATTTATTCCTAGTGGGAATTCTGTTCATTGAAAGATTTAGGATTAGGACTTAAAATTAATGAATTAATGATTCATTTAAATTATTTTAGATCATCCGTCCACGTATTTTACCGATTACTAGGAAAGGTAACTGTCCCTTACAGTTAAAGGTGGCTGCTATTTGTGATTTTCTCACTAACCAACTGGGTTGCTTTGGTAATGACTGGTTGCATAAGGGAAGAACAGGAGAATCCTTGTCCAAAATGTAGTTATGATTATCTCCTGTCCCACTTTGTACTGAAATAATAAAATATTGTTCAAGACCACGAAGCATCTTAAACATAATAAAAAGTCAAAGTATTATTTTGCAACATGAGTTGAATTTTGCTAACTTCATTCCCACATCTAAAAGGCATTTCAGCTTACGAAGTAAACAGCAAATACTATCCCTGTGTCACTTTTATTATTTATTTCCTTACATAGTGAGAATTTGAAAATATAAACTGTATAGAGTGTGAAATGGCAGGCATCTCATTTTCTCCTCTACTTCTACAACACTCAATGTGATGGGAGCCCCAGGCTGGGTTGACAGAAAAGTGCCACATCACAGATCGTGTGTGGAAGTGGTAATGCGGATGAGCAACATTGAAAAGACCAAATTCCAGATTCCAATCCATATGAAATTACATGTAGATTTGATCTATTTTTTAACTGAAATGTCTAAATATCTTAAATCAACAATACATGATACAATTTAATGAGAATATCAGAAAGCTAAAACCAAATCTAATAATGCAGTCTTTCTGGCTGATACAAGCACATATTTTCTCACTATTCTAGTTCTGTTTATGCTTCTACCTGGAACACAACATTTAGGAAATACACTAAAACATAATAAGCCTATTTTATTGCTTCTGCTTCTTAAACTGTGTAGGGTCTATCCAGGATGACAGAAAGAGACAAAAATCTGTTATTTTCTGCCCATGTTTGTTCCCTCATATTTAAACTTCTGAAACCACTTCAGACCAAATCAATCAAGTATGAATTTTCTTTATTTTCTTCCTTTCTGTATAGAAAATAAATTGGTCAGGAAGAGATCTGTGGTTGACCTATGAGCCACACCCTTGGTTAAAGTGGGAGAATCTAAGTAATTTCACTGACCAGGTTATGTTTGGAAATTATAAATGAAAAAAAAAAAAACCACCCAGCAAGCATAGACATGTAAATAACATATTCTTTGCTTCCAGTTCCATTGAAGTCTGTGATTACCTCAGAACACTGAGCTCCCAATAAAGGAAAAGATCTGGACCAGAATAAAACAGGATTTTTTAAAGTGGGAAACAGTATCTACTTTGGTGTTGGATTTGCTCTGGTATACTGGGACATACTGAAACAGCATCGTGGATATTTGTGCCTGGATGTCCTTATGTCTGCTATTTTGCTGGACCTAAAACTACACTTGTCTAAACTTTATCCTAGGTTAATATTTGTATTTGGATACCTGCTTTATACACCTGTTCAGTAAAAAATGCATTTTCAAATGATCATTTAGCATCTAAGATGTTTCATTTGTGCATTTGATTGAACTACTAAATGCAACTTATCTGTAAGCCCAGCAAATGTTTACACAAGCAGTGTGATAGTTCTACATCAGTAATCATGGTCTTCTCATTTATAAAAAGGGGGATTAAGTTGCTTCCCAGAGGTAGTGGGGAAAAACTCATTCATATGTCCCTGCCCATGGCAGGGGGGTTGGAACTAGATGATCTTTAAGGTCCCTTCCAACCCAAACCATTCCATGATTCTATGATATAGGTGAGATTCCCAAGCATTTGATGGGAAAAGCTGCCTTGGTGCTGAGAGAAATGCATTCACATATATTTTACACATAAATATCTCAAAAAAGATTTAAGGATAGAAAGTTGCTTTTTAAGGATGACACTGCAAAAATTATGAATAAAATCCCTTTTTAAAGGGCATTAGCAGTGACAGAGCAATCGCTTTAAATTCAGTCTCGGTGACTTAGGTGCAAGGAGGATTTTACATTATTAACTCCCAGGACTGGGATTAAGAACAAATTTGTCAAATTCCAACCTCCTCTGTAGATTTGTCATGTGACATTGTACAAGATACTTGGCCTCTCTTAATTTACAAAAGAAGAACCAATTCTTCAGTGCACTTTCATCTTCCGAAAAATAAATCTTTTCAACAAAGTGAGCAATAGAGATTAATTGCCCAGTCTTCCAGTTAAGGTAAATTTACATATGGATATCTTTAAGTTTCAAGTGTTGAACTTGGTCTTGATGAACCACAGTTTTAGAAGGACCAACTGTCCTAAATATCATCTCCATATATATCATAAATTATTTTGGATAATATTTCAGTAGCTGTACTCCCTTTGCTTCTCATGGTTCACTGTTCTTCAGACTTGCACTATAAGGTAAGGGGAATGTGTGTATTTCAGCTCTTAAGGATATGAATAAATTATGAAGACCTCTGCAATAAATAAGAGTGAATAGCAAAATTATTTTAAACTTGCTGCAAAATGGATTAAATATGAAAAACTTTCTTTTTGACTGAATTAACTGAGCTTTCTGAACATACTGCTGATACTTAGAAATCTTAATTAATAGTTGAAAATTATGGCATATATTAGGGAACATTTCCTTAAGAAAAATAATAGACTTACAGTCCCTCTGCAGACAAAAGTAATCTCTTTGCTCCCATATCTACTCTGTCCCCCACCTCCCCAGGAAACCTGCCTGTGATGGGGGGAGCACAATGTGTGTCCATCTTACAAGGGGATGATGAGAGTGCTGTTGTCACCCTTAAGTGACTGCCAGCTGCTGCTATCAAATCAAAAATGGCTGGAAAAATTGAAAGGGACATAAGAAAGTAATCCCTTCAAATTGCCACAATATTTACTGGAAAGAGAGGCTTTCAGGGGAAATCAAGCATGTAATCCTGTAAGCCTTCTGCCCAGTCATAGCATGAGCACACAGGGGCACCTATCGAAATATGGTAATGATCACAGTTCTGCAGCCCAGGGAATAAATGAAAATAATGAACACATTTAAAAAATAGGGAGAGATTCACTATTCAAGTCTTTTCCATGGGCTCAGAACAAATGTTCTTATTCATAATTAAAAGCACCCAGATACATACTTTTGCCTTTTATATAGGTTTGTTTAGAACTGAGATGGTAAAAAACTCCCCACCCAACACAAACACATTTATAGAAATACTTACAACATTATCATTCTGCATAATATTGGAAACATCCATTTTATGGCCGCACAATTTCATCCTCATACTACTGTGTGCCAGCAGTAAAAAATACAAAAGCAGATCGATTTAAAGTTCAAGTTAAGTTGCATGAGTTCCCCATGGTGAAGCAATTATTCCCTTAGAGGCTCTCATTTTCTTTATCACACCATGAATTCCTCAGACAACAAATGTGCAGTTTCCACCATGTGGTTACTTGCATTGCAACAAAAATCTCAGGAACAGTATTTAAGGACAGGCATTTTTCTCTCTTTGGATGCTTCCTAAATTTAAAGTTTGATCTCTCTACAATAAGAAGCATTTATTCTTGGCAAAATCATGTTCCCATTAATCTAATCTAAGACATCCTTTTCCCTTTAAACTCACAAGTTATTTATTTCTGAATAATATAAAGTTTTTGACAAAAACCTGGGGTGTATATAATGACACTATGTATGTTGGGTTGCAATGAAGTAGCACAACAAATATTTTAGATATCTAAGAGCTGGACATAGACATCATTACTGAATCTTAGCATTATACCTCACTGTATCTCACTGCAATGCATGGACTAAATTGGTTTCGAACCTGTTGACAGGCTCAAAATTGAGCTTCCCCCTTGCAGCGCTCACTGCTGTTTGGACCAGTAGCTTCAATCTCCAGCTGTAGCCTTCCTGTAGCCACCACTGGGAGCAGGGTCTCCATCTCTTTTTTTCTCTCTCTGGTGTTACTTTTAGGGGGTAGAGCTCTGTCCATGCTGCTCATGGACTGTCTGGGAATTAGTAAGTTGGTGGTGAGCAAGCATTTTCATATGCATCACTTGTTTTCCTTTGGTTTTATTTCTCTCTCTTTGTTATTTTCCTTTTCATTACAATTTATTATTGTTATTGTTTTGTTTTGTTTTTTACTTCAGTTATAAAACTGTTCTCTTCTCAACCCATGAGTTTCCTCACTTTCGTCCTTCCAATTCTCTTCTCCCATCGCGCTTGAGGGGGGGCAGGGGTGAGGAGAGTGAGTGGGCGGCTGTGTGGTGCATTGACTGCCTGGGATGAAACCACGACACCTTTCTCCCAGTAATCTACAGTAAAACACAAGAATGGCTGAGGGGTGGGAGAAGTAAGGAAAGTACTTATAACACACCTTTTTCCTGCAAATTACATGTATACACATGCACACACACAAATATGTGTATGTATAAACTCATAGTTTAACTTTCACTTTTTTTAGTGCTATTTTTATTGTGTGGTTGCCTATGTATAGGAAAATCAATAGGAAAACAAAATAAAGTCCTGACTAAAGGCGCAGAGGAATAATGATCACACCAGGCAGAGCTGCAATAAAAGAGGAAGGATCAGAGACAAGACTGGGATTTTATTACGAGGTATGGCACACTGTGCGTACAAGTACAGGAGGATGGAGTGGGAGAAACTGTGGGGAGTTACGAGGGAGGTGAGCACAATGGGGCAGAGCTGCAGAAGGTTAGAAGGGAGAGAACAGCAAGCTTAAATCTGGTATGGCAAAGGAGAAGGTCAGCCGGAGAGCCATAAAGAAAGATGTTGTCACCTGAAAGTCAAATTTCATCCTCAATATTATTTTAATTACTTCAACAGAAATATCACAGGTATTATGCCCTCTCCATCACTACTTAAATCATTTATAAAAGCAGATGTCCTTGTAGGTCCATCACTGAAATCGGTATTTGCTGGTGAATAATTTCTACTTCACTCTTCAGTCCATCACCTGCTTCTTGGTTTTGTAATTAGAACTAACCAGTGCAGGCAGCTTTCTACATTTGGAAAAATGGAAATATTTACTGCTCTTCAGAAGGAAAACCTGACGTTTCCATGTTTCCAACGAGAAGGAAATTTTTAAAAATAATTCAGGAAAACAAATAACTCAGTTTGGTTGCATGGAAGTGAAACTTAACATCGTGCTGATCCCTGGGGCAATTCCCTGCCACACAAGATCAGCATCCCCATGAGTGAGCACCCTCAGACCAGTGATGGTGCTGCAATGTTTCCAGGGGCCCAGCTCAAGAACAGGCAGTAGGAGGATTTACCATATCTGGCCCAGCAGGGCAAGAGTAACCTCAAACTCTGTTTCCTTGAAATCTGAACTCCCTGGCGAGCTCTGCTTTAGTGAAGGTGCATTAGAATCAGTCCCTTCCCATGCATACTTCAGTTTTGACAAAGCATTGTTTTCCACAAAGAAGCAGTTTGCTGAAAAATTCCTGATAGATTTTGTTCACAGGACTGAGCTTGATAAAAGTAGATAACTCTTTTCAGCTGGGTTTTGGGAGGGAACTTGCATATTAACAGTTTCTTGATACTTGCTAGAGGAAAAAAAAATCTTCAAGGAATGTAGTTTTTTCTTTTAAAAGCATATTTGTCAGCCTTGTTACATTGGAGGTATAGTGGTGGACAGCTAGGTCATAACACGCACTAAATCATAATGTTATTGCAAATGTAGGTTATAAGAAGAGACAAAAAAGGGAAAGAGCATGTGTGTAGTCTGGAGTTACAGTCGAAACTACAGTTTATCAACAATTTGATAACTGGTCAACCAGCAGCGCTCACTAGTTCATGAATTTTATCTACGTGTTTTCCCATTTATTACATGCCAGCTGAGGCCAATTTTCAGCTAGGAACTACAGCAGCTGTCTCTGTGGAAAATAAAAGAACGTCACTTTAAATTTCTTTGCAGCGTGAAAGAAATGTCAACTTCATGCTGGAAATGTACAGTGATACACATTTTTTCTGACCTGAACACATTGTATCAATTCATGCTCATGAAAATGTCATTGGTGACTTGTTTTATTCTGCTTTTTAACCAATTTCCAACCTAAAAAACCCCTTCGTCTAGCTGCTCAGTGATCAGAGTCTAAATTTAACACTAACCTCTTGCAGAAAGTCCTGAAAGCTTTAAAGGCTGTATATTTGTGGTGATATAGTTTGCCACTAAATAAATTTTAAGAGAGAAAACAAGAAAAAGAAGGAAAAGGAAGGAAGGAAGGAAGGAAGGAAGGAAGGAAGGAAGGAAGGAAGGAAGGAAGGAAGGAAGGAAGGAAAACCTATTTTCTGTGCTTTTCCCAAATTACACGAACATTTGTAGACTATTTTCTTCTCAGACTATGTACTTACCCAAGCTCTGTCTTTTTAGCTGATTTTTGGCCCTTGACATGTTTGACCAAGTCTGGAGTCAGAGAATCATTAGAGATATCTGATCTTTTAGTAACCGTTTCTGGAACTATTTGCCTATTCTTCCACCATCATCAGCCACTATCCCTAGGGAGGATAAGCCTGATATAGTACTAATAAACTAGTCTTATACTAAGTCACTATCCAGCTCTAAACAGTAGCAAAGAAACAATAAAAGGTCACATTTCATCAGGTTTTAATTTTCCATTCTAATTTACAAAGAGACTCATCTCTATTCTTCACAGAAGTATAAAGCTCTCCCTACCTCTGATAATCCTTTCATGCTTTCACATTAATATGACAGAGTACAGAGTATTAATTATTAAATACTGCTTATACAGTGCTGTAAATATACACTGCTTTACAGAACTTAAGATAAGCAATGGCTCCATTCCTAATGAGCTTACTGTAATTAAATTCATTATTGAATCTACATATGAAAGATAGCTAGGAGTCAAACCACACAGGAAAAATCTTTAAAACAGGGAGAGGCACACATGTGAATCTAACTTGTTCTTGGGTTATGAAATGTAGGAACAGCAATTGTAGACTATGATTAACTATTTACTCATATAAGTCATTGAAGTTTTTTGGTTAAGCATTTATAAAATATGCAGACAGATACTTGTGGATGTTACATGTTGTACATATGCAGGTGAGCCCAAAAGTTGACTCGCGATGTCTAGTGGTCCATAATATTTAATACCTCTAATGTTATTTTGCTTTTGGATTAATACGCTGGTTATTAAAAGTACACAATGGTATGCTAAACATCACAAGTATGTTATTTCAAATCAAGATTCATTCTACCCTCAAAGCTTGAATGACACAAATCCTGTTCCCTGCCCACATCATACCTCGCAGCTATGGCATAGTTTTGTGTAATACGATTCTTGGTTTGAAAATGGTACCCTTCCAGGTATCAATTTATAAATTATCTATGTGGCCGCCTGGGATTGTTTCTACTTACAGACAAAAGGTATAGGAAATGCGGTACAAAAGAACCAGAGTAACAATAAAGAAATATCTGGAATGCTGAACTGTGGTCATAGACTATTATTTAAAAATTTACTGGGTACAGTGATGTGCAAATAGTAATAAATTTATTACTTTTCAACATAAAAAAAAATAAAATCTGGCTCCTATTGGCAAATCCAAATGAACCTCTTCTCAAATATAACCTCACATACTGTTTTTAGGTTGACAATCATTCCATCAGAATGATCTCATGTATGGGAAAACTTTCATTACAGACAATCGAGCAACTTCCTGACAAGGAATCCAGTCTCTTCTCTCCATCAGGCCCATGAGGTTGTTTGAGGTGAAAAGCTGTCCAGTTGGGTGTTATCTCTAATTTCATGAGATCAGCAGAGTCAATCGACAACTGCTTCCAGAGAATTTGGTGCTCACTCACCTCACTTGCAGAAACAGACCTTCCTTCTTAAATGCCTGCTCTTTGAGTGGTTTGGGGTTAAAGACAGAGGCATGTAAGCCTTTGCACAGCAGAAGGGATGAAATGGGGTCTCTAGTCTGATAAACCTGCTCTCTTATCCCGACTGTGTAGATCACCTTATGTGCTGCTCTAGCATGGCCAACCAAATATAGTCACACCCTATGTCTGCACTACTGACTAGATCTATGGCCAGCTTCTGGGTTGGGCAGATAAGGGCAAGCAAGATAATAAATTTCAGTCACAAATTACAGCTGTCCTGGTCTTGATATAAACCAGCAAGATATAGATGAAAGACTTTGTACACATACGCTATTCACTTTGCCATGCATTATGCGTTACCCAAAGTGCCAGGGGGAAATATCCCAATTGTTGGTTTCATTGGTAAAGCTTAGCAACACACTGTTAAGCAGGGATATTTGAATACTAACCTTGAAAATATAGGAATCAACTGTCCTGCTCTTATATGTCACCTATATAATTTCTGCAGGAAACATGCAGCATTTTTATTTCTAATGGACTATCTTTATTGGGAGAACTTCTAGATTCCCAGTGTTAAATACAAATCCATGCTTTTCTTGTTTATTTGCAGCATGTGTTCCTATAGCTATAGTACATGACACTGTGTGTTGTTTCAATAAAACAGATGCTGCAAGGAAACAAAAAGGCATTAATTTATCTTTAATGTTAGAAATATTGAACTAGCAGCAGAATACAAGATTCAGAATCAAAATATCTGTAATTGTCCTTAGCAGCGCCAATTGAAAATCAAAGACTGTGGTACAAAGATGGACCCAGCTTTAGGAAGTCTTTATTTTCAATTAGCTTAAGCATATTTTAAACCATTTAACTTGAATGTTTTATATATTGACTGTGCATCAACATTTAATAATTTATTTTCCCAGGAATTTACAGTATAATAAACTCTAAATCCAACAGATTAACTTGAAACAACTAAGATCTTTCTGACACATTTAGACTATGACATTTCTGCCGTCATTTTGAGAAATTATTTTCTGAGAGCAGCCACTTTTGTGTCAAATAATTTCCTGTCATTAATATTTTTGTTGTTACTTACATTACACTACTATTGATGTGGATCTCCTTGAGTGTTTATTTTTAATCTCTTTTGCATTCAGCACAGGACTCATTCTGCTGCTCTGAAAGACTTATAATTTATCTGGATTGTCATGTCTTCTCACAGTGTCAAGCAAACTGGCGGGGTCAATGACATTTTAATTGCTGTTAGCCAGCAGTAGCATAATCTAAGCTGATGTCTTTCTTTATTTACAGATGGGCCAGTACGAACCAACTGCTAACCTCTTGAAAGACAAGAAAAACGCTTATGTTTTCATTTTTTCATGAACTGATTGATCAACTGGAGGAGTTGCAGGGTTCCTAACAGACAGTCCATCCAACTTTTCTTGATTCGTCAAATCATGACAGGCTTTTTAAAATGAAAGCAGAGATAGTTTATCTCTTTTCAGTAAAAGATCTTCATGTGAACTTGACAGGGAGTATCATCACATTTCCTTTTTGAAGGCTTAGATGAATTATATTATCTGACACTTCACTAAAGCTTTATTTATATTTTTACTAGGCTGCCATTATTCAGCCTGATTTGAAGAATCTTTCTGTGTGAAAGGGAGGGT
The DNA here is from genome assembly GCA_011057875.1 of Pterocles orientalis. NCBI lineage: Eukaryota > Metazoa > Chordata > Aves > Pterocliformes > Pteroclidae > Pterocles > Pterocles orientalis. The sequence continues at coordinate 33,539 of WKFP01014556.1, read as the reverse complement.
GAAAAAAGTTATATTTTTAACAAAAGAATACACTATTTAACTTGTTGTGAGCCATTCATTTTCAAGTGTTGTTACAGACAGAAGTCAGTTGTTTACCAGAAATGTTTCTTCCTGTGCATACTTTAGCTGACAAATGCACTCGTGTATTAAGCCAGCATTGTCCACTTCTAACTAACGGAACTCCACATTAGCTACTGAACACATTGAATGTGAGCATGACACCTCAGTAAAGAGTGGAAAGCTCCAAATGTGGGATTCACGGGAAGAATATAATTATTTTCTGTGTCCCTAAATGAGTGCTGTTGCTATCTAACTTGCATGAGACAAAATACTACAAAATTAAAATATGTTCTCAAATACAATTTCCTTTTTTTTATTATTCACAATTTTTTTTAAGGATCGCATCCTGCTAGTTTATATGTAGTACTAGTGGCTTGCTGAGAAGCTCATCTCCCTTTGGTTTAGTTCCTCACAGGATTAGGTATGAGCAGCTGATGGTACATCTATGCATATCCTCAGCAGAGGAATCTCATGGGTTCCAAGGAGAGGAAGTAAAATTGAGAAAGGATTATTTTATGCTCTATGCATTTATGAAAGTGGGTTTGCTCAGGAAAGAAATCCAGTGTAATCTGAGTCAAGAGTTAAGGGGTGTGGAGGCTAACATAAAACAGTGGATTTATTTTATTTTATTCTTCATTCTATTAAGCATTCTACTACGTGTTTTCACACTGCTAAGAGAAAAATAAAACGAAACAAGATTAAAACATAATTGGCAAGTAACATACGAGATTTCAAGCTCAAAAGTCTTCACTATGTCAAATTCTCTTACTGGAAATCAAAATAAACTCATGAGCGGTTCAAAACTTTGGAGTTACCCTTCTAAATATTCAGTAAACACATTTGTGAAAAGAAAAATGGCTGTGGTGGAAAAAGAATAAGCATGATCAAACTGGAGGATAAAATTAATTTGTGATCCTTGTTAACAAGTATATTTTTATAATCTATTTATTATATGCAATATATAAACTTTCAAGAAGAATATAAATTAAATGTGCACTTTACATATTTATATTGGTGTAAGTAAAATTGACACATTTTTCCATATCATCAGCAAGAAGTTGAATCTTTAAACTTTTGAAGAAACGAAATACAGCCCTCTCCCAATGTTGCTTACCATGTCATAATCCTGTACAATCTGTCCATACGTAACATAACAATAAAATTGAACATTGGTTCTTGCGATCACATTGTACTTGTTTATTTAAAGGTCAACCATTACTTTTAGAAACAAACCCACTAAAGTGTTGTGACATAAGATGTAAATTGCAATGTATCTAAATCTGAAGTTTTTATTTAAACATCAACTGACACTGAAGACGTGACTAAAAACTAAATAAAATTCGTCAGTATTCAGCTCGAAAATAAAGGTCAGAGAGTGAATATGGGTTTTTTTGAGCAGTTTGATACAGATGGGCCTGAAAATTTGGAAATGTCTTGAGACTATGTTTTTTAAAAATCTGGTATTTTCTGGTATTGTTTCCTTTTTAAGATATGGATGGTTTTCTGAATGTGGTTTGTCTGTAACCAGACATCTCAAAATGATGGAAAACTAAATGAAACAAGGCCAAAGTACCTCTGTGGGAGAAATGACAGCCAGAACAATATATCTGTACTATATCAATTTGAAATGCTATTTTATCCTGATTGCTCAGTGGATATATTTTTCATCCTCTTTGTTAAAACAATCTCACTGGAAAAAAAAATAAATGGATTATATTCAAAGAGCATGGACAAAATTCATAGCTAAATACAAATGCGAAAGACAATGAACTGTCTTAGAAGAAAATCATGAGGGCTTTTATCTAAGCAATGGCAGTGGATCTGGAGATTGAGTTTGCATGGGACCAAAAGGAAAGATGAGCTCAGACTGGAACAGATGCTGAGACAAGGTGTTTAAATGAACAAGGGAATGCAATATCTGCCATCAGAGTGGGAGCTAGTAGTATGTGACCTATTTAGTCTAGCGAAACAAAGGCTGAGAGAGGATAAGACTGCTGTCTATAAAGCCAGACAGAGAGGGGTTTAAGTTTTGGTGAGGAAGAAGATCTGTTTGAGTAAAAAGTCATAAAAAACATGACTGTGAATACATTTAGTCTAAGAATGCAAGAACACTCAGAAAAGTCAAAGCTCAAAAATGTATATATTTAGCTGTAGACACACTACATAAGAGGAAAGCCTTGTAGTACTATAAAAGTGTGAAACAAAGGAAACTGTTACATTGCTGTGTCAATAAAAACCATCAAAAGTTGTTGCTGAGACTTTTGTTGTTTCTCTTTAAATTTTTTAATGCATTATTGTGACCACTGGAAAGAACTGTTGTGATCAGTTGCTTAACACATTCACATCATTGACAAAGATGTGAAACTCCTGTCTGGAAAACAGAAAGAACAGTTTGGGAACAATGAGATTATTTAACTATTTTTCAAATGGCTGGACTTGATACAATTTAACAGGGTTACTTAAAGTGAGGAGATTTTCTCTGAGAAATTAAGAGAAGTGTCTCAGCTTCCAAATCCGACCACTCTTATTGTCTTCAAAAGTAGGGGTGGCAGTGAGAAAGAAAATCTGGAAAAACCAAACCATGGATTTGGCTGGTTTATCTTCAGTTCCTGGAAACTAGAGGTGTTACAGACAATTATAGGCTATTAAAATCATCTAGAACAGTGGCAGCTTTAATATTTGTAGCTTCTGGGGAGTGCAACTGAAAATTTTCTAATAGAGGTGTATGTTTGTGTGAAAGCGTGTGTTTAGTGCCAGAGCACTGGAACAGGCTACCCAGAGAGGGTGTGGAGTCTCCTTCTCTGGAGACATTCAAAGCCCGCCTGGATGCGTTCCTGTGTGATCTGATCTAGGTGTTCCTGCTCCGGCAGGGGGATTGGACTAGATGATCTTTCGAGGTCCCTTCCAATCCCTAACATTCTGTGATTCTGTGATTCTGTGAGTGTGTGTGTGCACATAAAACAGCAAAGATGTAAGAGGACACTAGCAAACAAAACAAGGACAGTGCAGCTTTCTATCTAGATAGTAACCCCAAGGCAAGACTTTTAAATTAATATACAAAAAAAAAAAGAAAAAAAAATAGCCATTACCTCTTAAAGGGCCTTGTCAATGCACCATTTTCATTAACAGCTCAGGTTGCCATATATGCTTCTCAGGTGAGTTTGGGAATAAACCAACAAAATGCCCATGGGGGAGTTCTCCCACATGCAGGAGAAAGACAGCAAAGAACTTTGCAGTTCATTTGCTGGTTTTATTTGTCAACTCAGAAAATCTGCTTAATTTAATCTCCTTGTAACAAGGAGAATCTAGGCACACAGTTATATGATAAAGTTCTCACCACTTACCTAAAAAGTAATATCACAGAACACCAACGTGTCCACCAGTTTATGTCCTCAGTCCCGTGTATCATATGCCTGACTCTGGCACCTTGGGGCTAGCCAGGGAAACCCCCAGTGGGCTTACAGCACCAGCACAGTGTACTTTCTCCCCCAGCCTCTTGTGGAGCTGCATTTGCTTGGAAGAGCACCATCTATGGGGGAGAAGTATGACTCAGAAAGATTTTACCAAGGGTTATATAGTTCTGGTGGAGATGTGCATCACTACCCCCAAGTTAAGAGTCACCCTTGATGAAGATCGTAACAGGAGATGACTAGCTGCCAGCACAGATTTGTCACAGAAAAGTCACATATAGCTAATCCAGTTTTCTTCTACAGTTAGTAAAGGGGACAGGTAAATAGAAAAGTAGTAGACATAACCATAATGCTAATAAGACTCTCAAACTCTCTCACAAGATGTGCATTTAACTAAGTTAAGACAATTAAGTCTAGATGAAACTATTATCAGATGGGTGCAAAACAGTGTTGTAAAGCTATTCTCAGAGGGTGTCTACAATATCTTATCTGTGTGGGTTGTATCACAAATGTTTGTCTGCAATTCAGTTGATGTAGGATGCAATAGTTTAATTAATTACTCAGATGATGTCATTGGTTTTTCCATGTGTGTTGGATTAAGATGATCTTGAAAAACTGAAAAGCTGCAAGATAATATAGAATGAAGTTTAATATGGAAATGTGAAAATCTGTCTTTAGGAAAAAAATTATTTTCATAGATGTTGGATGGAAAACAAATAAATAGCTTATAATACCACCAAAAAAAAATTTGTGTGTCATATTCTGATCAGAAACTGACCTTAAGCCAATTGTTTCCTACTGTTGCAAACATTCGCATACCATATTATAAGGTCTGAGCAGAACATCTGATGTAAAAAAAGAGAAAGAATCTATTTTTTTTCATGGCTTAATGAGCCTCAGCCAGAATAATGTTCTTAGTGTTGATCACTACATTTTACAAAGGGTGAGACCATCTGAGACGAGATGAGATGAAAGCAATGAGGATGTTCAGATGCCTACAAAAGGTGGAATGCTATAAGGAAAGTTGAGAAAACTAGAGTTATTTAGGATAAAGAAAAAAAGATACAGAAAATAGATGATAATATATGAAAGAAGCATAGAAAATACAGAGGGAGAGAACAGAATTTTTTTCATGTCCACAAAGATGAAGAAACATTTTACTTAAAGCAGCAAAAACTGAGTTTTAGGTTAGGGTTTAAGAAAAATGTTCTAACAGTACGTACAGGTGAAGTACTGAAATAGTTCACTTTAATGCCTCCAAAATTGGAAGATTTTAATAATAGTTTAAACAGATATCTTTCAAGAGTGACAGAGGTACATTTTATTTTCCCTTGGGACACTGGTATTTCTTAACTGGTATTTCCAGAACTGTTTAGCTGTGAAATAAAAAGAGGACATTAAACAATAAGATTTGGCTTATCTTTCCAAGTAGAGTCACGGTGTCAGAAATCTCAACCCTTTTAAAATGGAGTTTGACACATCTGTGCTCCTAATTTTGAGGTGCTGTACCTTGTTTTTCAAGTGGCTAATCTGGACAGTGCAAATTTGTCTTTGATAGCTGATTTCAGTCAGCTTCCTCCGAAGCCTCCTGAAGACAACGGAAAAATTCAGACTTCACTCGGGTTTTGTACCTCGAGAAGTTCAACTGCAGTGAGTGTATCAATCTGGAGTATAGGACTACTCACTCTAAATCTGAAGATTCAAAGATCACTTCAGTTTTATACTGAATAAATATGAAATGAATGAAAGATGGACTTGAGACTAGGAGTTTAAAAGGAGCTTGAAAGTGTAATGACCATATCTCAGTGACTTTAAAAGGAACTGGAACTTTATTACCTAAACTAATTCTGAGCACCACATGTCACACAGACATTATAAGAGCTGTGATTTAAGATGCAGGATGTCTGCAGTTCTCCCTCTTCTTTCTTCGGGATCCACAGACACATTAAGTCCAGCTTAATTCCATTTCAGGAGTGTACCAAGTTAGTTCAAAGTAATTGCCTTAATGCCAGTTCAGAAAGGACTCACGGAGATACATACATTTTTTAGCAAAATTGTAAATTGCAGCGGTAAACTGCAAAGATCCCAAAGCATCAACAGAGGGGTCTGGAATATATCAGGAATCTTCTGTAGCAAAATATTCTGTCTTAGAAATTGTTCAGTATATTTTCTCATTTTTAAAATTGTTTTTTTCTGGTGTACTTTATAATCTGAATTTTATTTTCTAAATATAGGTGGTCATTTCTCACATTTCAAGATTCGTCTTAATTCCAAACTTGAATAGATTTCACTGTGAGCTACTTGAAATGTTCCATTTTAACTTAATAAAAAATCCCAGCATTTTTGTGTTTATTTTCCATTTAAACTGAGAAGTACAGAATTCCATCCCCCCATACCATGTGTCCAAAGAACTTATTCATAGTGAATTTAAACTTTCCACAGAGACTGTGTACCACTCTTTTTTTTTCAGATTGCATCATGCCTTAATCTTGATTAGGTGTTGTTCACTGCTGATGTTATTTAACATCACCGTAAGGTGGACCCTATGACTACACTACATGTCTTTCATAGCGTATTATTTAAGACTGCCTGTGATCTAATCTCTTTAACTCAATGCCTTTAGCAGCTGAAGCACTTTCGATGTGCTCCTGGACAGCATCTTCCAGTCCAGCTTCGTGCGTAAGGAATTCACTTTGTGCACTCTGAGATCACTCTGTGATGTGAACAGATGTGAGAAGAATTGGAAATTCTCTTCAGAAGTGTATGCCAGGTCTGAAATAAACATTAATGTACAAACACCCTCTAAAAGGTGGTTTCCTAGTGTAATTTTTGCTTAAGCAAGAGAAAAATATCTTTGGAAAAATGTATAAGGGTAATTGAAAATGAGATTTATGTTTCACAGAATCACAGAATCACAGAATCACAGAATGTTAGGGATTGGAAGGGACCTCGAAAGATCATCTAGTCCAATCCCCCTGCCGGAGCAGGAACACCTAGATCAGATTGCACAGGAACGCATCCAGGCGGGCTTTGAATGTCTCCAGAGAAGGAGACTCCACAACCTCTCTGG